>OZ038455.1:7017100-7095481 GCA_964036195.1 Sphaerolaimus hirsutus | reverse complement strand
GTTGCCGACGTTTTTAGACATTTTAAAAAAATCAACCTGAATTTGAATTTTGAATATATTGTACAAAAGAATAAAATAATTAATTTGTGCAACACATTTTTTTAAGTACACTATTTTTTTAAAAGCGCTGTGAAAAACAAAAATAATGAACGAAAAATTATACACTGTTTTCAGGCAAAATTTTTTAGAGGGGGGAGGGGTCGGATTGTATAAGGAGCTTGGCGAACGAGGGCGGGGGCAGCGCCGGCCCCCGCCCTCCGTATGTCCCTGCTCATAAGTAGGGTTCAGACGGGATTTAATATTCGGGATTGGTTTTTAGAGATGTCGGGATCGGGATCAGAATTGTGGTCACGGGATGGGTATGGGCATTTTTTCGGGAACGGGAGTTGGGTCTTGGGATAGAGTATTTGGTCAATGTTATGGCATTCACAGTTGTTCATAAAGGTCACAAAGCACTGTTGGATGACAGAAAATTTGAATGAAATGAACGCAGGGGGTTAGTGTTAACATTCTCACATAAAAAGGTCATTTTCTCACTTATGATACTTTTCACTAATTTTTCCGGGATAGGGATCCTGGAATTTGGAATTTCTCGACACCGGGAAGGAAGTGAACATTTTCGGGATCGGATCTGGATCTAGAATCTTCACAACATATATTTTTTGATAAATCATATCCGCCGCCTAAAAGCCAGTTATAATGGAGCAAATTAACGATCACTCACTACACGTTCAACATTTAACGTTGAACATTCCACGTTGAACATTACACGTAAAACATTTCACGTCGAACATTTCACGTAAAACATTTCACGTCGAACATTTCACGTAAAACATTTCACGTCGAACATTTCACGTGGAAAATTGAACGTGTACGGTATGCCCGCCGGCCGCTCTGTATACAATCCTGCCCCCCCCCCCTCGCTAAAAAACACTTGCTACGTCCATGGTTGGAGCGATAGCAAATCTGTACTCCGGAAAGGTGGCTGGAAATTTTTTTTTGGGTGAGGGTGTGTGTTCGGTAACCAATGTACGAATCAAATCAAACGAATGAATGCATCATAGGTCATAAATATGATTAGTGTTCATTAGAAACACTGTGAACTTTTGCCGACAATGCAAACACAATTGTATTCCTTTTTTATTTGTTTCATTTATGAATGTCAGAATCGAATGAATTAATTGAGCGAAAAACAATCAAATTTCAGCAAAAAACTAATGTACGAATGCAAAAGTTAATCGATTCAGGCACACTACATTTAAAAATATAATATTATCATATTATTCGTGAAAAGTGTCATTTAAAAATGTAGTGAACGCCCACCAAAACGAACAAATTAAAGAAATACCAAGCAATCATTTACGAGAAACCGAAAATAATACATGTTTCGGGCCCATCCTAATCATATTTATCTTCACGGGCACATTCTCCAGCCACAACTTGTCCATGCCATCCCTATGTTCCATGACCAAGTTGATGGGCTTGCCAGAAAACTTGCCCACGCAGACAATCCTTAATGTTACGTATTGAATGTTACGCATTGAATATAAAAAAATAAAAAACAAATATCACACCAGGGATTATTATTAGGGAGTGATCGGAGGGGGGAGGTATTACAGGACATTCTTCCAGGTTTAACAGGGTGACATGGTTTTCAACATAACTAAAAAAAAAATAACTTTTGATTACTGCAGTTGACAGATGTCAACTGATAAAAAACGTTGTTTGAGTACTATTTATCAATGAAATTTAACCAAATATATTTTTCGGTTATTTCTTCAACACAAAAATTTTGCGGGTTCAAGCATTCGCTCATTCAAAGGTCCTGTAATTCAAAATCACAAACTCAGGTTGGAAAACGTTGATTCAAACGTCAACTATCAACCAATACTTTTACCAACCAAATTTACATCTGGGCACACATTTTGGGAGGGATAGATAGCTAGAAAATATTCTGGGGGGGGGGCTCGTGGGAACAAAGTTCATTCACTGAAAAACTAAAACATTCAATGTAAAAAAAACAAAAATCCCCACCAACTCAGGTTTTCCCACCATTATTTCTTTGTCGCCGAGTGTGCCCGCTTCAAGTTTACCCTGCGGGCACTCACTCCCGGACCCTGTAAATGGCCCTGTAAAATGTCAAATGTCATGCTAAATGTCAAACGTTATGCTAATTATCCAAATTCATGTAAAATGTCGTTTTAAATGGCAAAATTACGGGCTAAGTGACACTTAGCATGACATTTTACAATGCCTTTCACAGTGTCCGGGAGTGACACCTGGAGATTGACTGCAGTCAGGCCGACGTAGCAGATCTCAACGGGCGTGCGCTCCACCTCAACAGCCACATACTCAAGCTCACTGGGGTAACAGCAGGTGACCTTCAGCCTCTGACCCATAATGGTAAATGGAAGAACAGTTCTGCGAGACATTGCGTGTGTGGTATGCAGGGGGGCGGTAAATAGCAGCTGAAATGAACAATTATATCATGATAATGAATTTATACAAAATTAAATTTGGAAAAATTGCAGGTATTTCAATTTGTGTCACATTATATACACATTGAAAAAAATCAACATAAATACAAAGTCATTTTTTCTTTTTATTCATTTCATTTTGCCAAAAATGTACACTCTACACAATTTCATAACAACGACATATTTGCGAGTAACAAAAGAAGTAAAAAATGACAATCTAACAATTCATTATGTATTAAAAAATTAAAAGAACGATTGAGCAAAACTGAGGCAAACATACACGCACATTTTCAGGCACACTATATAAAAAAATTAAAAATGGTACTTCATATCTGTAGTTGTCATGGTGAGAAATGTCAACTCTTTTGGATCGCAATTCAAAGCTTGCTCAGCAGCATTTCGAAATAATTTGGCGAAAGCAAAATTATTTGGCTGCCGAGCAATCTTTGAATTGCGATCCAAAAGAGATGACATTACTCACCATGTCAACTAAGGGGGGGGGCGACTTTCTAACGGTTCTAATTATAAAAAACAGCGCGAAAAACTAAAAATCAATCAAATATTTGGCCCATCTAGCTCCGGAGCAATTGTAAACGCGAAATGACTCGGTCCCACTTTCAACATGTTTATGTATACAAACACATCAGATACTCCATCTTTCGTGCCATCATCCTCGTGTTCGATGCACAGATTGAAATCCTTGTGCTGGTGCCCACCGTCGAACCTGGCAACACAGACGACACTGAAATGTTTTTGTATTTTTAGTATTCAATATAAGGAAATACAGGAATACACGGGAGTTTTTGTTATTCAAGAATCAAGGAAGTTATTCAAAGGGGGGGGGTAGATTCATACTGCTTAGTAATGGAAAATAGCGCTTTTTTAACTGTCCCCCTTTTTTTTTAAAAACGCTTTTTTTTAAATAGCGTTTTTTTTAAACGCGTTTTTTTCGTTTTATTTTAAAAAATGTCAAGAAGTTACCTAAAAAGCTACCAAAAAAGGTCCAGAGTCCATATATATATACAGATACAGGTTTTAAAAATTGCTGGTATCCTTGCGCTTTTTTTTTTTAAAAAGCGTCGTCGTTTTTAAAAAAAAGCGCTTGCCATCAATCAACTGCTGTTAAAAATCTAAATTCCCGAACCAACTGCTGTTCATCGACCGTGACGTAGCGCACGCCAAGGTTTTGCCCGTGTAATTCACCCTCGAACAAGGCCTTCAGGGGGATGTAAACGACCTCGTCGGGCACCGCTGGATGCACGGCGAGATGTTTGAATTCCGGCGGGTATTTGCATCGGATCTGATGGCACTACCAGAACCTGTAAAATGCCATGTAAAGTGTTAAATGTCATGCTAATTGTCCAAAATAATGTATTGAGTCTTTTACCGGACTTTTCACATTTTACAGTACATTTTACACTTTTCACGGCATTTTACAGGTTCTGGGAGTGGCACCTGTAATCGCTGGCCAGATATTGTTACACGATAGACTGGGGTGCAGTTGCCGAGCAATTCCTGCATTGGGGGGGGGGGGGGGGTATGACGGATTTGGGCGAGCTAAACGTTACATGAGATTTGACGGATACAAGGCGTTGTCAGGGAAAGAAATTTGAAAAAGGGAAAAAATTCAATGTAAATTTATAAAATAATGATAGAAAGCAACATAGCACTCACCACTAAAGAAGGAACGAAAAGGGGGAAAAAACAAACGTCAAACAAATTCGTCGACGAAGCATAACTGGAAACCGAATCGGTCGACGTTGAAGACGACATGGTGGAAATTGCCGGATATGCCGAAACCAAAAAGTAAGCTAAAAATCTGAAAACTAATCTGAAAGAGTAATTTCTGAAAATAAAGCTGAAAGCTGAAAGATACATTGCTATTATTCAAATTTGTGTCAATTAGTCAATTAGTGTACATTAGTCTCAATTAGTATTGTCAATTCAAATTTTTCATGTGCTTTATTCCATAAATAAATTTAAATTATCAAATGTAACAACACTTAGGGTTCAAACGGGATTGACTTTTCGGGATCGGGATCGGGATTCACTTTTTGAGATTTCGGGATCGGGATTGTGGTTTCGGGATCGGGATCGGGATTGGTATTTTGAGATTTCGGGATCGGGATCGGGATTGGCCGGGATTGGGGTCACGGGATCGGGATTGGCATTTTTTCGTGATTGGGATTGGGTGTAGGGATAGAGATTTTCGTCACTGTTCTGGCATTCACAGTTGTTCATAAAGGTCTCCTCAAAACACTGTTGGATGCCAGAAAAGTGACATAAAATGGACGCTGGGGGTTTGCATCCACTTTTTTGCATGCAAAAACGTCATTATTTCACTTTTCATAATTTCCACTAATTTTTCCGGGATCGGGATCCCGGACACGAGAGTTTCTCCGGATCGGGATTTGAAAACTTTCGGGATCGGGATTGGTATTTGTAAGATTTCGGGATCGGGATCGGGATTGGGGTTTCGGGATCGGGATCGGGACTGGTAAATCCCGGAATTTCACGGGATCCTGATCCCGTTTGAACCCTAACAACACTAGCGAAAAAATAAATACGCATGAATAGCACAGATCCAGAAATTGTTGCATAGCTAGTTGACATGGAGAAATGTCAACTGATTCCGATCGCAAATTAAAATTGAGCAAACTGACGTGAACAATTGGAGGATCAGTTGACATTTCTCTGTATTTATCATTTTGACATCTGCTGCTGTTTATCAGCTGCATG
Organism: Sphaerolaimus hirsutus; assembly: GCA_964036195.1. NCBI lineage: Eukaryota > Metazoa > Nematoda > Chromadorea > Monhysterida > Sphaerolaimidae > Sphaerolaimus > Sphaerolaimus hirsutus. The sequence goes on along the minus strand of OZ038455.1, from coordinate 7,090,265 downwards.
CTGTCCTTCGGGCGGGCGATTTCTGTGATTTTTGGTGACTTAATTTGAAATATGCGTAAGTACAGTCGTCCCCGGGTTAACGGTTCCCTCGGTTATAGGGTTACCCGGGTTAATGTGTGCAATTTTGAAAACCGGGGACACGTGGGAACAAAATTCCATGGATTGAAGGGTTCCCCGCAAAATTGGCCGGGATTGGGGTCACGGGATCGGGATTGGGATAGGCATTTTTCCGGGATCGGGATTGGGTTTTAGGGATAGAGATTTTGGCCATTTTTCTGGCATTCACAGTTGTTCATAAAGGTCTCAAAACACTGTTGGATGCCAGAAAAGTGGCATAAAATTAATGCTGGGGGTTTGCATCCACTTTTTTGCATGCAAAAACGTCATTATTTCACTTTTCATAATTTCCACTAATTTTTCCGGGATCGGGATCCCGGACACGAGAGTTTCTCCGGATCGGGATTTGAAAACTTTCGGGATCGGGATTGGTATTTGTAAGATTTCGGGATCGGGATCGGGATTGGGGTTTCGGGATCGGGATCAGGACTGGTAAATCCCGGAATTTCACGGGATCCGGGATCGGGATCCCGTTTGAACCCTACCTGAAGTCACGAACATTCGACTATAAGGCGATATACGAACGATATGTAGACGAAAAATGGATATTTTTGACACAAATCACCACTTATAATGCTATCCCATGGCTCCACAGCCATTATATGGTCATATTTAACATCACAGAGTTTTGCTAGTGTCTGATATACCTATATATGTTGACACTAGGTCATATCTGGCAGATTTAAAAAAAAACAACGTTTTTTTATAAAAAACGTTTTTTTTAAAAATAACATCGAGTTAAAAAAAAACTTTTTTTTTCAAACCCTAACCCTAACTACACCAAAAAAAGGCCAAAGTAAAAACACACGGAAACCAACCACATTGTTTCCTGCCACAGCCAGACTACTTTTGTTGGACGCCATACGAGGTCGCTTGAAACTCCTCGAATTGTTGTTCGCGCCGCGATGCACGTTTTGTCCAGCACGCCCATCTCCAGAGTTGGAATTTGGCCGCATCTGAATTGTGGCCATTAAATACTCTGAGGCAGGGATGTACGCAGGATTTTTGAGCGGGGGGGGGGCGGAGGGCGGATTGTATACGGAGCCAGGCGAACGGGGGGGGGCGGCGCCACCCCCCCTAAAATTTGGCCATATAGTAAAGGAATGAATCCATGGCGCTGGCGCCATTTGTAGGCGCCAGCGCCATGGCATTATTGGCGTTGGCGCTGGCGCCAACGTAAACTATAAATACAGGTATATTTTAAGACCTATATATAGTTACTATGGCCACGTGGGGCAGTTTTATAATACTGTTAGGACTCCTGAAATTATAAATTATACAACGGGGTAAATTTTTTTCAAAGTACCTACAAAATCTCTTTACAAAAGTGCCACTCCTGGCAAATTTTTATGACCGGCCCGGGAACGGGGGGGCGGCCGCCCCACCCGCCCCCCCCCTCCCCTGCGTACGTCCTTGATCACCACTGATATCGAACCATCACTGGTATCGAAAATGGAGCGATAATGAATGTCTAATTTCAGAGTATATTCATGTTATCAAAATCTTTGAAATGATATGAGAAATCGACATTGAAAATATATATTCCATCAAAATTCCACCATTCAATAAAATCAATTCCACCAAACCTTTGAATCCGATCCCAATCCTTCCTTTCCACAAAAAAAATAAAAAAACGGACCCGGCCCTCCTAGCGAGCTGGGCCCTGAGCTGTTCGAGCACGGGCTGGACGTCGACGGCGGCGACGCGCTTCTCGCAGCCTCCTCCAGCTGCGAGTGCAGTTCGAACGGACAAGTGCAGATCTCGGGGGAACCCCGCCGCAGACCGCGCTGTCGACTGCGCGGGCGTATTCAGTTTTAAGGGGGGTTTATTTATTTATTTATTAAATCGAGTTTTTTAACAGCTTTAGTCAAAATGATTCTTATTTTTTTCTTCGAAATCACATTTGAGGGCGATATATATTAATATATATAAGCAGAACCGTGTGTACTTCCGCCAATGAAACACAGCTTACCAGGGGTCTCGAATGGGGGGTTTCGTGGGGAGGGTGTTACCCCCCCCCAAACCGCCCAGCAATCTATCCATCCCGGAGGCCGCTCAGCTATCTATCTATCCCGGAGGAAAAATTTTAACCTACTACTCCCTACCCCCCCCCCCCATCGCTCAGCTATCTACCTATCTGGAGCGATTTTCGATAAACTACACCCCAGTTTTCGCCCAAAATCACTATTTTTCATACATTTTTTAATAGATTTTCACCTCCATAATCACGAGTTTTTGTTCCTATTTACCTATTTTCATCTATTTTCACTGTTATATGCTCTTGTATACTCATTTTGAGCAATTTTACACCTACTTTTAGCGACTTTTCTTCCTTTTTCTTCCTTCCACATCACGAAATAGCCTATAAATTGAACCACCACAACCCCTCACCTCCCCCCCCCATTTTTTTCAGCTAACTATTCCTTCGGAGGAGCGATTTGCTATCTATCCAACCACTCGGAGGGTCAAAATCAAAGATACCCCTGCAGCTTACGCTTTAAAGCATACAGAACACCAGAAAATAATGCTACACGACCAAATTTGTGCGAAAGCCTGAAAACAAGCAATACGGTTTCTGCGCGTGTGTTTGTTTGTGTGAAATCGCGCGCTTGCGCTCGATTTATTTGTATTTCACCGTGCATGAGTCCAAAAAAATGCTTGCAATTTTTATAAACAGTTTAAAACAATCTACATACACAGTCACCAAAAGCCGCAGCGGTTAAAAAATGGAAAAAAAAGAAACAAAAAATTCAACAACTCACGTCTCGATGGTCGCGCATGGCGGATGTAACTTCCACGCTGAATTTGTCCACTAAATCGTCCAGAAAAGCCAAATCCGTATGACTTGGCCGATTGCCAAAAACAGAACCCATCAAATATTTGTTGGCTCAATTTAGCATTTTCCATGCCGCTATTTTTCAAAGCGATTTATTTAATTGAGCCAATTTTTATTTTGGATTAATGTTCTTTAGCCACTGATTTTAATTGGAAAGACGCGGTAAATGGAAGCCAGTTGTCGTTTGTCGAATATTGACTTCCGTATCCAATTCTGTTTTTTTTTACTAAAAGGGAAAAAATTTTGGACGTGTGCCAAATCAATACGTGTGTACACTTGTATTTGTGTATTTGATACCGGCGGGAGATTCAAATTTATAAAATGGGTAAGATATTGAAAAGTGATTGTTGTGTTTTGTAGAATAATGCATATTACAGTCAAATTTGTATTTATTTTACAGTTTCTCCATTGACAAAGATGGCGCACGACGTTCTGTCGTCTCGTGTCCCGCACAAATTCAGCGACGAATTCTGGGACGATGGTCAGATTCGAAACACTCCGAGTGCGTGGTTGAAAAGTGGAGAAAATTTAGATAAAATGAAGATGTGTGATGCCACGCGTTTGATTTTGACAAACTATGAAAATGCCGAAGTTTGTTTCAAATATTTTATTTAGGTATTTAATTGTGTTAAGTTGAAATACTTCAAACATGTAGATTGTTGGCTGCCGTCTGAACGGCAAGATTGATGAAATTGTTGTCCGTTTTGTCGATTTTTCGGAAAATGACCACAAAGAAAGACTTTCCAATGGTGCGAAATATTTTCAGAGGAGTGTCGAAAATTTGAAAGATGATTACGTTGTTGAAAAGTGTGAAGTTATGGTGTGTGAAATTTATTTATTTTTGTTTATTTGATTTACAGTATTATATTAGGTTGTAAACTAAATAACCTTAATTTTTTGCGATTTCACATTCATGCGTTCCATTCTGTTGTACATACGATATTAATGCCGTTCAAGTATGTTGGGGTTTGGAGTTGGGGCTATGACGAAATCTTTTTGTTTCCTCGAATAATCCCCCTGTCCCGAGATAAGGGGGGTCTATAAAAAGGTGGTCATTTTGAATAGCCGATCGGGACGTTGACTTTGAAGCTCCATAAATCGACCATTTCTTGGCCGATTTGAATCGATCAACTCTTAAAATGATCGGTAAAACCCGCAGATTCCATTTTTGTGGTCGGATTAGTGATGTTTGAATTTCGTATGCTGATTTGACCCGGTTTTTCAACACCAGAAATTTGTGTTTCTGACCATGCTATCATCAACTTTAGATAAAGAGAATCCATCTGACGCAATTTTCTTTTTGCTCAATATTTCTTACCAATCAAACATTATAGCGCTTTGAACTTTAGCCTCCTAACTATAGAAATAGGTAACCGCATTAATAAGCGGCAGGAATTCAACTTCTCCATATCCATATCCTTGACGCATCTTCGATGGGAGAAGATTTGCTTAACTTGCATCACTAATCCGATCACAAAAATGAAATCCGCAAGTTTTACTGATCATTTTAAGTGTTGATCGACCCAAATCGGCCCAGAAATGGCTGATGTATGGAGCTTCAAATATCCGTCCAACATCCTGATCAACCATTCAAAATGAACACCTTTTCAAAGACCCCCCTTATCTCGGGACTGAGGGATTATTTGAGGAAACGATTTTTTTTCGTCATAGCCCCAACCCCAAACCCCAACATACTGGAATGTCATTAATATCCGCCAATTTACAACAGAATGGGACGCATGAATGTGAAATCGCAAAAAATTAAGGTTATTTAGTTTACAACCTAATAATTAATTACAATTGTTAATTTAAAATTCCAAATAAAATCAGGTGAATTTTCGACTGAATGAATTTTGCAAAGAGATTATTTTGGTGGATGGAACGTGTGTACCAACACGCACATTGTGGATCGAGTGTTGCTGCCATGAGAAATGTTGTGAATGGCAATTTAGACAGTTGAAAGATTTAGACATGATTCGTCTTTATCCGGCGAATCAATTTGGCACAAAGGTCACGCGAAATTTTATTTTGAATTAGTTTAATTTTAATAACGAAATTTTCATCATTTTTGCAGTTAACTGTGATCAATTTGGCTAACAAATTTCCTACCAAATTGTTTGACGCCATTGTTGATTTTGTCAGTCTTGAAAACCGGAAAATTTCCAAAATGTTGCTGGTCGGATTTATTGAGACTGATTTTCAGGAAATGGCTAGTTCAAATTATATTTGGTTGTTTTGTTTTATTTGTTATTAATCTGTGAAAAATACCGATATTTATTTTTTCAGTTGTTCACGTACAAATTTGAAGCGATCCGCAAATTGAAAAGCGATGGCAGGGTGATGGCTGTGAAAGTCGATGAATGCAATTTTTCAAAGGAACAAATGTCCTGCTATGATTATTTACTGTCCAAAACGAAAATTTCCCACCAGCCGGATATGCATGTCCATGAAATTGGCGCTCTTTTTTTGTCGTCCCCAGATTTGCACGTTAGTGAAATTGGCATGCATTTGCCAGGTAAAAATGAGGGTGGTGTTTTTAAACGCATGATTTACGGTGATATCAGTGAACCTGTAAAGTTGCAGTGGTATGATAGGAAATTTTGAAGTCATTGATTTTTGTTAAAAAGTGTTTGAGTTGTTGTGACTACTGAATTTAATGAATGAAAATGATTATTTTGGAATTTTATACTATCTTTCCAATCGAACTTCGCTGTCGTCAACAGTTGAATCAGTTTCATTTTTCACAGTTACTAAATTATTTTTGATTGATAAAACTTTATATGGGCCGGAATATTTTACATCTAATTTAGATGAATTATTTGATTTTACCATAACTAAATCACCAACTTGAATGTTATCCAAGGTTTTTGAATGCCTGTGGTTATTGAACCAATTCACATATTTTTGTTTAGCCATTTCGGTGTTATATTTGGCTGTGCGCCAAATTTTTTGAGGATTATGTTCACTTAAAATTGCTGATGTAAATTGATTCAATTGTGGCAGTCTGTGATATACTAATAAGAATGGAGGAAATTTGGTAATTGTATTTGGAAATTTGATCATGAAGAGGCACTGTGGAACTCATTCGAGTCCGGGCTCCATAGCCATCCGCCTCGTAACGTAGCCGCTCGGCTTCTTCAAAGAATTCGCGTGTACTCAACGCTTGACCCAAATTGGGATTTGTGGAACGTGTGTTCCGAAGTGGTGTAGTATTGCTCATAGTCACTTTAAAGTAACTAATTTTGGACGTGTGTCTTAATTCAATGTAGCATGAAACAGTCAAGCTTGAACCAGACAGACTCCAGTACAATGATAGTAATCAATTGTACAGCTTGTCAGTGAGTCCCTCTCCACCACCAAAAACAATAAAGAGAAGCAATGCTCATCCAACAAGTGTTACAGAGCAATGTTCTTTTTAATCTTTTTTATTCGAGAATCCTGACAGCTGCTTAAGCCTCTCTCACCATTTAAATCACAAAATTATCAGAAGTAATCTGAAGTCTCGTAAACGTCTCAATTCACAACAATGTGCACTTACGAAAAGAAGTTACTGTTATCTGAGGGTTACAACAGGGGATCTGAGATGGATATTTGCACTTACTTTTGAAAAATTACTTTTGTTCCTGAAAAAAATGGACATGACAATGCGCATTTTGCAAACTTCCGCAAAAGTTGAATAAATGTGAGAGAAGCGGTAGCAGCAGCATCAGCAGCAGCAGTACTACAGCAGCATGAGCAACAACGACTTCACCCAGCATCAGTTCACCGCCATGCCACAAGATGGCAGGACAAGCAGGCCGAACACTGCTGTACCGCAGCTGAACTTCGCGCAAACGTTTGCGGCACCCGAGTGGCGGCAGTGGCGCCTCCAGTCTTCATCAAGCAGGGTGCAGCCAACGCAAGTCAGCAGTGCCACAAGTGCAGTATCGACTGCGTCACCCATGAGCGTTGAGGATAGTGCTCGTGAGGAGATGACATCAATGACCCCCCTCCATGCAGTAAGTTTTCAGTTTTCCCACCATGCATACATGTTGTGACAAAAAAAGTTGCAATGTGTAAGTTTGACTTGATAAATTTGGCGTTGAAAGTTTCACGTAAAACATTTCACATGGGTAATTTGGCGTGGAAAGTTTGGCGTAAAAAGTTTGGAGTGAAAAATTTGACTTGATAAATTTGGCGTGGAAAGTTTGGCGTGAAATGTTTGACTTGATAACTTTGTCGAGTAAAGTTTGGTGGAGTGAAAAATTTGACTTGATAAATTCGGCGTGGAAAGTTTTGCGTAAAATGTTTCACGTGGGTAATTTGGCGTGGAAAGTTTGGAGTGAAAAATTTGACTTGATAACTTTAGCGTGGAAAGTTTGACTTGATAACTTTGTCGAGGAAAGTTTGGTGGAGTGAAAAATTTGACTTGATAAATTCGGCGTGGAAAGTTTTGCGTAAAATGTTTCACGTGGGTAATTTGGCGTGGAAAGTTTGGAGTGAAAAATTTGACTTGATAAATTCGGCGTAGAAAGTTTTGCGTAAAAAGTTTCACGTGGGTAATTTGGCGTGGAAAGTTTGGAGTGAAAAATTTGACTTGATAACTTTGGCGTGGAAAGTTTGGCGTGAAATGTTTGACTTGATAACTTTGTCGAGTAAAGTTTGGTGGAGTGAAAAATTTGACTTGATAAATTCGGCGTGGAAAGTTTTGCGTAAAATGTTTCACGTGGGTAATTTGGCGTGGAAAGTTTGGAGTGAAAAATTTGACTTGATAAATTCGGCGTAGAAAGTTTTGCGTAAAAAGTTTCACGTGGGTAATTTGGCGTGGAAAGTTTGGAGTGAAAAATTTGACTTGATAACTTTGGCGTGGAAAGTTTGGCGTGAAATGTTTGACTTGATAACTTTGTCGAGTAAAGTTTGGTGGAGTGAAAAATTTGACTTGATAAATTCGGCGTGGAAAGTTTTGCGTAAAATGTTTCACGTGGGTAATTTGGCGTGGAAAGTTTGGAGTGAAAAATTTGACTTGATAACTTTAGCGTGGAAAGTTTGACTTGATAACTTTGTCGAGGAAAGTTTGGTGGAGTGAAAAATTTGACTTGATAAATTCGGCGTGGAAAGTTTTGCGTAAAATGTTTCACGTGGGTAATTTGGCGTGGAAAGTTTGGAGTGAAAAATTTGACTTGATAAATTTGGCGTGGAAAGTTTTGCGTAAAATGTTTCACGTGGGTAATTTGGCGTGGAAAGTTTGGAGTGAAAAATTTGACTTGATAAATTTGGCGTGGAAAGTTTTGCGTAAAATGTTTCACGTGGGTAATTTGGCGTGGAAAGTTTTGCGTAAAAAGTTTCACGTGGGTAATTTGGCGTGGAAAGTTTGGAGTGAAAAATTTGACTTGATAAATTCGGCGTAGAAAGTTTTGCGTAAAATGTTTCACGTGGGTAATTTGGCGTGGAAAGTTTGGAGTGAAAAATTTGACTTGATAACTTTAGCGTGGAAAGTTTGACTTGATAACTTTGTCGAGGAAAGTTTGGTGGAGTGAAAAATTTGACTTGATAAATTCGGTGTGGAAAGTTTTGCGTAAAATGTTTCACGTGGGTAATTTGGCGTGGAAAGTTTGGAGTGAAAAATTTGACTTGATAAATTCGGCGTAGAAAATTTTGCGTAAAATGTTTCACGTGGGTAATTTGGCGTGGAAAGTTTGGAGTGAAAAATTTGACTTGATAAATTCGGCGTGGAAAGTTTTGCGTAAAATGTTTCACGTGGGTAATTTGTCGAGGAAAGTTTGGAATTTGACTTGATAAATTTGGCGTGGAAAGTTTTGCGTAAAATGTTTCACGTGGGTAATTTGGCGTGGAAAGTTTTGCGTAAAAAGTTTCACGTGGGTAATTTGGCGTGGAAAGTTTGGAGTGAAAAATTTGACTTGATAAATTCGGCGTAGAAAGTTTTGCGTGGAAAGTTTTGCGTAAAATGTTTCACGTGGGTAATTTGGCGAATTTGTCGAGGAAAGTTTGGAGTGAAAAATTTGACTTGATAACTTTGGCGTGGAAAGTTTGGCGTACATGTTTTCCCACCATGCATACATTTTGTGACAAAAACTTCTACATCATACAGATGGAGGAGGTCATCCATTTTTGTCGTACTGCTGATGCTCAATTGAAGATGGCCAACAACCGACTGAAGCTGGCCAACACTGCCATGAACGAGTTTGAAGGCAAGGTGACACTCCCTAACCGTGTAAAAATACAAGTAAAATGTAAAATGTCATGCAAAGTGAAAAGTCGTGTAAGATAACCTGTAAGGCCATTTTATACGACTATGGACACTATTAATAACATTTTTACGATTTCCCTGGCTTTTTACACGGTATGTGAGTGTCACCAGGTGAACATGATGACCAAGGCTGGTGAAGTCCTTGTGGCACACGTGAAGCGCACAGAGAAGAAAGCAAACGCGTATTACAAAATGCTGCACACTCTTGTCCCCCCGGACACCTTGCGCTGCCATGACGTGAACAATTTCATGGATGATTAGTTGATCATCATTGTAGGAACATAGCCATGACATTCAGTGTTCACATCACACGTAAAGACTACAAAGGCGTCATCCTCTGGCTATGTACCTACATTCTTTATTGTAATACCACTGATGTCTACCTATCGTGAAAAGTGATACTAAAAGGGCACCGACACAAACAAGTGATGACTGAATTACACTGAATAAATGTACCTCCTGAACGAAATGGTATATAAAATGTTTTTCTAAAATGTGAAAAAAATATCCACGCTTAACTCAATTTTTCTGGATTTGGCGCTTGCGAACTTTTATAATTGAACTCCCCATATGCTCTTGTATACCCATTTTGAGCTATATTACACCTACTTTTAGCGATTTTTCTTCCTTTTTAGCGATTTAGCGAGCGAGCGAAATAAAATAGTTAAGGCTATGAAAGCCACTAAAATGATGTCTAGAAACTAAAAAGATTTTAATTTTGTCATACATTGTTTACATTTCATTTTTTATTTCATTAAAACATCAAACGCTCACATCAAGACCACCGCCCTTCACATTAAGAGCGTCCACATTCCACAGATGTAAATATTCATACAACAAACAGACCTTAAAAAGAAAACGCCAAACGTTTACATCATAAGTACACTTCAAAAATTCTAGCACGACTAAACTTCTAGTTACAAAATAATCTTTCACAAATACACCTACATTACTAGGGTTCAAAAGGGACAAACTTTTCAGAGTCGGGATCCCGATCCCGATTAGGATTTCGGGATCGGGAACACAAAATGCAGAAATTTGTCGCGATTCAAATCGGGCTGACAAAATGCCCAAATTAGTAGGCTTCGCAATCGGAATCCCGATTCGGACTTTCGGATACCGCACACATAATGCAGAATTGTCGGGCGACAAAATGGCCAACTTTCTCTGCATTCGGAATACCGATCCTGATTGGGAATTCCAGATCGGAACCACAAAATGCCTAAATTTCTCGATATTCGGGACTGTGATCCCGTTTGAACCTCTATTCATATAACCAGTAACGGACATGACAAGTTCACAAAACAACAAAGGAATCTTTCGATTATAGAGATTCAGCCAGTAATCTGTCTGGCATTCAAAAAAGATCAGAGAAAGTAATAAAAAACGAAAAGAAAAAATAGTTGAAAAAAATTTTTTAGAAAACATTGTTTTTAAAAACAAAAACACAGTAGCAAAGATACAGTGGGCAAAATGAGGCAAATAAAACGCAAAGCGTCACACAAACCAGTACGATATTTAGGGTGCATAGAATAAAACACACATAAAGCGATAGCCCTGTACCCGCCCCTTATGTAACTTATGTAAACTGCCGCTGCTGTAAAGCCACTGGCCATGTGAACCCCAACTGCCAAGTGAATGCCCTACCAACTGTCCACAATGCAAGTATTTGTAATACGAAAACTATCCACAATTTTAAACTTTTTCTTGATTTTGTTTTGATTACATTTTGATTTTATTACAGGAATATGATAACTTGATCGTGCAAATTGACAAAAATCTCATCACGTCTCTACATGTGCACAGAACTTACATGGCCAGCCACCCTACCAAATATACGAACAATCAAGGACGTATCCAGGGGGGGGGGGCGGGTGGGGCTCCAGCCCCCCCCCCCTTCCCGGGGTGAGACCCAAAAAGTCCCGGAAAATGCATATTTTCCGATATATTTTCCGATGTTTCTAAAAATTTTTGCGCGCAAGCGCGCAATTTCTTCCCCATGCATTGTATTTTCAACGGATCGGCCCCTGCGAACCAATATCCTCGGAAATAAACACATTTTTGCGAATTTCGCTGCATATGTATGCATTTTTACATACATATAAAGCGGCTCCTGGCGCTGGCGCCAACGCCAATAGCGCCATGGCGTGACGCCTTTGTATGGCGCTAGCGCCCAAACGCATTTCCGTCCCTATATAGGGAAACAATTTAGGGGGGGGGGGGCTGAGCCCCCCCCCCCCCCGTTCGACGGCCCCCGTAAACAAGCAGCCCCCCCCCGCTCAAAAATCCTGGATACGGCCCTGCGAACAATACAAAAAGAACCTTAATCAACCAACGTAGCATGTATAGAACACGAATCAATCCCGTTTTCCACCAGCCACAAACCGACAAGCATAAACCCCCTCTTTTCGCCCATATTCTCCATGTCCAATGTTACAGTAATGGGCTCCTGTTGCACATTTGCGATTACAGCATCCCTAAAAAACATTTTTTTATAAGATCATAAAATGAAAAATAGATCATTCCTATGAAAAATCTACTGTAATCCATTGATAACCTTCACGCAGCGTTTAGAATAGGGTGGGCACTTTAGGAGCGTGCAACCCCCCGCCCCCACCAACAAAATAACATCACAAACGGATCTTCCTTTAGGCGACATAAACTGACCCTCCAAAGTCACCAAAAGAAGTACCCCTAAAAATCTCCGAACTAACGCGCTGTCCTGGACGCGAACCCATAATAGGTCCGATTGGCGCCTGACCAACAGGTTTGTCGGAATGCTGCATTTCACGACGCCGAGGCCCATTTGGGGGCTTCTCTGCACATCCGCATAAGCCACATTGACATTCGTCCTGGGTGCACTACTACAGCCTCTCAAATGAGATGTGAAATGTAAAAAGCCATGTCAAGCGTCAACAATGATGTAAAATGCCGTTCAAAATGAAAAAAAACACGATATTTTCCATTTTGTAGGGCATTTTACATAATTTCACAAACTTTGCATCACATTTCACATTTTACAAAACATTTCACAAGCTGTGGGAGAGCCACCTGTATTTGACCGTCATTTTCATCCTCGTGGTGCGCTGTGAAAAAAATGGAAGTGCAAAATTTCACATAAACTTGATTTCACATAAAATTGAAAAAGACACAAAAACTAACAAGCGTGAATACACTGCTGTGGCTTGCCGCTTGACCAAACGTCTGATTGACAACTGGAAGCACTCCCACACCATCTAAAGTGTAAACTAAACGGTGAAATGTCATCTACAATGTGATGTAAAACGTAATATATAACATAATCAAAATTGCGATGTAAAATGTAATGTCAAATGTCATATAAAATGTAAAGTGTCATGTAAAATGGAGTATAACATTTTACATCTAAAACGCGATGTAAAATATGACATAAAATGTCATGTAAAATGGGATGTAAAATGTCATGTAGGAAGGCCTATAAAATATCATCTGAAACACGATGTAAAATGTCATATAAAATGTCATGTAAAATGGGATGTAAAACGTCAATGTAAATAAAGATATGAAAAAAGTGAAAATTAAGACTCTCAATAACATTTCACAATTTAGTTTACACTTAACAGGGTCTGAGATTGCAACCAGGCGGCCTTTCCTGAACGCGCGCGAACAAACTAACATCAGGCCCAGCGGGCGCGGGCCCACCAACAACATCGTCGACTGCACCGCCGTTAACGTTGACCGCCGGAAAGACCATCGGGAATCCGACTTCATCTAGTGGCACTCACAGATGCTGTAAAAACCAGTGTAAAATGTAAAATGTCATGAAAAGTGATAAAAGTAATGTAAAACGCCATGTAAAATTGCGAACGTGTACGCATTTTATCCGGCATTTTACATAACCTTTCACAATTTCAGTCACATCTTACATTTTACACTTCACTTTACACAGTCTGCAAATGCTCCCTGAAGAAGTGCTCCTCTCTGGCGTGTCCGGTATTGGAGTGGCCGACCGTATTGGACTCGAGTCCCTTGTTGGATTTGGGGTGCCATCGGTATCCACATCCGCATTAGCACCGGAGTCACAATCATCTGAAAAATGTGATAAAAACATTTTTTCTACAATCTACTTGAAAACGTTTTTTCTCCCGAAAATGTTTTTATTTATTTATTTAAAATAATTTAACTGTGAAAAATGTTTTACATTTGAAAAAAATTCACCTTTGCTTCACTTCAAACATCGTATTTAATACCCGTGATAATCATACACAACCAAATTTCAAAAGTTCAACATACCTTCCGAAGATCCCAGTTTCGAAGTACGCCTCGGGTACAAAGACCGCATAACTTCCCTAGCAGTGCGCAGTCGTGGGGGGCTCTCACACGATGTGTCACTTTTATCCGAGCCGGATTTCGTGACATCCGGACTGCAACTGACGTTCGAGTCGTTTTCAGCCTGTGCAAAGTTGACAAACTGAAAGTTTACAATCAATACATGTATGCCACACTAGGGATGTCAACAATAATTTTTTACACAATACAAAAAGCAAAAATTGTTTCCACTTGCCAGAAAACAGAAAAAATTTTCCACTTGCCAGAAAACGGAAGGAAAACTTTGCACTTTCAGGGAAAACAGAAAACGGAACGAAAACTTTGCACTATCGGGAAAACAGAAACACAAAATTTTGAAATATAGACTTGGCCGTCGCTAGCCTTGACAATTCTCGCTACTTTAGGCCGCGGTCCCTCGTCACTGTCATCGTCGTCCACATCCGGGTCGTTTTCCTCCTCCACGTCCGTGTCATCGCTGTCGCTCTTGTCCGCTTCCTCTTTGATGACCTTCTTCTCCACCACCTGCGAGTTTACATACTTTTTATATAATGATATGACGCCCATGGGACAATTTACAGCTAGGGTTCAAACCGGATTGACTTTTCGGGATCGGGATCGGGATTCACTTTTTGAGATTTCGGGATTGGGATCGGGATTGTGGTTTCGGGATCGGGATCCCGGACTTGGGAGTTTCTCGGGATCGGGATCGGGATTTGAAAACTTTCGGGATCGGGATCGGGATTGGTATTTTTGAGATTTTGGGATCGGGATCGGGATCGGGATTGGGGTTTCGTGATTGGGATCGGGACTGGTAAATCCCGGAATTTCACGGGATCCGGGATCGGGATCGGGATCCCGTTTGAACCCTATTTACAGCCGGGGAAAAAATTTACACCCCGGGAAACAATTTACACCCCGGGAAACAATTTACACCCTGGGAAACAATTTACACCCTGGGAAACAATTCAAAACCCGGGAAACAATTCAAAACCAGGGAAACAATTTACACCCTGAGAAACAATTCACACCCACCAGGCGAAACAAATCACACCACCCGAAACAGTTTAAACCACCCGAAACTGTTTACCCGCCTTACTCACTTGCGCACTAGACTTGTCCACACCACGGCGGCCATTGGCGACTTCTGTGCTCACAATAACTTTTCCCTCCTCCAACAGCGTCTTCATAGTTTCTTCTTGAGGCACTCCGAGACCCTGTAAAACCCATGTAAAATGGTAAATGTCATGCAAAATGTGAAAAGTCGTATTCACGTGCAATTTTACGTAACGTTTTACATGACTTTACACAGTTTGCATGTCATTTTACATTTTACAGGCTACTTTGCAGGATGCCGGAATGCCACCTGGTATACGTTGCAGGCTAACAATCGCAGGCGGATAATTGTCCGGGTCCGAGGATGGCACGAATGGCACCTTGAAGACACCATCGCCGTCGCTCGGTTTGGAGTCCGGGTTGTCATCCACTATGACGTCCGGGTTACTGTCCGGGTTGCCGCCGTCCACGTTGGCGTCCACGTTGACGTCCATGTCGGCGTCGACGTTGCCGTCGGCGTCGACGTTGCCGTCGACGTTGGCGTCGACGTCGACGTTGTCGTTGGCCTCCACGTTGGCATCCTAGAAAGCTCCCAAATATGGTTCTAAGTCAAACAAGTGGCAGTACTTGTGATGATATATATTCATAGAATGGCTGTGGAGCCATGGGATGGAAATACATGTGGGGTTTTATGCAAAAAAAAACCACTTTTTATGTCGACTCAATATGTAAATTGCTTATTGTCAAATGTTCATGAGTTCAAATGAATTTAGGCATGAAACATTGCTTAAATAATGTTATAAAAGAAGGCTAATACATTGAGACTAGCGTTTCCTACTGTAGAACTATGTGGAACCACATTGGCTGGATATTATATACTACACTTACATATCACAGCTTATTATTATATGATAGCATGCAAGAATGACAGTAAAATAGTGATTAAAAAAAGCGCTTTTTTTAACGACCCCGCTTTTTTAAAAAAAAGCGCTTTTTTCAACAAACGCGCTTTTTTCGCTTTTTTTCAAAAAATGTCAAGACGGTACCTAAAAAGTTCCCAAATAGGGTTCTGAATCAATATATACAGGTATATCAGACAAGTGGTATTACTTGTGATGATATATAGCCATAGAATGGCTGTGTAATCATGAGATAGCATTATAAGTCCTAATCTCTGCCACAAAAATCCTATTTTATGTTGACTCGTTATGTATATCGCTGTTTGTGTATGTATCATGACTTCTAGTGAAGATAGGGATGGAATAGTGCTTAAATAACGTTGTAAGAGAAGGCTAATGCATGACAGTGATGTTACACTCTGTAGAAGTATGTGGGAGCACATTGGCTGGATATTATATACTAGACTGACATATCACAACTTATTATTACATGATACCATGGAGGAATAGAAGCAATGGCACTAAAAATGCCACAAAACCAATGAAAACAACCACCAATGGCAATTTGCATGTGAAATTTTGCGCTCGCGCGCGAAAAAATTACAAAATACCTAGTGCACAAGTACAAATTTTTTTGCCAGCGGTTTTTTTAAAAAAAAAGCGCTTGAAAAAAAGCGCTGGCCATCCCTACACTAAAATAACACAAAACCAATGAAAACAACCATCAGTGGTAATGTAATGGTTAAATTTCGCGCTTGCGCGCAAAAAATTTACAGAATATGTATTGCATAGGTACAAATTTTTTTTGCCAGCGCACTTTTTTTTTAAAAGCGCTGGGACACTTGCGCTTTTTTTTAAAAAAAATTGTGGTTTTTTAAAATAAAAGCGCTTGAAAAAAAGCGCTGGCCATCCCTAGTTACATTTCTACCATTAGTCCAAATGTAACATCCCATTTCTAGCTGGTGTCGTCAATGGACACTGGAAATGGATCTCTCTTTTGTACCGAATTTTAACACCGAGTAAAGTTAGAAAATCGGCTACTCACATACCTGAACGTTTTTTCCGCCGCCAGACATGTTGCTGCACGAATTTGGACCGCTGCCAAACGGCAAAAATAAATTCACCAAAGGCTAGATGTCGCGTGTAAAAGACAAATTTCGATCTGCGTGTGGTGTGGGGCGGTTTCGTAAATAAATAGACACAGTTTGGTCTAAATCGCAGAACACAAAATTCTTTTTAAATTTTAGTCAACAATTTCTGAGACATTACTTTTACACATTTGGGGGAACAAAATACACAACGGGAACAGTAGCACCGGGTTACTGGCAAAATCTCTAAAAAGTACCATTTCAATGCGGCGCTTTTCAAATTTATTTTTCACAAAGTCACAACATAAGTCACGACATTCTGCAGTTATTCTGAATAAATAAAATGCATTTTCGTACAAATGGTACCTCTGCAAATTTGGACGTTCGCCAAATTTGCACTGATAGCGATATCATTTTGGATATCAACACATTGTAAAAATTAATGTATTTATGTTGTTAAAATGTGTAATTTTAAATTTATTTTGCAATAAACATAGTGTCACTGATCAATTATTGAAATATCTATGTCTACTTATTGCAAAAAACTCAATTATATGTTGTATAAAACAAGAAACATGTATCCAAATATTTATATTTTCGAGAAAAAAAAATTGTGTCGTTGGCTCGCTGTCAAGTGCTGGCAGGCAGGCAGGCAGGCAGGCAGGCAGGCAGGCAGGCAGGCAGGCGCTACGTTTATCGTGTTAGTTCGGCTAGGACAATGCGGTTTTGTGGGTGGCTCGTTGGGTACCACGTAGTATGAATTGGCTTGCTGCCAATTCATACGCACACGATGATCGCAGAATGCAATTCAGCGACCCGAATAGGACGCTATTTGTTGCAAATGGAAATATACCACCACACAGTAGTTGACACACGTGTGTCAACTGGTCTGTGTAAACTCAAATTTAAATTTCGCGTGTCGCATAGAAATCTCCGTCGCCTTTTCAAAACTTTTAAATGTTGCCGCATGTACATTTCGAGCATCTGCGACACGTAGTGTTCAAACGGGATTGACTTTTCGGGATCGGGATCGGGATTGGTATTTTTGAGATTTCCGGATCGGGATCGGCCGGGATTGGGGTAACGGGATCGGGATCGGGATCGGTATCGGTATTGGCATTTTTTCGGGATCGGGATTGGTGTCTGTCTTGGGATAGAGATTTTAGCCTATGTTCTGCCATCAGAACCAGGCGAAGCGAAGGCGAAGGGGGGGGAGGGGGCTCAGCCCTTTGCATTGCACCTTGCAAAATGGTACTGAAAGTCACATTTTACCATTATTTTTAGGTTTCACCCCGGGGGGGGGGGGGCTGCAGCCCCCCCCCGCCCCCCTGGATACGTCCTTTCCTTGGGCGGATTGTAATGCATATTACTTTTATTATTACTTTTTAACATACAGGCATCATCGAAATGTCATCGGATGAAGAAAACGAATTGGAACCCGGCACATCTGGGCATGGGCAGCCGTTAAATGAAGAAAACGACGCATCAGATGATTCACTAATTCCAAAGAAACCAAAGTCGAACACGAAATACTACAACTGTGGAAGAAAGTTAGTTTATCATTTCGGTATACATCCAGGGACGTATCCAGGATTTTTTTAGCGGGGGGGGGGGGCAAGGACGTAGACAGGGGGGGGCGGGGGGGGGCGGCCGCCCCCCCCCTTCCCGGGCCGGACCAAAGAAAGTGCCAGAAATGGCACTTTCAGAAGACGATTTTGTCGACTGTTTGAAAAATTTTTGCGCGCAAGCGCGCATTTTCCCTACACAACATACATATTCGGCCGACCGGTCACCGCGGCCTCAAAACCAGTGAAAATGGACTCAATTCGTGTCCATGTCGCTGTATATGCCTGTAAAATACAGACATATACTGCTCTTTTGGCGCCAATGCCAACGCCAGTGGCGCCATGGCGTGGCGCCTACGAATGGCGCCATTCCCCTACTACAGGGGTAAAATTTTAGGGGGGGGCGCCGCCCCCCCCCCCCCCCGTTCGCCGGGCTCCGTATACAATCCGCCCCCCCCCCGCTCAAAAATCCTGGCTACGTCCCTGGGGGGGGCTGCTTGTTTAGGGCCACCCGCTCAAAAATGATGGCTACGTCCCTGATAG
Source organism: Sphaerolaimus hirsutus (assembly GCA_964036195.1). Lineage (NCBI taxonomy): Eukaryota > Metazoa > Nematoda > Chromadorea > Monhysterida > Sphaerolaimidae > Sphaerolaimus > Sphaerolaimus hirsutus. The sequence goes on along the minus strand of OZ038455.1, from coordinate 7,071,609 downwards.
GGACGGAAAGGCGTTTCGGCTCCTGGCGCCAGCGCCAGGAGCCGCTTTATGTGTATGTAAAAATGCATACATATGCAGCGAAATTCGCAAAAATGTGTTTATTTGTGATGATATTGGTTCGCAGTGGCCGATCCTTTGAAAATAGAATGCATGGGTGAAAAATCTGAAAATATATAGGAAAATATGCAAAAATTTTGACTTGAAAAGTTATACGTGGAAAGTTAGACGTGAAAAGTTAGTCGTGGAATTTTAAACATGAACAGTTAAACGTGAATTGTGACGTGATCCCGAAAACATTTTTAGAAATTATGCTTCAAAAGTGATAAACTATTGCGGGCGGATGGATCGAGTTCAATGTTGTTATATATAAATCTTATTTTTTTATTTTTATGAAAAATTTCTTTCTTATTATTTTTGCGCAGATCAAAACGATGGAGGCATATCGTGAATTTGATGCCGCGAGAAACCAGAAGGGATGAAGATGAGGATGAAGGTAAAAAACAGTTGATAAAGTTCCAGAAGCAAGTCATCGAAAACGAGGACATTTGGAAAAAGTCATCTACGTAAGTATTTTTGTGTATTCATTTTATATGTAGGGTTCAATTGGGACCACTTTTCGGTACCGGTATTAAGCATTTTTATTGCGCGCAAACGCCCATTTTAACATGACCCCAACCTTTGGTGCTTGTTTATGTTTTCATTGGTTTTGAATCATTTTTAGTGTCAAAGATTACATTTGTTCATGCTATTGTGTCATAATAAGCCATGATATGTTAGTGTACTTTATAATACCAAGTCAAAATGCCTCTAGTATTGTGAAAAATAAATGGTTATAGATTAGCATTATATTGTGACTTAATTTAAACACTAATCAATACACCACACACTATTCGATAGAACACACATATTAATTTTCACACAGGAGCCCGAGGTGTACAAAAGTTGTGGATAAATTTGACAAGATTGCGATTTTGGATGATTACAGGGACGCATACATTGCGCTAACAAACGAAGAAGACAAACAGCAATATTTGTCGAAAATGTACGCCCTGTTCAGGTCGATGCGGGACGATAATACGGTAAGATAATAGTTTTACACATAAATAGGGTTCAAACGGGATCCCGATCCCGATCCCGGATCCCGTGAAATTCCGGGATTTACCAGTCCCGATCCCGATCACGAAACCCCAATCCCGATCCCGATCCCGAAATCTAAAAAATACCAATCCCGATCCCGAAAATTTTCAAATCCCGATCCCGATCCCAAGAAACTCCCAAGTTGGGGATCCCTATCCCGGAAAAATTAGTGGAAATTATAAAAAGTGAAATAATGAGGTTTTTGCATACAAAAAAGTGAATGCAAACCCCCAGCGTCAATTTTTTGCACTTTTCTGGCATGCAACAGTGTTTTGAGACCTTTATGAACAACTGTGAATGCCAGAAAAATGGCCAAAATCTCTATCCCTAGAACCCAATCCCGATCACGGAAAAATGGCTATCCCGATCCCGATCCCGTGACCCCAATCCCGGCCAATCCCGATACCGATCCCGAAATCTCAAAAAACCAATCCCGATCCCCATCCCGAAACCACAATTCCGATGCCGATCCCGATCCCAATCCCGAAAAGTCAATCCCGTTTGAACCTTACACATATACACTTTATTATATAGCTCTATTTTTTGCCAGTTCATGATATGGGTTTTTCTGGTTCGGGATTGGAATTAGGGTTCAAACGGGATTGACTTTTCGGGATCGGGATCGGGATTCACTTTTTGAGATTTCGGGATCGGGATCGGGATTGGGGTTTCGGGGTCGGGATCGGGATTGGTTTTTTGAGATTTCGGGATCGGGATCGGGATTGGCCGGGATTGAGGTCACGGGATCGGGATCGGGATTGGGATAGGCTTTTTCCGGTATCGGGATTGGGTTCTAGGGATAGAGATTTTGGTCATTTTTCTGGCATTCACAGTTGTTCATAAAGGTGTCAAAACACTGTTGGATGACAGAAAAGTGGCATAAAATTGACGCTGGGGGTTTGCATCCACTTTTTTTGCATGCAAAAACGTCATTATTTCACTTTTTATAATTTCCACCAATTTTTCCGGGATCGGGATCGGGATTTGAAAACTTTCGGGATCGGGATCGGGATTGGTATTTTTGAGATTTCGGGATCGGGATCGGGATTGGGGTTTCGGGATCGGGATGGGGACTGGTAAATCCCGGAATTTCACGGGATCCGGGATCGGGATCCCGTTTGAACCCTAATTGTAATATGCAACATTACGGGATTGCGATTGGGATTGCGTTTTTTTCATGTTGGGTTGATTTTTAATTCGATATCGGTAAAAAAATCACTATTTTTGTGTATTCGGTATATGGATTATAATTACCTCACCATTCTCGTGGCAAAATGTTTTTACACTTTTTTCCAGAAACAAGTGAAAACTTGGTGGAAAATGAGAAATGAAACTGGAAAACCAAATGAACGGGATGACGCCGAAAACGAGTTCTTGCAGAAAGTTTGTGAAAGGGAAAAAACAATTAAAAAGTTGCCGTGGCCACTGTTAGCTCCAGTTCTGATTGCAAATGGTTAGTTTTTTTTTTTGAAAATATTCGTTTATTTTCATTCTTAAATAATGTAATATAAATACTCAAATAAGTAAAAATTTCCCTCCATTTACTACACACTCCAAAATATTGCTGATGTGTTGTTATAATAAAATTTATTCATTTATATGAGTTTTCCATTGTATAACAACTTAATCATTATTAATCATGCATATTTCATATGCAGTGCAAAAACCAGTGCTCCGAGGAGAAGGCAAAGTGGCCAAGAGGGGCAGTGGAAAAAGTTCGCCGCAAAAAAAGAGTGAAAAACAATCGCCGCCTAAAAAGAGAAAGCGAGATCAATCATGCAACGAAAGTGACAGAGGCGAAATTCGCGGTGAAACTGTAGTCACCAGAAGTATTCAAAGTGGCCTCTCTAGTAGCGGTCCAAATGAACTGCGGGTGCCACTCCCACACCCTGTAAAAAGTCTTGTAAAATGTCAAAAGTCATGGAAAAAATAACTAGACAAATTTAGCTCTCAGTTATAAATTTTGCAAGTCATAATCAATTAGGGTTCAAACGGGATCCCGATCCCGATCCCGGATCCCGTGAAGTTCCGGGATTTACCAGTCCCGATTAGGGTTCAAACGGGATTGACTTTTCGGGATCGGGATCGGGATCGGGATTCACTTTTTGAGATTTCGGGATCGGGATCGGGATCGGGATTGGGGTTTCGGGATCGGGATCGGGATCGGGATTGGTATTTTGAGATTTCGGGATCGGGATCGGGATCGGGATTGGCCGGGATTGGGGTCACGGGATCGGGATCGGGATCGGGATTGGCATTTTTTCGGGATCGGGATTGGGGTCTAGGGATAGCGATTTTCGTCACTGTTCTGGCATTCACAGTTGTCATAAAGGTCTCAAAACACTGTTGGAAGCCAGAAAAGTGACATAAAATGGACGCTGGGGGTCTGCGTTCACATTTTTGCACGCAAAAATGTCATTTTTCACTTTTCATAATTTCCACTATTTTTTCCGGGATCGGGATCCCGGACTTGGGAGATTCTCGGGATCGGGATCGGGATTTGAAAGTTTTCGGGATCGGGATCGGGATCGGGATTGGTATTTTTGGATTTCGGGATCGGGATCGGGATCGGGATTGGGGTTTCGGGATCGGGATCGGGATCGGGACTGCTAAATCCCGGAATTTCACGGGATCCGGGATCGGGATCGGGATCCCGTTTGAACCCTAGTCCCGATCCCGATCCCGAAAACCCAATCCCGATCCCGATCCCGAAATCTCAAAAAGTGAATCCCGATCCCGATCCTGATCCCGAAAAGTCAATCCCGTTTGAACCCTATATTCAATGAATGACTTTTTACAATTTCCATATCATTTGACATTTTACACCAGTTTTTACAGGGTGTGGGAGTGCCTCCAGCGTACAGAAGTGATGTCGCCGTACACCATGGATGGCGATTCAAATGACCAAGAAGAGAGACGAAATTCACAGCATGTGGCAGTCATGATGGACGATTGTGTCGAATCACAGAAGGAGGCTAAAGCTGCAAGTGAACTTGCCGCAAAAAGTCAGTTTTTTTTACTGTATGTATAATTACGTAATTGCGCGTATGCATGCTCGCAAATCTTTTGCAAAATACCTAGTGTAGTGCTTAGTACTAAAAATTTCGGCCGATCCGATTTTTTTTTTAATTAATCTTTACTTGTATGTTTATTTTTATTTTACATTGTAAAATTACTTTATCATGTACATAGAAATCATCGCGCGACGACCAAACAATGATATATTAAAAATTGTCGTGAAAAAAGCGGAGGCGATTCGACAAAAGTCGACAGTAAGTTGATATTTATTTGATTAGCGGTATTAGCGTTTGGGGTGCGTATTTGAAAAATTTGACTTTAAAATTTTAGACGTGGAAAGTTTTACGTAAAATATTTCACGTGGGTTATTTGGCGTGGAAAGTTTGGAGTGAAAAATTTGACTTGATAACTTTGTCGTGGAAAGTTTGGAGTGAAAAATTTCACTTGATAACTTTGGCGTGGAAAGTTTGGCGTGGAAAGTTTGGCGTGGGTAATTTGGCGTGGAAAGTTTGGCGTGGAAAGTTTGACTTGATAACTGTGTCGTGGAAAGTTTGGAGTGAAAAATTTGACTTGATAACTTACGCGTGGAAAGTTTTACGTAAAATAGTTCACGTGGGTAATTTGGCGTGGAAAGTTTGGCGCGGAAAGTTTGACTTGATAACTTTGTCGTGGAAAGTTTGGAGTGAAAAATTTGTCTTGATAACTTTGGCGTGGAAAGTTCGACGTAAACTTTTCACGTGTATTGTTTGATTTGACGTGAAATGTTCTTTCATTTTTTCAGCTGGCTGGAAAAGATCTTGTCAAAGTGCAAGAATTAGCAGCAGTTGTTACCAGTGCTGTCACCGGTCAAAATTTGGCAAAATCAAATGAATCTGTATTCGTTCAAGATTGCGACAGATGTCACAGTCTGCCCAAATATGCTATCAATGCATTGGCCAAATACGAGCACTCGCTCTCTAACATAACAGAGCCAGACTATCAGAAGATAATTGTGTCTCAAATCAGTCGCGCAATTGAGTATGCAGAAACGAAAGTGCAAAAGTTGAGGGCTGGAGGGAACGATGTTGCCGAAGAGAGAGATGTACAGGTAATTTTTTTTTGTATAAACATTTTTTTGATAAATTCACTTTTATGTTTGTAGTTTAAGCCAATTACTTGGCCGGGGGTTGGGGGCGGTTGGCGGGGCCAACACACCACTCTCCCTTTCTCAAGGCTCATAAAAAAATATATTAGGCATTAAGATTCAGTAAATTGTGTTTTATGCATTTCAGATAAGAAATTTGCGCAACTGCGATGATTGCAGTCACAAAATATTAGGGTGTCAACTTTCCGTTTTTTCCTTTTCCGTTTCCGTTTTCCGGCTCCAAATTTTTTTTCCGTTTCCGTTTTTCTGGCCCAATTTCCGTTTTCCGGCTAAAATTTCAGTTTTTTCGCCTTTTTTCCATTTTCCGGCTCAATTGTCTGTTTTTCCAACTTTTTTTCATTTTCTGGCTCAATTCTCTGTTTTCTGTTTCAGCCAAACTGGTAAACAATGCATGCAGGTTCACAATTATGTTAATTGTTTCTATTTCTAGTAAGATTTGCTGAAATTTATTCCGTTTCCGGCAAAATTTCAGCAAATTGTTTCCGTTTCCGGCATAATTTCAGCAAATTTTTTCCGTTTCCGGCATAATTTCAGCAAATTTTTGCCGTTTCCGTTTCCGTTTTCCGGCCTTTCATTTTTCCGTTTTCCGGCAGGTGAAAATTTTTTCCCGTTTCCGTTTTCCGGCAAGTGCAAATTTTTTTCCGTTTCCCTTTCCGTTTTCCGCCAAAAAGTTTTTGTTGACACCCCACAAAATATACTAAATATTTGCATATCAATGATAACAAAAACACACACCAAATCACAACCATTCCGTTTGTGTGTGTATGTATGTATGTATGTATGTATGTATGTATGTGTGTGTGTGTGTGTGTGTGTGTGTGTGTGTGTGTGTGTGTACCTATGCAGTTACACATACTTTCAAATTTTGCTGTATACGTATGCAGACTTCTATACATAAAATTGGTTCTTGGTGCTGGCGCCTACGCCAATAACGCATTTGTGTTGGCAAATTCCACTTACCATCCCAATGTCAGACCCAAGCGCACACGCCCACTCGGGAAGTGGGATGTACAATAGTTTTTGCTCCGCCTTATTTGCGCTTGTACTAGAGAGGTCAGCGGCGGCGTGCATCAAGGGCCCCTTTTGGTAGGATTATCTTAAATACATTGTCTGAATGTGAACTTTAGTGCACAGGCATGCTTGAGTGACGTTTGTGTGTTTACTTTGTGGCATTTTGTAGTGTGTACTTGTTAACCAAATATGTAACGATGTAAATATGTACTTTGAATATATATATACACACACACAAACAATCTCACTCAATGGCACCTGTGCCCTGAAAGTTCACGCAAAGACAATGTAAGATAATCCGACCAGAATTGTCATAATAATTCATAATTGCACGCGTACGCACGTTCAACTTAGGTCGCTGGGAATCAATACATAAAACCTTCCCGTTAATTCGTGCGCGTGCGTTGGCGTCTGTTTCCATTGGGATGGTAACTATACCTTTGTGTTGGCTGGCGCCAGAGCCAACACAAATTTCCACTTGTTCCTACGATGGGACAAATTTTGGCCCACCACCCGCCAAAAAAATTCTTAATACCTTGCTGCAATATGATACGGGGTTACGGGGTTGCACTACAAATCAGAAATAAATGTATAATTTATTTTATTTTGTTGTATTATATATATTTTTTAATTTTATAAATATTTTCAGATTGCTCCGTCAGATTCAGATGCAGATTCAATACGTCCAAACAACAAATTGGACAAATTGGGATGCTTTGAAGATTATGATGTGCAAAATCAGGAATTTTACAATAATGACGAATCGCAAAATGCTGACAATATTTGCTCGCCGTCGCTGTCGGCGACATTGCAGTCGCCATCGCCGTCGCGGACATCGCAGTCGCCAAATTCGCCGAGATGTTGCGATGAGGTAATGCAGCCGGAAACGAGTGTAAGTGCTTTATTTATTTAATTTAATATTTTAAATGTAAATTTAATATATATATATAAACATATTATTTCAATTATACCAGCCTTGAATTATACCTCTAATTAACCTAATTAATTAGCCTCTAATTAACCCCCACCTTAAAATTGGCTGGGAAAATAATAAAGCCAAACCCATCAATGCTACATTTAAATGACATTTTGCCCAAATTATAAGGACAAATTAAAATTTTCGGGATCGGGACCGGGAATAAGTGGTAGGGACAGGTACACAGGTACCTACCGGGACTGGCCTTTTTGTGATTGTTTGTGTATATGTATGTATGTATGTATGTATTTATGTATGCTATGTTTATCATTTTCAGCCCGTACATGAGAACATGTACAATGACGTTCCAACGGGCATGTCCGATGGATCGATGGAAAGACATGATGACAGAACTGATTCAACCTGTACATCATCCCAGCGGAAAAGGAAGACGTTGTCATTATGGGCACGTTTGAGCAATGATTTGGAAAAAGTTAGTTTGATCACATTGAAACTAGGGTTCAAACGGGATTGACTTTTCGGGATCGGTATCGGGATTCACTTTTTGAGATTTCGGGATCGGGATTGGGGTTTCGGGATAGGGATCGGGATTGGTTTTTTGAGGTCACTTTTTATAATTTCCACTAATTTTTCCGGGATCGGGATCCCGGACTTGGGAGTTTCTCGGGATCGGGATCGGGATTTGAAAATTTTAGGGATCGGGATCGGGATCGGGATTGGTATTTTTGAGATTTCGGGATCGGGATCGGGATTGGGGTTTCGGGATCGGGATCGGGATCGGGACTGGTAAATCCCGGAATTTCACGGGATCCGGGATCGGGATCGGGATCCCGTTTGAACCCTAATTGAAACATAAAAAATGAATTATAACCATTTTTTTGTGCATTGAAACATAAAAAAATGAATTATAACCATTTTTTGTGCATGTTTAATTGCTTGAGAGAGTCCGATTAATTAATGGGGTAAGGCAGACTCATTTCGTGAGAACATTATCTGTACCTATACAGTGAATTGGGCTGGTCAGTAAAATAAATTGTAAAAAATTTCGGCCATTTTGAAGACTACTTTTAGTAACAGTAGTACATCGGTAAATGCCATGAAAAATGTATATCTATTGAGATCGAGAACAATGTGACATTGCTTTTCAGAATTCCGATTCGACCGTTCACAACGACCGTGGTCCACGATCATCACCTGGCAGGGAGGGTGATAGTAATTCGAGATATCATCCTAGCTCAGAGATCGCCGCAAATTGTGACAGAGAACAGTATCCGACGAGAAATTCACGCGTGAAAAAGTATCAGGTAATAATTTTTATTTTATATTTTATTTCAATTTTATGACTGACAAAAAAGTATGTTTGTATACATTATAATAGTAGTTATTCATGTATATATTGGCAAAAATACATACATCGACAGCGGTTGCTGGCGCCAGACATGGCGCCGTGGCGTGGCGAATATGAATTTCGCAGGCGCCATGTACCATGGTGCCATTAGGGTTTCAAACGGGATTGACTTTTCGGGATCGGGATCGGGATTGGTTTTTTGAGATTTCGTGATCGGGATCGGGATTTGCTGTAATTGGGGTCACGGGATCGGGATCGGGATTGGCATTTTTTTGGAATCGGGATTGGGGTCTTGGGATAGAGATTTTGGCCAATGTTCTGGCATTCACAGTTGTTTATAAAGGTCTCAAAACACTGTTGGATGGCAGAAAAGTGGCATAAAATGGACGCTGGTGGTTTGCGTTCACATTTTTGCATACAAAAATGTCTTTTTTTCATGTTTTGTAATTTCGATCGGGATGCCGGACTTTGGAGTTTCTCGGGATAGGGATTGGGATTTGAAAATTTTCGGGATCGGGATCGGGACTGCTAAATCCCGGAATTTGACGGGATCCGGGATCGGGGGGATCGGGATCCCGTTTGAACCCTAGGTGCCATTCCGTAACTGTAGACACAGTTTCAAGTTGTTTTGTGCCTGATACCATTTTCGCCAGGCTTAATAAACAAACAACACACATGATCAAATATATTGTATACACACCCCGTGTGTGCCCCATCCCCACAACGAAAATGATGTATCTTTTGTATCCAACCCCCGACCAGTTTTATGGACAAAACCACACCGGTTAAAAATATACCTGTCTGATGTATTTCATTGAACTGTAAAGAACATTTCATTCTAATTTAAATCACATTCAATTGCATTTATATTATATATATATATGAATGAAATGTTATATTTTCATGTATTTATAGATTTACGACACGACTGTTGAATTATCTGATGACGATGGTGACGAGATTATCAAGCACCAGCGACATTCGCCAGGACCAGTGTGCACAGCTAAAAGTTGTCCTGCAGAAAATTGCAATGAGGTGGGTTAATATGTGTAAATATTATGTGACACTTTATACCGGGTGGCGCACGACGGGCGCACGGTATTTATTCCTGGGTGAGACCTGAAAAATCCCTGGAAATGCAACTTTTCAACTATATTTTTGAATTATTGTGCAAAATTGTGCAATCACCCCTCAAACATATAATGGCGTCATCGAATGGATGCCCTATGTACGGTTCAAACGGGATTCAATTTTCGGGATCGGAATTGACGGTTCGTGATATTTCGGGATCGGGATCGGGATTGGCCGGGATTGGTGTCACGGGATCGGGATTGCAATTGGTTTTTTGATATTTCGGGATCGGGATCGGGATTGGCCGGGATTGGGGTCACGGGACTGTGATCGGGATTGACATTTTTTCGGGATCGGGATTGGGTTCTAGGGATAGAGATTTTGGCCAATGTTCTGGCATACACACTTGTTCATAAAGATCTCAAAAAACTGTTGGACGTCAGAAACGTGGGATAAAATGAACGCTGGGGGTTTGCGTTCACATTTCTGCATGCAAAAACGTCGTTTTTTACTTTTAATAATTTCCACTAATTTTTCCGAGATCGGGATCCCGGACTTTGGAGTTTCTCGGGATTCGGATCGGGACTGCTAAATCCCGGAATTTCACAGGATCCAGTATCGGGATCGGGATCCCGTTTTAACCCTAGCCCTATGACGCCATTCATTTACTGTAAAATTTTAGGGAGGGGGCTCAGACCAGACACCCACCTCCACACGGGGGATCCGTAAACAAGCGCCCCCCCCCCCCCGCTCAAAAATCCAGGATATGTCCCTGAATGACTAGCTAATCACATTTTTAGGTAACTACCACGAGTGCCACTGTTCCGCAAATGGCTCAAGAACCGAATCTGTCTGCTGCCGACAAACGCCCAATGTCACATGGAAAAGAGCCGGCGTCACATATTGTTTCTGAGCGTCCGACATCAGCACAAATCCAAAATCCAGATGACATTGCGTCTCGTTTAGAGATTTCAGGCGCTGCGGATTCCAACAATAAAGGTAATTTCATATATTAGTGTACACCAATAAACGTTATTGTAGTCTTAAATTGCTTAAAAATATTTATAAAGTGTACAGTAACATTTCATAATTATTTATTTAAATATGTACAAGTACTTACTTAGTCTGTTTTATATTTCACGTTTCATTTATTTTACCTACAATCACAGATTCATGTGTCAGTGTCGACGTTGGCGAGGTGAGCGATCAACTCGGCGTCAACAAAACAGACTTAAAAACTTCTACAAATGTGGGCGCCGCGAAAACTGCTGCCAAGGTCGGCGCGGTCAAAGATTCATGTGTGGAATCAAGGACGAAAATAGTCATCTATCAAAAGGTTACACTTTTAAATTTTTAATAATGAAATGTACATTTTCTCTTAAAAAAATAAAGAAATGTGCATTAAAATTGTAAAATCTAATAATACACTTATGTTTACATCATAAAAATACATAAAAATAGTATATATCAAGAATCTACGTCGAAACATTTCACGTTCGACTATTGCATGCAATAGTCGAACGTGAAATGTTTCGACGTGAAAAGATTTTAAAATCTTTTCACGTCGAAACATTTCACGTCGACATTCTGCGTCAAATGCAAAAATTACATGTTTGAATTTTTTAACCGTTGACGTGGAATGTTTGACGGGGAATGTTTGACGTTGAATGTTTGTCGTGAAATTTTTAATGTTTAGACGTACGTTTTTATTTAATTATTAGTTAGTAGTACCATTCCTTGAAGTGACAATATAATAATTGAGATCATAAAAGTTTTTAATAATACAATGTTTTCAGGATGGAATACAAACGAGACCTCCTATGGTTGTTCCTGCGACGCCGCCGCGTAAGAAAATTCCGCCACTCAGGATCGAAGACGTGTTTGGTCCACTCGTCAAACGAAGTGACAAGACAGTGATAACGAAGAAACGCGGTGCAGTGAGCAAAGCAGACGTTGCTTTGAAATTTATGGAAAAAAAACTCGTTAGTATACATTCTGTTATGTTATGAATTAAATATAAATATTGATGTAACATTCCCAAATATGTTACACCTTACTTTGTACTGGTTTTAAACATTATACATTTGTGGTGTTTCCTCTAATATATTGTGGCATATCATATAATTCGAACGAAAAATGTGAAGGTTGAATTATTTCTAATATGTTATTTAGATTGGAAGTAATAAAATGTATTTGAGTATTTACCAAAAGATTAAATTTGAATTTATCTTACAGAAAAAGAAGACGCTGCCGCAAAAGAGAAAAAAGAAATAGTCACTGAATCACAGAGTGGAGTGGAAAAATGTGTTTGATACTTTGTTTCGTTTTTGCAAATGATTTTTATGTTTTTCTATGTATGCTTTGTTTTTGAATATGGTTCATTCGTTTAAAAGTAGTTATAAATTTTTTACATTCGCCATCATAATCCCTCAAATTGAAATCTCCGCATTTTGGTGCTTTAAAAATCTATGTCACTCATGTATAATATCTCCGCTTGTTGTAGTGTATTGTAATTTCTGTACATTTCTTTACTACGGTATTAGGTATCTCTTTGTACAACATTTACGAATTTTTCTTTTACCTCGCATATGCATATTTCGCTTAGCTGTTTGAAAATTATGCGTGTCTGATAGAAATGTTCAGGTCCGTAAATAAATAAGTAAGTAAGTAAGTAAGTAAGTAAGTAAGTAAGTAAGTAAGTAAGTAAGTAAGTATTAATCATTCCCATGCCTTATATACTGACTGTATCATCTATTCAATTATTACTATCCAACTAGATTTCTTTTTTATTCTTTCGCTCTTATATTGTACCCATCACTTGTAGAGCCAGTTGCGGTATGTGTGCTACATAAAAATATATACGCTATATCCTCGAATAAGTATTTACAATTTACAATTTATGATTTACGGCATATTGTTTGCATTTAAATGCAATGTAATCCTTAATTTTAACGGTTTCTTTATACTAGCGTAAATAATCGAATAATTTCCCCCTGTTAGATGACAGAGAAACAAATAACTTCCCCCCTCCATCAACTCCCACTGATTTCCAAAAATTTAACATTTCAAAATACCGTATTTCCTCGAAATACCCCCACCTCGAAATACCCCCCCCCCCCCCCTCGTTTGACCCCCCCCCCTCTCGAGACCACTATGAAACAATCACCCCCCCTCGAAAACCCCCCCCCCCCAAATTGAGTGTAAAGAGAACGTACATCACAAATATGGCAGTTTGTGTTCTGCGTAGTGCAGAACACACGTTAAAACAATGTCGGAGTCACGTTAGAACAGTGTACATACCATCTACATACTAATATTAGTCTACAGAACCTTATAAATGGCGGTTTTTGTTGCATTTTTTGACGTCTGCGTACGTTTCAGACGACAATTTCGTACTAGGTTTTCAAAAATTTTCTTGTGAAATAATAACCCCCCCCCCCTCGAAATACACCCCCCTCGTTTGACCCCCCCCCCCCTCGTTTGACCCCCCCCCCCCCCCCCTCTCGGGACCACTATGAAACAATCACCCCCCGGGGGGTATTTCGAGGATATACGGTATATCTCCCTTGGAATTATTTGAAAATTTACGTTACGGAATATTCAATGCATTAATTCATTGATCGATTGAATGAATATATATAAAACGATAGATAAATTTTTTTGTGACGTGCACAATATTTACATAAATACATTAACTTTCATTAACAAATTAACAATAAAAACGTAACATAAAATAACATAACAAAGTAAAGTAACGTATGAAATTAGCTAATTGACAATTATATCCTGTGGTCGTCCGACCAACAACGCGTATTCATCATAAAACGTGGTTCACACTATTCTACTGGAGTCGTCTAACAAGGAATGTTGGGTAGGTCATCAAAAAAATTTAATCGCTCGCATAGCTCGCATTAGTCATCGCATAATCATCGCATAGTCTACGTATCCACTAGGGTTCAAACGGGACTGAGATTCCGCTACCTGGTTCGACAAAAAGTCTGCACTGGGCGGTCCAGGTCCCAGTCCCGACGACACAGTCCCGGTACACTTACCTACGCCGCAGTCCCGATCCCGGATAGAAAAAATCCACTCCCACTCACGGTTGAAGTTCACAGTGTCTTTTTTCAATCCTTTCTACAAAATTTTTCCCACGTTCCTAAATATAGTCGCAAGACAACAGATACAGGTAGACACGAGACCAGCAGTAGTACTTTATGATGTTATAGATAGCATATTAAGTGTTCATTTCCCGAAAAAATTTCATTTCTGATGTACTGACAACTCCCAGTACCCGTACCAACAGTACCGACACCACAGTCCCGGTCCCGGTCCCGACATTCGAAAATTCCTGGTACCGGTAACGATCCTCCAGTCCTGGTCCCGGTCCCTGTCCCTACATTTTGGTCCCGGTCCTGACATTGAAGAATTTATGGTCCCGGCCACGTTCCCCGTCCCGAAAAGTGGTCCCGGTTGAACCCTACTACACACTCTTCACTCATTCATTTCACGTCAGAAATAAAATTCTAATTACAGCTTGACGTAGAATGTTTTTGACGCAAAATGTTTATCAGTAAACATCTTTTCACGTCAACACTCTGACGTGAAAAGATTCGACAACTTACATTTCACGTCAACATTTCATGTGACGTGAAATGTTGCTGACGTGAAAAGTTGCTGACGTGAAATGTTTGACGGGAAATGATGACGTGAAAAGATGCAATTTTGACGTACAATTAATAACACATTAATTACTCAATATTTTTCAAATCTTTTTTGGGACATTATAAACAATTACCAGGACAATCTTATTCTGAAATTACAAGACCGTATCTTTGTCCGTTCTCATGTAATTAATTTTTCGACATCTTTCCACGTCATCATTTCGCGTCGAATCGACGCTGAGCTCTAATTCCCGCTTAATTGCCAATATTGAAAAGGCATTTTTGCAAATAGGATTGCATGACCAACCTAGAGACTACACACGATTTTTTTGGCTGAAAGATGCCTCAAAACCAGTAACTGAAAATAACTTAATAGTACTTCGTTTTAAACGCATACTGTTTGGACTTGTCTGCAGCCCAGCAATTTTGGGAGCAGTCATAAAATACCATTTAAATGTGACAATAAACAACATGAATGAATATGAAGAAAATGAAGGGGAATGAAACCAGTTGGCAATGATAATAAACAACATTTACGTCAATAACTTCATCATGAGTGTCACGAATGAAGTTGAAGCTTTAGAACTATATTACAAAGTAAAAGCTTTATTTAACCAATGTTCTATGAACATGAGGGAATGGCTGTCAAACTCCAGATCAGTCATGAATGAAATAGCAGAAAACGACAGGAGTCCAAAGGTGAATAAAATTGTCGCAGTAATGGGCATGAAATAAAATCACCGAATGGACTTGCTGGCAATATCAACACCAAAATTGCAAATTGACAGCATCACAACACCAACCAGATGAAACTTGAATAAATTATTGGTGTCAGCATATGACCCAATTGGGTTCACAGCACCTGTTTCACTGACCCTGAAATCCCAGTTGTCAATGCTGCTCCAAGAGACAAAAACAACACAATGGAATGAGCCAATTGAAGATAAATACAGATTGGAAAAACAATGGAAAAATGCCAGAAAACTGAAAATCGAGCCAGAAAATGGAAAAATGGCCTGGTAAAACGGAAACGGAAAGGTAAAAATTTTTCAGCCGGAAAACGGAAAAATGGGCCGGAAAAACGGAAACGGAAAGGTAAAAAACTTTCAGCTGCCGGAAAACGGAAAACGGAAAGGTAAAAATTTGTCGGCTGCCGGAAAATGGAAAACGGAAAGGTAAAAAATTTTCGGCTGCCGGAAAACGGAAAACGGAAAGGTAAAAAATTTTCCTGCGGAAAGGCGGAAACGGAAAACGGAAACGGAAATTTGACACCCTAGTTACACGAAGACTGTTTATTTAGTTTATTAAGATCATTGTCTTTCAAGTACGATTCTGCATCTGATTCATCAGTCGAATCATCTATTATTTTTGTAATTTGAACATTAGATTTGTGTGGGAAAACATTGACTAGGTGATTATCATAACAACTTTTATTATAAAAAGATCTATGACATAAATTACAAATAATGGTCTTCTTACCTTTTTCTATAGGACATATATTTGGAGCATAACACATGGGGCAGCTCGATTTTGAACACTTACATACGGAATCCTTATTAAACAATATTTTGTTACAACAATCTGTAACCTTATAGCAATTAGCTAAACTACTTATTGATTTTACCAACACAACGTGCTTCTCTGCGTCATCATACAATAAATCAATACATGCACTTTTCTTAACATTTGGTGTACTTTGAAAAATCATGTCAATTCCGCCATCTACAATGGACCACACTCTACAAGTATATATAACATGTTTGTGTTTGGGTGGAAAGTTGTTTAGAGCCTTTATCAATATGTTTACATTTTTATACAAATCATTGCACTGTCTATCATATTTATATGATACACATGCAAACTCTAAAAATTTGGAAGCATGGTTTTCTAGTGTGATAAACCTACCTTTTTTATTTTTCCGCTTGTACTTTTTGAATAAATTTTTTTTGTTTGTTATTGTTGACAATAAATATTGTCGACCCATGAATAAACAGATGGCTAGGCATTGATCAGGTAGATATGGTAATTGTGGTGGATTATAAATAGCCTTCTTGTGGTATCGGATTCTACTTTGTATATCAGGTAAAAATTGTGTCATATTATCAAATCCTTTTGCAACCACATCTTTTCGTTCCACAGTTGTAATATTGACAGAAAATCCATTTAGTAAATTATCCTCTTCTATACCGGCTGATTGAAAAATCATTTCAACTCTATTTAAAATTGAGGCTATAGAAACATTTTGCATGTGAGTAATTTTCGATAGTATATACCCCTTATCAAAACTTTTTGACATAACTTTTATACCAATAAAAATATGTTTTTTTTCATCACTTGCATTTTCTGCAAAATAATCCATGTAAACTTTCTCCAAACATTTTGCCAAGACATACTCTAAAAAAAATATAGGATCCGTAACATGATCCTCTAAATTGGATACAAATTCGACATCATATACATAATAATTAGTATAAAATTTTCCATTTTTTTCTAACCAAGGTTCTTTAATCTTAAACAAATCTTTCCAGGCTGGTTCATTTTTTTCTGTGTCTATTATATTATCCTTGAGATATTCATAATGTTTATTTAAAGTAACGGGATCTTCATCTTCGTATTTAACCTTGTTCTCGTCAAAAACTTCTTCTTCATCTGATGAGCTCTCCAGTTGACGTTGTTCTTGTTCCAGCGGCGGGCTATCCACGAGTTCGTAGTTTTGCAGGTCGACCATTTTATTCAAATTGAATGAACTAATTGGCAAAAGTGCATCCTTTTATAGGGCAACATGAATACGCTGTAACACATTTATTACACTGTAAAAAAATATATCACAAATTAATACGCTGTAAAAAATTTTACTGTAAAAATATATCACAGATTGTAAAGTATGAGTGTAAAAATTAAAATTTAAAAAAATTTTGAAAATTTTACAGTGTTGCTCAACTGGAAAAAAAATTGAAAAATGTTGCTTTTTTCTTTAGACTAGCACTACTCTCATTTTTGTTTCATTGAGTTTCTCTCGATCAGGAGTATTTATACGATAGCATGTTCAACAAGAAAAAATTTCCGTAAATTTCGCATTTCGAAATCCGGCCAAATCGATATATACACAATATTGTATCAGCTATTTGACGACAGAAATGAACTCTCCAAGCATTTGTCATCATTTTAAAGGTGAAATTACTAAAATAGGCCCAGAAATAGTCGAGTTAATGATGTTCAAAGTTTGCATGTTCTGAGCGACACGCAAAATTTTCGCAAATGACCATCTTTTTATAGACCCACTCTATCTCCGGTCTGGGGCATCGTAGCGAAATTTCCTCGAACTTGTAACTAGCCCCGACCTGAAACCATATTATATAAAAAAATCAACGATTTTCACCGAGCGGTTCCCGAGATATAAATTTTCCATCACTGCGTTCAGCCAACAATCACATGTACATACGACTTGTAAATACATTTCAGTTACCAATGCTGTGTCACAAATGTTTACACAGGCCTGTATATGTGTGTTTTGACCTAAAATGTCTGAAATATTTTAGAATTTACTTTAATCAAAGTTTATTGCCTCTTTAACGACGGGGCTCTAAATAGAAACAAACGCAGAATAGGCACGAAGGTCAAATCAACGATAAACACGTAACATACCGTATTTCCTCGAAATAGCTCCAAGGGGTTTTTTTTTCTTAGTGCAAGTTTTGCGGGGGAATTAATCGAGGGAGAGGGGGTTTCGAGGGGGTGGGTTTATTATTTCGCCAGAATTCCTTGGAACTCCCAGTACTTATTGGTTGTTAAACATACATAGAAAAATATACCTAACAGTAACCGACTACTACTTACCGTAAATGCTCTATTAGGACGACCCCCTCCAATAAAGCGACCTCTCCAATAGTACGACCCCCTTTGGCACGTTGTGTAAGTATAAAGCGACCCTTTCCAATAATCCGACCCCCAAGAAAAAGTATTTTTTTAACGATGTCGCAATCTTCGGGCGCCGCTAATTCGGTGGACAAATTGGCAGCCAGTTCGCCAGAGCCAGCGGACAATTCACAAGCGGAATCCGAATACCGTATTACCTCGAATTATCCCCCCCTTGAATTAACCCCCCCCCCCCTCGAAATACCCCCCCTAAATTTCGGCTGAGGAAATAATAAACCCCCCCCCCCTCGAAATACCCCCCCTAAAATTGAGTGTAACGTGAACGTACATGACAAATACCGCAGTTTGTGATCTGTACTATGCAGAACACACGTTAAAATTGATGATTAAGTGACGTTAGGGAAGGGTTTTTGTGTATATACAGTAATATATGCCTATAAACACATATAAATCTATGTGATTGTTCGATTTTTATACGTCTGCATACGGGGAATCTCCGAAAATTTCTGGCGAAATAATAGACCCCCCCCTCGAATTATCCCCCCCTCAAATTTTGCTGGCGAAATAATAAACCCCCCCCCCTCGAAATACCCCCCCTAAAATTGAGTGTAACGTGAACGTACATGACAAATACCGCAGTTTGTGATCTGTACTATGCAGAACACACGTTAAAACTGATGATTAAGTGACGTTAGGGAAGGGTTTTTGTGTATATACAGTAATATATGCCTATAAACACATATAAATCTATGTGATTGTTCGTTTTTATACGTCTGCATATGGGGAATCTCCGACAATTTCTGGCAAAATAATAGACCCCCCCCCCAATTGAATAAACCCCCCCCCCCTCGAATTATCCCCCCCTCAAATTTTGCTGGCGAAATAATAAACCCCCTGGGGGTATTTCGAGGTAATACGGTATTAAGTATTTAGAAAATTTTGCGGCTTTGATGTGATTATTGCTTTATGATGCCATGCTCATACGGGTTAAATGAACAGTTGAGTTGTTTAAAAATACAATGCGACTCTCTCCAATAAAGCGACCCCTCCAATAATGTGACTCCAAAAATGTGCTGAAAACAATAAGCCGACAGTCGCCTTATTGGAGCATTGAAAATGAAATAATGACCCACCCTCGATCCTAAAAAATACCCTTTACTATGATCCTTACGAAACTTTCTGACGAAAAAGTAACCCCCCCTCGAATCAACCCTCCTCAAATTTTGCTGGCGAAATAGTAAACCCCCATGGGGGTATTTCGAGGTAATACGGTAAATGATACAAACCCTGGGAGTGATTGCTGGACAGCGGCAGTTGCCGGCTCCCCAGCTTGCACATCAACTTCTGTTCGCTTGGCGGTATCCTGAATGAATGGCAAAATTGGCAAGATGCTAGTGGAATGGCATGCCCCACTTGAGTGACCACCGGCAGAAATTTTTCTGGAGTCTAGATAGCTGCATTTTTTACTTAGATTTAGGGCTCGCATCTAACTTCTCAAGTATAAAAAAAGTATAAAAATTTGTATTAAAAATGAGTTTTTTGACCAACCCTGAGCTGAGAATTCATCTGAGTGACCACTTTTTCCGTCCTGGGCACCTTAGCGGGTGGCTCATTTACTGTCGCACTTTCACTTTTAACACAAATACCATCCGCTGGCACAGTGCCAGTATCCGCGGGCGACACGGGGACAGGGTTTCTTTGAACGGTAAACGACCAAACTTTGCAGCGATGGTTTTAAAATATTTTCGTCAAAATTAACAACAAAGCAAATAACAGCACAGAAACATACGGAAACTAAGTATTCTAAAAAGCGGGAAATCACCTTTTTCGGAACAAAATCACCTCAGAAAAACACACAAGTGAGCCATCATCACACACATTCATGAGAAAAAGTCAGATGATATGGCACAATAAAAACAAACAACAAAAACGCCTATGTAGATGATGCAAAGAAATGTAACATCCAAACAACCCCCCAGACCAGAAACCAAACTCAACACTCAACATAACAACCGCACCAATCACCCCCCTGCTGCTCATCATCGACCTCAACTTCTTCCACGGTTTCCCACCCATCATCATCATCCTGATCATCTTCATCCTCGTCATATTCATCCTCATCATATTCATCCTCGTCATATTCATCCTCGTCATTAGAATCCTCAAAACTTTCACTTTCATCAGACAAAATTGACACGCTTCCGCGCAGCTCTTGGATTGACTGGAATTTTGGAAAAGGGTGGAAAGGTAATTTTGCCAGGAAAAAGCATTAGCCACCATCCATTTCAGCTGCAGTTTGTCTTTGGCGCCAGAGCAAAATGGTATGAGTATATTCCAGCGGTATGAGTATACTCCAGCGACATTACACCTTACAACGAAAATCTACCTTATCCCATCTGAATAAAAGAACAATTATAAAAACTTTCCAGCATATTTATCAAATTGCTTTTGTAAATATAATGAAGAAAAAAATTTGTTTGTTCTTTTATTCAGATGGGATATGGGACATTTCATTGTAAGGTATAATGTCACTGGAGTATATGTGGATGGCATAGATAAGTTTTGTCCAGTGCACATTTTGAGGGGGGTATTTTGAGGAAATACGGTAGTTTACTCCAGCATGTAAATACGCTAAAAAGTAACAGCACCCCATATCTACCCGATGCAACGATAAAATTTAGTACCAGCGCAAAGATTAAATTTCCCCTTTTATTGATTGAATTCAATTGTCAAGTGTCAACCCAGTGTCAAAAAATGAAAATTCAATTAAAAAATGCCTAGGTAAATACATAGGTAGTATTCTGGCCGCATGTTTTGTGAATGTGCAAGGTCTACGCCCCCTAACGATGGCAATCACTCCGGAAAAAAGTATTTAAATTTCTATGTGTTTCTTTCCAAAATGACTTTTCGAATTTTCCCCTACATAGTTTTCAAATTTCGAATTTTTGAATTTTTTGGGTAGTTCTCGAATTGTTTTTGGGTAATTTTCCAATTTTTCTGGGTAGTTTTAGAATTTTTCTTTATAGGTAGTTTTCAATTTTTTGGGAAAAATTGGATTTAATGTCTCAAATACAGTATTTTGATAGTTTTCGCATTCAGATAACTTTTTAAAGCTTATGTGCGATGTTACCTAGCATCTGAATCATTCAAAGCACAGATGTGGATTAGTTTAAATAACGATATCTTGCTTTCATTGACTCATCAATCCAAAACAGGGAAAGGCAGTGCCAACGCACACATTATCTGTAGTTACTGCACAAACTTTTTTACAATTCTCCCAAATCATGACCACCGTTTCTATAGACTGGGCTCAACATTAAACGTTTTTTTATGCATTTCTATGTTTTTTATAAAGGCTTAGATGCGCTGCAAATCAGTTGTCAATTGATTTAGCATGAGCTTCACAAAGCATTTTGTGGCTTGAATTCCCTTAAAAATTTGAAAAGTATTATTGATTTATTTTGTTGAAAAAATCGATTTTTAAGTATTTTTTCACCGTGTGATCAAAAATTTGAATAGTCCAAAAAATTCAACAATTTGAAAACGTTTTCGAATTTTTCAATCGTTTTTGCCATTGTTAACGCCGCCTATCCCTTGCGGCTCAACCACGAGTGCGCTGTATTCACCAATCGATCAACTAAGCCGTGCTGCGGGCGGGCCGGTCTCATGTTGGCGTGCGGATCGTAGTGCTCCTCGATGTGCACGAACGCGCCCAGGGTGCCCTCCTCCTGCTCGAATAACTGCGCGGTTGTGGGTCGTTTCTGAGCGCCGCCCAAATTTGACCTGTCATTTTAGAGGGGGGTAAAAATTGGCAATTGACTGACTTTTCGTATCGTATCTCCATAGTTTGGCAGTCCGAACAGTTTCTGTTTCATTTCAAAGATATCTCTCACAGTGACATCATATTTTTGACCACTCACTCCATCAATCTTCTGCTTGATAATGTCCTTTTCTTGTTCATACTGAGCCAGGTAGGTTTTGTACATCTCAACACGCAGTCGATTCATATTAGTTTTGCCTGAAAAAGGGTTAATATTGCACATGACAAAAAAATTCCAAATATATTTCAGGTATGGGAGGCGCTAGCGCTATTTTTTGAGGGCGCCAATAGGTGCCACAACATGCGCCCTTTACCTGTGGCACCCCCTTTCAAACTGTTGTGTAAAACATCAAGTGGGGACTGGATCTGTCTGGGACAGTGAAAACACCAAAAAAATTGTTTACATACCGTTTTACCCCGATTTTATCCCCCCCTTGAATTTACCCCTCCCCTTCGAATTAACCACCCCTCAAAATGGGCTGGGGAAGTAATAAACCCCCCCCCCCTCGAAATACCCCCGCCCCCTCCAGTACGATGTACATCATGTATGCAATGATGGGTAAGTTCTCAAAAAAAAACACTTTCTGTGTTTTGAGTTTTTCAAAAATGAATACCTGTGTTTTGAGTTTTTTTCTCAAAAAAGATTTGAGTAACTCTGTTTTTATTTCTGTGTTTTTTGTAAAAACTTGAGTTTTTTTGAGTTTTTTTCTAAAAAACTCGAGTTTTTTCCAAAAAAAATCGTGTTTCCCCCAAAAATTTCGATTTACAGCATTTTGATCTGGAAAAAGGTTGTTTTCTTATAAAATATTGGTTTTACACATGTTTGAACCCCACATAACATTTGTGTATTCATTCAAGTGTCAAAAAAGTCCATAAAAATGTCCACAATGAGGACATCAACATCACAACACCAGCAACAAAATGCCCAGAAACGACAATTTACGCAGTACTCCAAAATTCTTCAATGGATGTGCATTGTATGGAAGACTACGGAATTGATTTGAACTACAACTACCATTTACCTCAAAATACCCCCATGGGGGTTTATTATTTCATCAGAAAGTTTTGTAAGGATCATAGAAAATAGTAGGCATTTACGTACCCAAAACAAGTTATAATGCGTACAAACAGGATATATTTGAAATAAACATGTAGATAGCTACACAACCTAGTACAGTCTATGTGTAGCTGCGATGCAAATTAGCAGTAATAAATACATCATGTACATTGGATACATGATGGACATCATCCCGGAGGGGACTATTTCGAGGGGGGCTTATTATTTCACCAGTCCATTTTGTGGAGGGTTAATTCAAGGAGGTTTAATTCGAGGTAATAAGGTATACTTAAATGTCGAAACTTAAATTGTCAAATCGACCATGAGATGTGCATGCCATCTTGAATTTCTTCTTTGTATCATTATAAAATATGAATACATTATCTACATATTTACATGCTCACCTCATCTTGTTTAGTTTAACTGAATTAATGTGCATTCAACCGCTTCGCTGAAAAAAACACAAAAACTCAAAAAAAAACCATTCTGTGTTTCCGTATTTCTGTGTTTCTGTGTTCTCCAAAAAAAACTCATTTGAGTTTTGAGTTTTTCAAAGTTTATGAGTTTCCGTGTTTCTGTGTAAAACAAAAACACAGAAACTCAATGAGTTTCTGTGTTCAATTTCTGTGTTTTTTCCATCATTGCATGTATGCAATGTACATGATGTATTTATTACTGCTTATTTGTATCGCAGCTACACATAGACTTGTTTGTGTAGCAATCTACGTTTTTATGTCCAAATATATCCTATTTGGACGCATTTATTACCTGTCTTGGGTACGAAAAAACCTACTCTTTACTACGATCCTTACGAAAATTTCTGCCGAAATAATACCCCCCTCCCTCGAATAGACCCCCCCCCCTTGAATTAACCCCCCTCACATTTTGCTGGCGAAATAATGAATCCCCATGGGGATGGGGGCATTTCAAGGTAATAGGGTATTGGTGATCCAAACTGTAGTGAGTCGCCGCGTCCCGTTCCATTCATGAGGAGTAGGGGGAGGTTACCACCCCTATATACCACAAAATAATTAGCTTTCAGCCCCTCACACAGCTGGAGATAGGGCTTCCTAAAAAAAAAAAATTTGTGTGGGGAGGTGCTTACATGTAAACGTTTCTGTTGACGCTGTTCTGCCAGTGCAAACAAATTTTGGAAAAAATTCTCAGCTGACTCTATTATTGTTTGGAATATAATCGGTGGACCGCATGCTTTGCATTTCTCCTAAGGGAACACTCCATCATGACGTCATCGTAAATGAAATAAAATTGTTCCAACAAAAAAAGAAAAAACGTTTCGGGAAGAATACAGTTGTTTTTCTTTTTATAAAAATTCTTCTTTTTGAAAGTGCATACAAGTATCCCGTTCACGCGTTATCACTAAGACATAGGTAATTTTGGGCGCGTACTTTGCGGTCAGCCGAGTAACGTATTTCTTCTAATAGAATGGCAGCCTCCAATCGAACGGCACCTCCAATAAAACAGCAGGTAGAAATTACGTTTGAAGAGTACAAACACACAGAAGTATCTGAGAAATGTGTTGTGAGAACATCCAATGTGTTCAGAACTATAATTTAGGGTGTTTACACATTTGGATTTGTTTGAATTGATACTTTGATACTAAATTTTTTGATCATCTTTCATTAAAAATGTTCAAATGAAAAATCTGTGAAAAATGCTGGTGAACAAAATAGAACCGCTCCTCAAATAAAACGGCAGGTAAAAAAGTTGATGAAAAAATAGAACGGCACTCTTCTATTGGAAGAAACACTGTATAGGTGAAAAACGAACCTCCACTCGCATTGTAGTGCATCCGAGCTTCATCGATCATCACTTTCAGATAGTCCTCGGTGACGTCATTGTACGCAATCGTGGCATTTTCCCTCAGAAAAGCTGCGAACATGGCGTTGACTTCATTGATCGTCTTCATCTCATTGTTATAGTTCTCGTTCTCTCTTTTATATTGTTGGATGGCCAACTCTTGCGTCTGTTTATTGCTTAAGTTGTCCCGGATAGACTGCGCGATGGCCGGATTTTCGACTTGCTCGGTAGTTTGGCGCACGTCGTAGCGTATGTGCATGTGCAATTGCCAGGGGGCAGTCCCAAGCCCTGTATAGTGTAAGTAAAGTGTCAAATGTAAAGTCAAATGCAAAGTAATGTGTCAATCAAAACAACAAAAAAAAATTTATTACTGAACTTTGCATGACAATCGACAGTTTACTTTACATTTGACACTTTACTTTACACTTTACAGGGCTCGGGACTGCCACCAGCTGTGACCGCAGTGGTTGCAAGTGCCGCTTGTGTTCATCGCAAAGCATCGTTGCAGATCTGGGGTCAGATGAAAGTTAAAAGAAGCGTAAAATTATATTACCGTAACTGCTCGAATAATTCCCTTGGGATATTATTTTTCTTCACACTTTTTTGAGGGGGAACTATTCGAGGGGGGAATTTTTCAAAGGGTGGAATAATTATTTTGTCAACATTTACAAGCATGTTTACGTAAACTCATTTCACGAAATATGCTTTATTAACAATATAAGATGCCAGAGTTGTTAAAATACCGGTATTTTTGGAAAGCGTAAGCGTAAATACACTTTCAAAATTTTGAGTATGAATACTAAAGCGTAAGGTATTTTTAAAATAGGCTTTTTGTTCAGTGAAAATTTTCCAAATGTTTACCAAATCAAGCTCTCACATGTCCAGTTTGTGGATTACCGGGATTTATCCCCCGATGGACTTCTTACCCCAGGGGATGATATAGTCCTCGAGGACTATATCGGCCGACAGCCCTTTTTGTATGAGGACTATATCAACCCATTATATATATTTTACCTACTGCATGCGTTACATTGACCCGCGGCACGCGGCACGCGGCCTTGCTTTATATTGACCTTACATTGACCCGTTGCCCGCGACCCGCTTGCATCAGATCAAAAATGTTTTTTGACGCGTGGCATGCCACAATTACGCACGCGTCTGTTAGGCCTATTGGCATCGATTGCATGGGTAAGTTTCAAGTTTCGAGTTTATTGAAGGCATAGAATGGAACTTCACGACAGGCTAGAATATACCCAACGCTACCGTTTTTCGAGTTCCGCCTTGTATCTAACAAGTAATCAGTGCGCACATATGTCAACTCCGTTGTTTGGTGACAGGTATATGACTGCATTTACTTTGCTAAATCTGATGTCCAGCGGGTCTGCTGCAGTCTCTACACAACCAGATCTGACAAAAAACGATCAGTTCTGACCGATCAGAACGATCAGATCTGACGAAAAAGAATAACGGTAAACGAAGAACAATGCATGCAACTTCAAAACTCAATTTCTTGGCCATTTCTCAGCCGATTTTCACCAATGAACACTTAAAACGATCAGAATCACATGGAGATTGCATTTTTGTGTTCAGATTATTAAGAATTTGGTAAACTCATGGTAATCATGACAGACAAATCACCAATATACTACAGACAAAACGCCAATTCAACACAGACAAAACGCGAATGCAACACAGACAAAACGCAAATGCAACACAGACAAAAAGCGAATGCAACACAGACAAAACACCAATGCAACACAGCAAAATGCCAAAGCATTTTGTCTGTGATCCATTGGCGTTTTGTCTGTGTTGCAATCGCTTTTTGTCTGTGTTGCATTCGCGTTTTGTCTGTAGTATATTGGCGATTTGTCTGTTATGATTAGCATGAGTTTACCAAATTCTTAATAATCTGAACATAAAAATGCAATCTCCATGTGATTCTGATCATTTTAAGTGTTCATTGGTGAAAATCGGCTGAGAAATGGCCGAGAAATTGAGTATTGAAGTTGCATGCATTCACCCACGCAATCAATAATCCGATTATAAATACGTCTGCACGCGAATTACATAATTCGGGCGGCGGACGTATTTTTCCGCACACGCCATTGACCCCGCAATAATCCAATATGGCGAAAGTCCCATAACTGGAGACACCGATAATCGATGTCAATAGGCCTAACAGACGCGTGCATAATTGTGGCGTGCCACGCGTCAATAAATATTTTTGATCTGATGCAAGCAGTGTTCTTGCATCGCAATAAATAAAAGGAAGTATAAAACACATTCCCATGGCCCAACAGATGCCCCAATAGTGTAATTAGATATTTTGTATGGAGGACTACATCATCCCACGTTATAAAAGTCGGGCCGAAGTAGTCCTCCGGGTGAAGTAGTCCTCGAGGGCTATATCAACCCAGGGGGTAAGAAGTCCATGGGGGGATAGGGTACGTAAGCCCAGTTTGTGGGCTGCCCTCATATGTTGTTTGGCAATTCATCGGTAGCCACACCTAAGTCATCTTCATCTTCTAACATGGAGTTAGTGCTGTCGACTGCAATAAAATCGTCGTCGGACTGTAGGTGGAAATATGGCTAGCCAATCATGTGTAAAAACGTAACGACAATTCTGTGCAGACACTCCGACGACTCGAGAACGACCATGTGTGACCGAATGACGACCCGCGGTGCACAGGGAAGTCACAGTGAACGTGCGGTTCGCTGTGCACTGCAAATCCGCCAACGAAGCCGCAGCCCCAGGACGGTACGCCCGAATGGACACTACTGCGGCCATGAATTTATTAATTATTTTCTTTTCCGTTAATTACGTAATTACTTCCCGTGTGATGCTAATTTTTTCATTTCATGTTTTATTAATTAAGCTAATTAGGTTACCCGCATTGTGAGTTAATTAAGTGACTACTTTCGTTTTCTTTTTTAAATGCATTTCCCAATATGTACTTTCGAATGTTATAATTTTTAGGTTTTATCAAGTTTACATTTTTGGTCAAAAAGGGTGCAGTGTCTGGGAATGGGTTAGAAAGGCTCAAATGTTTCTGGTTAAGCTAAAAGGTGTTGACTCTGTTAAATGCTTAGCTGCCCCGATAGATAACATTCAGAAAATTCCCCGACCAAGTGCATTTTTATTCAGGACTAGGTAATGGGTGGAAAAGTGGCAAACGGCAATTATTGTCGGCATGCGACTGCAAGACACATGCAGAGCACAGTTAACAGTGAAGAGCACAGCAGTGCCAATTAATTATTCCCATCACCCAGGGTGATTGGTGAACTCGCAAGTGCTAGTGTTTTGTGGCGTGTGTTCAGACCCGAAGTTCCAACCCTTACCCGGCAATGCAATAACCTTGAACAACCCCCGCAAATGAGCGTTCTTTCTGTGGCCTTGGTCGGGCGCGCTATAAAATATTTTCACCTAAAGGGGCGCAGGTTGATAACACGTGTCACACCACCTGCTCTGGACTGTACCATAACCGCTGAATAGAAACCCAGTTTATGACACTCACCTTTGAGATAATTTGCATTTTAATTACGTCATTGATAATCGCAGTTACTCCAAGTCTGGTTTAATTCACGTTTGCACCCGTTTATTTAATTAGTTATTTTTCCCGCATTTAATTAAATTACTTGTGCCTTGTAAGCTATGTTAACAGTTTTCCAGTGATCATTGAATTCGCCTTATATTTCGCTCATCACGGTTAATTGTTGTGTCTCTGATTTAGTATTCATTTCGCTTATGGTAGATTTTTGGTGATTATAAAACGTGCTGATTTTACATTTTTTCACCCACTAGAGGCTATACGACTCACTTGAGCTATTGTGAAATTGACTCTGATATATTGCTAAATAAAGTTCCCGTGAATCCAACTTGGTCCCTCTGAAGCATACTAACTGCTTAAATTTTAATTTGAATTTTATTAATTTCGGCTTTACTTTAATTACGGCTTATTAACAATTAATCGAAGTAAACCGCCGGCGGCAGTTACGAAAAGGGATTGGTAAGTTGCCGTGTCCGTCCTCAGGAACTGTCAGGACCCCAAGGGGTACTGGCGCCGTTCCTGATTTGCGTGTAAAATCCCCGTACCATAAAAACAATTATTTATTTAATTACGCACGCAATTAGAAGCGCAAAGGGACCGGAATTTACAATTCTCTGCCGCGACAAAATTCGACGAGTGGCGTATTTTTGTGGTAAAAACGGAAACTAGTAAAATTAGTAAAAACGTAAAATATCTGACAACTGGTAGCGTAGCGAGTGGTTTCCTAAGCAAGCCATAAAGTTTTCTGTCTGGGGCGCCTGATCAACGCCTCTACAAAAACGGCTTCATGGATAACGAATCACCCCAAAGGGAATTGAGATCGAGGGGGCCAGCAAGCTTACAAGGGGACACCATAGAACAAGTTTGGCACGCTGCGTTGGAGAAGCAAAAACAAGCACGAAGACGCGCGCGACAACAGAAGGCTGGGCAAGAAGTGGACGCACAACTTGCGGCAGCTGAGGGTCAAGCAGAAGACAGTGAGTCGAACGATTCGGTTAACCCTGAAACAGACGCGCCGGAAGCGCTAGAGGAGAGTGAAAGTCAACGCTGGTCTGGACAGACAGCTGAGGATACACCGGTAATCAGGTTATCAACGGTTGAAGGCGCAGGGCCTGCGCCAGACAGTTTTAGTCAGTGGAAGATGCCAGCTGTACCGGCAGCGGCACGGCAGCTAACGTCCAGCGCAGAAGCTGAAGAAGCGCCTGGGACAAGCAGACAAGCTGCAGGAAAGGAAGCAGGAAAGACAGGTAAGTGGTCTAAGCTTCGGAGGACACTGGGTTGGAGCGCGGGCAGCTCATCCATATCGCCTGGAGTGCGATCGGGTTCTGAAGTCGGTTCAGACGGATACGTTGGTGACAGCGAGCCTCTAGGGCAGCCGTCGATTCAACGTGATTACCCTTTGATTGCAGCTGAGCTTGGAGCTACTGCAGATCAATTTCCCGTGATTGAAAATACCGTAGCGGAACTGTTGGAGACAGCGACGCAGAGTGGAGACACTTCCCCGGCGCTGCAGTTAAGCCCACCGAAGAGCACTTCGACGCCGAGAGACGTGTCAGGCAACAGCAGTCGGAACTTATCAAGCGACCAGTCGAGATCGCAGAGCGCAACTGCAAAGGCTAGACGCCAGTTAATTAAGACCGAAATTTCAAGTAACCCCCCCGTGATAATTATTAGCAGCCCCGCAAGCAGAATGACAAACAATGGCGCGAACCAGACGGCGGCCCCGGCGCTAGAAGACAGGTACGCAAAGGTCACTAATGCGAATTTAATTTACCAAGCTACCATAATGGACCTGGACCCGGTGCAAACAACGCCATCCTGTGCACAATGGACACCCAAAAAGGCATGTGAAGCCGCAAAGAAATGGGCAAACATGATGAGTCAGGCGAGACCGGTTGGCGCATTCTCACAGAATGGTGAACCAGGGGACTTGCGTATGGTGACACTAATTAAAATTGCTATGAATTTATGGGGAAGTGACCCAGTCGCCGAGGTACCTAGGGTGGAACATTATTTGCAGGAATTCGAAGCGCACCACAGCTTACATGGCGATGATATAGTTGACCTGACGACTGCGTACCAGCAGCATAATCAAGCCCTACAAAATCAGAACGCGACGCTGGGAGGAAATTCACCGGCCAGTGGCCAGCAGCCGATAGTGCTGACCAGTGGTCAAGCAGCGCCTTTACAGTCATCAACGGCACCAGCGGCGCCCCCGTCGGCAGCTGGAACAAACCAGGTGAGAACTGTTACGCAGCGACGCGCTCGATCCCGCTCGCCGGCGTCTTCAAGAAGCTCGTCAGCTACGTCCGAAGTGGCAAGGCCCACGGACCCGGGACAAAATTGGCAATTAGAACAAAGCAATGCGGCAGTCATTACAGCCTTAGCACAACAATGTGGATACTTTCGCGGCAAACCAAATGAGGGTTTCAGGGACTGGAGAAGGAGCTGGGACACGGTATGTGACGCGCTGCGCATAAAATTACAGGAGCGGAAGCCGCTGGTAAAATTGTTTTTGAAAGGCAGTGCCAGAGCCATTTTCAACACTCGATACAGAGAACTGCGTGACCTGAACTACAAGGACATGATGCTAGCACTGGAGAAGTTCTATGAAAATCCAAATGACAAACATCATGCACAGAGAGAGATTTTTGAGACGCGACAGGGCGCAGATGAGTCGGTACTGGAATGGGCGGTACGTTTGGAAAAATTGATAAAACGCGCCTATCCAGGCATGGGTCATGAAAAACGAGGTGACACATGCATGATAAAATTTCATGGAGGACTGAGAAATGAAATTCAGAGGATTCTCCAGAAGATACTCTCAGGAAGATTCTGAGAATAAGGGAGAAAAATCCAAACAGGACGTGGTTGCCAGCGCTACAGACAAGGTAATGGACAGGTTGATGGCGCTAAACATGCCCGCCATGGCTGGACTGCCGTCCCAGGCCGACAAGACGTTAGAGACAATGGAACAGAAAATGACTGAGAGTGTTGCCAAATTCGACTCTGTGCACCAAGAGATAGCGAAGAAATTAGCGCAACTGGGCGCGTTGGAAGGTAAACTTTTGGGATTGAATAGGGACCCCCCTAAATTGCCCCCACGAAAATTTGACAAAGGATGTTGGGAATGTGGCTCTGAAGAGCACATCAGATATGAGTGTCCCAAACTAACTCCAGAACAAAGGGAACAGTATTTCAAAAGGAGCCGCGGCGGCGGAGCATCCAGAGGAAATGGACGTGGGCGCGGCGGAGGACAACGTGGTGGCTATCAGAGAAATGATCAAGCCCAAGCGATGCAGCCAGGTATGATGCCCATGCAATACGCATACCCGCAGTGGCAACCAGCTCAGCCGATGCCTGTGCAGCCGGCGCAGACGGTACAGAGGGCTGGCGATATGAACATGCAACCGCAGATGATGGCTTATCAAACGCCGCCAGCTAATTGGATGGCTATGGGACCGGATGGGCGCATGCAACAATATAACATGCAACCGGTACAGGTAAGCAACCCCCACGTAGAGTCGCTGAACCCCACGCGAGTGACCAGTACGACTGGAATGACCATGCATGTGCGCGAAGATGATCGCTGCATGATGATATGTCCCGTTAATAAGTTAATCCCTGTGATGCAAGGCTTGGAATTAGAGGCTGAGGAACCTGACGAACTGGTTCCAGAGTCACCCGAAGAGCAGCAGCGCACTACGGGAATGCATGTGCTCGCGCAGGAGCAGGAATTCTGGATCAAACCATGGGCATACATGCGAACTGAAAGGGGTTACCTGTTTCGAACTACCTGGCTGGCCTTTTTGCGCAGGATCGGAATGCATGATTTGAAGGAAACGGACTGTACGTTGTGGCCTAATTGTCCTGCAGACGACCACTCGGACACGCTGACTGAGGTGCCCTTGGACGTGCTCATGAACATCAGTCTGGACCCGTTTTTGTACGCCACGCCGGCCGCTCTGCCGCCGCGTACTGGCTCCAGCAACCAGATAGACAGGTATATGGGTTTTCTGTCTACTGAGGAAGGGGTGCGCCCCGCGCCGCGCGCATACTCAGAACCCCCCTACATGCCCCAGGTCGCACAGTCGTTGTTTTTTGTATTGGCAGTTGGGCTAATTATAATGGGATTAGCCTTATTGCCGGGCGCGGGTGCGACTACCATGCCCTCCTTTCCACTGCTCTGCAGTGACTTGACGGATCACTACGATTTATACACGTACCCCCCTCTACCAAATTGCACGGCTATTGTTGACACTACGGCGTCATTAGAACGGCCACGAAAATTGACACTGACAATATACAAGCGAAATATGGTAGAATATCGTGCGGCAGCGCACAGGTGTGTGGCCTCTACCAGAACGGCAAGGACGTATCAGAACTTCTGGGGCGACGTAACGCTGGAAAAATTTGATTCCAACCCCCGAGCTGTGGGTGCCGCTGAGTGCGAAGGCATGATTAAATATCATAAATGCAACAATGGGCCCATGACCCCTGTGAGTGATCTGGACAACGCATGGGACACCCAATACCCCACCAATGTTAGCTACTCAGGACATGGATTGTACTGTTGCAAATGGGTGAGTGAAACGACGCCACACTGTGGGCTGTTTCGAGGGGAAGTACGAATGAGATATGGAGCCAACACCATGCAAAGCACGCTGGGTGAGGTTAGTAAGTGCAATTACGAAATGGGTGCATGCACACTAGAAGACGGCAGCCAATTAACATGGAAACCGAACCCGAAGGCGGAATGCCCTTATGAAAAATGGCGTGAAATGCATGGACGCATTAGACAGGATATCTGGCTAGCCGATGATCATACACTATCACTGTCTTTCAGAGCACATGAAGAGGTTGAATCATGCGGCATCAAATTATGGAAATCGGATCAGGATATAGTAGTGGCACCATTTGAAAAGACAGTAATTCGAAGCGTCAGACAAAAACGAGCGCAAGGTCGACCCACGCTGGGAATAGTGAGCGCAGGCCAATTAGCAGCCAGCATGCAGGCGGTATACGAAACAGCAGAACAAACCATGCGTGCACAGGCTGTAGCCACATGCAAGAATGTGCAACACTTCCAAGAATTTGTGCGCCTGGCTATGAGTGAACACGCCACTACGACAGCCCGCTGGTACATGAACGATAATGAAATAATTGCCAAACCCGTGCCGGACGGATTTTTGGTTCACAAATGCTTCGCGGTAAAAACATACGAGATCATGAAGGAGGAAAAGTCTCCAGAATGCTATGAAACAGTACCTGTGCAAGTTAGTGTACACAGGCAAAATGTGACGTTGCACATGAATAGGTTGACAAACATTTTGCACTTTCAAGCGATCCCGGGATCATGCACCAATGCTCACAATCGTGTGGTAATGTTAAATGGACAGTGGTACAAATATCTACCGGAAGTAGGCGGCCTGGAACATTTACCTATGTATAACACACACAGTTTCCCGCAGAAATGGCAACAGGAAAAGGTTAAGGATGTGCATCATCAGATTTTTGCCGCCACGACCATGTACAACTTGTCAGAACTATTGCCGACGACCACCCTAAATGACGTATGGCATGCATATTCAATCGTGCGGCAAATTACGCAGGGGGCGGAGCCGAAGGTGGAATCACACATGCAAAGGCATCGAACCTTGGCAAAATCGGTATTGGCGCTGGGATGGTGGGATTTTGACACTTGGCGCACCTGGCTGCAAGTATGGATTTACCTGATATGTGCT
Organism: Sphaerolaimus hirsutus; assembly: GCA_964036195.1. Taxonomy (NCBI): domain Eukaryota; kingdom Metazoa; phylum Nematoda; class Chromadorea; order Monhysterida; family Sphaerolaimidae; genus Sphaerolaimus; species Sphaerolaimus hirsutus. The sequence continues at coordinate 7,037,419 of OZ038455.1, read as the reverse complement.
CTAGTCACCATGCAATATTTACTAGCCGCGCTCATGGCCGCAGCGCCGGAAATGGCTGTGACTTTGGTGAACCGAGCAAAGGAAAAAATCAAAAGGCGACCAAAGACAGAAGAAAAGTCCAATATCATTGTCGAATTGGCTGAGGACCGCCCTTGCGAACAGGTAAAGGTAAGAACGGTAATTAACCCGTGCGTGGGAATGCCAAGTGGCATGCCCGCACTCACGGGCGCGCGTCGTTTTCCCGCTATACAATACAGTATCAACAGAAAATGCGATCGGGAAGAAGAATCGGTATGCATGATCACCTTCTCGATGGAAGAAAGAGATAACATCCATCAAGTAGCCAATCGACGTGAAGAAATTGTGCATGTGTATTACAGCCCGTCCATTACCATAACCATCGATGGGAGAGAATATCACAGATGTCTACTGGACACCGGCGCCATGCGTTCATTATGCAACAGAGACGTGCTGATGCGACACAAGGAAAAGGCTACTAAGCATGATGAAGTCTCGCCTATTGGAGCCCTCAGGTGTGCAGCAGACTCAAAACTTTTGGTATTGGGACAGATGGAAATACCGGTAACAATGGGAAACCACACTTTCGGGATTGTGTTTCAGGCAGTGAACGGATTAGCTGGTGAAATTCTAATTGGTGCAGATGTCTTGCGGCACATGGTAGTAGATCTACCTGCAAGGGAACTACGAATCCCTACGGCTAACGCGATAATTCCATTTGACAACCCCGACCCGGAAGTGCAGCAGCGCAGAATTTACGCCATTGTGAACAAAAAAATAGAAATTCTGGCTAGACATGAAGCGCTAGTGACGGCGAAATTATCTGCCCCCATGGATGAAAAGTTATTTACGGTCATGGGATTGGATACGGTAGGCGAACGCTGTGGCGTTATGGCTGCTTCAGCGGCCTATGAAACTAGTGCCCCTGTGTTTCAGGTGAGATGTGCAAATGTACGAAATCAGCCCGTAGTGCTACAGGTAGGACAGCGCATTGCGGTGGTCGAACCAGTGGACTGTGTGCTAAAAGTGAAACCTGGAGACCCCCCCGCTGAATGGGTGAAGCAGTGCTATGACAGAGATGTGTGTCGACAGGTTCAAGCGACTGAACGTCCCCCCAAAGTAGCCGAAGACAAATTAGGACCCCCACTGCAAGTTGCATGTCCAGATGGACACGTGATGGAATTCACTGTGCCAGAAACATTGACGGACGAACGCAGAGAGGAACTGAAAAAGGTGATTTTGCAGTATAAAGAAGCTTTTGCCCGACATAAGTATGACATCGGCTACAGCGAATTAGTGGACTACCGGTTGCAATTAGTGGACAAAAAACCAATTGCATGCAGAATGTACCGGTTGAGTCTGGATGATCAGCAATATTTAGAAAATCATTTGAGATGCCTCATCAAGCACGACATCGTGGAACCCAGTACGAGCCCGTATTGTGCCCCCACGTTGGTGGTATCCAAACCGGATGGATCAAAGCGGATGGTAATTGACTACAGACGCCTGAACGCTGTTTTGCACGCTCCCCAATTCCCATTACCCCGCTTAGATGAAACAGTCGAATCTTTATGTAGCTGCAAGTATTTTTAGCAGTGCCGACATAAATCAAGCTTTCTATAACATTGCTTTGCATCCAGATGATCGACACATTACGTCATTTAGAAATGTTTTTGGACAATTACAACTGAAACGTTTACCAATGGGATTAAAATGCTCACCCAGTTTAGCGCAGCGCTGTTTTGAATTAGCTATGGCCGGATTAATACATCGAAATGTGTTATTATACATCGACAATTTACTGATTTATAGTGCAACCTGGGAAACACATTTATATGACATAGGGCAGGTGTTGGAAAGATTAATTAGGAATAATTTCAAAATTAGCCCAAAAAAGTGTTTTTTCGCACGCGTCACAGCTGTACGCTTTTTAGGATTTATGATTGGCCGTGACGGCGTGTGCGTACCGGATGATAAACGACACATAATTCAGGACTGGCCAGTACCCACTACCGTAAAAGAGGTCAAGGGTTTTCTGGGAGCTATCGGTTTTTTCAGACGCATGATTCACAGATGCGCAGAGTTAGCTGTACCTTTGTCAAATCTCACGCGTACAGGACCAAGAGAAAATTACAATAGTGACACCCCGGTGGATTTGACAGCGAAACCCAAGGCACTGGAAGCTTTCCATAAGCTCAAGGAAGCATTGTTGGGAAGCCCATGTTTACAATTTCCCGATCCTAAACGTATGTTTATAATTATCACGGACGCCTCTAAAATCGCCGTAGCAGGCGTGCTGGCACAACGAGCAGAGGACGAGAAAATACTACATGCATGTGCCTTTTACAGCCGGAAGTTAGGTGCAACCCAAAGCAAATGGCCAGCAATTTCACTGGAAGCATGTGCAATCTACGAAAGTATACGTAACTGGCATTGTTATCTGGCGGGACGGCCCTTTGAAGTTTGGACTGACGCCAAGAGTATTTCGTGGGTAAAGAATCCTAATTTAGAGACTACCCCGCACGCCATGTTACACAAGTTCGCTCTAGCAATTACGCCGTACCAAATCACGTTCAAACACTTGAGGGGAAAAAGCAACGAATTAGCAGATGCATTATCTAGAAGACAAGACGCGCCAGTGGTATTCGACGAGAAAAAGGACCTGGATGAGGCTTTTGAGCAGTCCGCACAAGTTACGTGCCGTGAAATCGCTATCCCGCACGATAAGCAGGTTACGGTAGCTGCGGCGAGCAGAGCAGCGTACCAGCCAATCAGCGAACGAAGCGGCGTAAACGAGGAGGCGGAGTTACTGCGACCAATCAGCGACCGAACGCGCGGGCGAAAAGAGGCGGAGTCACCCGGGCTGCGAGAGCGGCAGCGGAATGCGGAAGCGCCTGGAACTGGAACAATGGCTGGTGGTTCAGGAGCCGGAAATGGAGTTGCTTCGGGTTTAACGGGTGCAACTAAGCGCAGTACAATCATGGCACTACCTCCCATGACCCCGGTTGATAAGTTGAAACGGCTACAAGCAGAAGAACCGTACATAGCCACAACTATAGAAGTGTGTCGCGCAGATAATTTTTACAGCGCCGCGCCGTATTTTATTGATCAATACGGTTTATTACGCCGACAAGCGGGAACGTCCCAGATACCAGGTGTACAATTATACGACCCAGTGTGTATTCCATCGGAATTAGTTCCATTTGTGTTAGAATTAGCTCACAATCACCCCACGGCGGGCCATTTAGGAATAATAAAAACATTTGAAAGATTACAGGAATTCGCGTGGTTTCCAGGAATGCGGCCAGAAAGTGCGCGCTGGGTTGCCACCTGCCCTTCGTGCAACGCCAAGAAAGGTCTCAGAGCGGCAATGCGAACTCAAATGGTGTGCCGCCAGGTAGCCAAAAGGCCAGGTGATGTGATAGCAGTAGACGCAATAGGACCTTTACTAACCACGAAACGCAGAAACCGACATGTGTTAGTATTTGTTGATCAGTGCACACGTTTTGGAATTGCTGTGCCCGTTCCCGACATAAAACAAGACACAGTATCATTTGCATTTTTGTTGCACATTTTGCCTATATTTAGTGTGCCGGCCATTATACTCAGTGATAACGCCCCTAGCTTTACCGAGGGCACTTTTGCCAAGCTTTTACAATATTTGAACGCGACCCAACATACATCATTTGCGTACACCCCCAAGAGCAACGGAATGGTGGAACGGAGGAATGGTGTTCTGATGGAAATAGTATCACACTACGTAAATCGTACACATGACGATTGGGACATACATTTAGGAGCCGCTGTACACGCGTACAATACATCGAAACACCCTTCCTTGCAAACCACCCCCTATGCGTTGCTATTTGGCAAGCCTGCTGCGTCCATGTGGGAACGTATGATCGAGCCTCCCCCTGACACCGAGGCATTGCCCTCATTGCCGCATAAGCGCGCTCTTATAAATGAATTAGGCGCGCGTCTGACCACAGCACGCGAAGCAGCGCACACCGCTCTAGCAAAGGCGCAGCAAAAAGAGCAATTTTACGCCAATCGCCGTGCGCGCCGATTGAATGTGCAACGCGGGCAAGCGGTACGCGTATACACGCTGCGTATTACTCAGTTGACGGGCCCTAGTAAGAAATTCGCGCCTCGCTTTATTGGCCCGTATGAGTGCATTGATTATGCCCACCCATTAGTGACTTTGTTCAACAATATTAATAAGAAAATATATGTAGTTCATGCAGATCGTTGCAAAGCAACCAGTGAATATTTAATCCCCCCTTCTTACAGTGAATTATACGGCGACAACTAAAATTGATTAATTAGCTGATTAATTAGCCGTTACGACCATCGCCGTCGCATCGAGCAACACAGAACCAGGTATAACAGGTGTGATGTGTGTGTGAAAGTGTGTGTGTGTTTTTAGGAAGCTCGTGCACCCCTTTTGCCCACGGGCAACTGGACCGCACGAGTTTTTATTGCTTTCCCCGTTCATTAAACTTTCGCAACCAATTATTTTTATCACATTGTTATGTTATAATGGCTTCGGCCTCTCGCAAACGCCCATTTGAAGGTGCAGACCCATCAAATCCAAGGAGACAAATACACATGGCGCCTGCGGCGGTGGAACCATTCCCCCGCGACAACTTTACCGCGCGCAGCAGATGCAAAATGGACCGGAAATCTACCCCAGCAGAGGGAAATTCGAAGGTTGGGTAGATAGAGTGTATATTGACTCGGGCGCCGACGGGCATGTTGAGTATCAGTGCCATGTGAGAATTTCTGAGCAAACGATGGCGATACTCAGCGAAAATGAGCAGTGGGTGAATGCGGATGAGGCTTACCCGTATTTTTACTATTCAAATAAGCGGGCCAAGGCGGCCAGGGACAAACGGACCACCCAGCTGGTGGATTTGTGCGCGAGAATTCAGAAACAACACCCTTCGATGTTTCTGCCCCTGGTGCGCCACGGAATGCGTTTCTCGGCGACCGCAATCGCACAGAAAATAGAAAATCCAAGGTACTGGGAGTTCACCGGCGTCGCGATATGGGGTAATCAGACAAAGTGCCCCTTAAACGTTGCCGCCCCAGTGGTAGTGAGTACGCAGGGCACGCGGCGCGTCACTCAAGCGGCACGTACATTGACGCGTGGCGACACTTCCGGCTACCAGCCCTATACGAGCGACTGGAAAACGGCGCGGCTGCGAGCGGCCTTCACGCCGTCGAATTACAAAAATCTGGAACCGCTGGGCGCGGCGGAGCGGGGCGATGCCGGGCCGGAAAAGTTGGTCATTTTACACAGAGAATATGTGAGTGACAGCAGAGTGGAAAATTTGAGTGCTGGACAGTTGGGGCTGGCCCACGTCGAGTATCAAGACTTGAATGATCTGGACGTGTTTGGCGACGAATTCTACGGCCATGCGTACGGGCTGCAGGTCGCCACAGCCGAGGACATCAGCACAACGGGCATCCAGCCGGACACAGAGAACCGAGACAACATGGACGCATTTCTCAGGTATAAATTGGGTATTTTAGCAGCGGCCCACTGCTATAACGAGTCATTTTTGCGGTTTCGGGCGAAACGCGCAACCGATGTGTGTGCACATGTGTTCTGGGAGCACACGCCGCAGGGCACTGCATGCGACATTATGGTGCGCCGCCCGGACCCAGAAGAATTACAAGCTGACACTTTCGAAGGACCAGAAGAGCAGCGCGTTCGTCTGCTGGAGCAGGTGAATACGCAGACACAGCTGTTGAACCAGGCGACGCCCATGTCAGTGTTGAGCTTGGTGCTGGCCAGACCAGACGAAGACAAACCAGTGGCGGGCAGCCCCAATCTATCAGTCAGAATTACCAGTGTGGAATCAGAGCCAACCACTACAATGCTGCATGCGAAGTTGGACATGGCGGCGTCGCAGTCAGCACTGCCCCGTACTCTGGAGAGTGGAAGAGACATGGTGCGCGGCTCAAACGACTCGCCCAATTATGACCGAACCATGCGGTCACTGCAAGCCGCCCTGAACAAAGCGCCGGTCGGCTGGGTGCCAAAAGTGGTTCAGGGGTCAAAAGTACTCACCCTGGAGGCGCAAATCCAATTAGCTGTGATATTGAATTTGCGTCTGCTGGATGACGAAACTGACTGGGCGCTAATTAGCCGCGAGGCTAATGAGTTGTACGAATCATTGTTCAGAGGAAAAAACGAACAAATGATTCAGGCCAAATTAGGTGAGTTTTTGCCGCAGCAGGGGCAGGTAGAAGTTTTAGGAGCTGTGATCACAGCCGTGCGAATGCGCAAACCCCTTTTGATTATGTGTGACTCGCCTTTCGGGTCCGGGAAGACGACCACACAAAATCAACTGGCGTATGTGTGTTCACGCGGCTATAATTATTATAACTCGAGACCCAGGGTGCGCGCGGGCTCCGACTTGCCATCGGACAAGCAGCCGAACGCCAAATACCATTCGACGCTCATCACGTGCACGGTCAACTCGGCGGCCGACGAAGGCGCGCGCAGGGCCCTGACCAATCTGAATAAATTAGGGCAGCGGGATATTTTTGGGGCTTTGGAAGTTTTGTTGCGGGAGCGCGCGAAATGGACCGCTATGGCTGATACGCCATTTTCTGAAATGAAAAAACTGGAGGGTTTTGAAGAATTTTTGAAATTAAGAGCGGCATTTCCGGTGCGCGTTTTGAGCCCCATGTGGGAAACTGACCCCACTTATAATACCACCCCCGCGACCCAATTGCCAACCCTGCACACCCTAGCACAGCGAACCGGCCACAACATCGTCCGCCTCAGCCCCGAATGGACGGCAGCGCTGGAGAAGTACGACGGCAACAAGAAGGACTACGAGCTGGTGGACGAAATTATCAACAACTGCGTGAACGACGCCGTTATACGTGCGCAGCTGACCGAACAGGTGCCATTTCTCACCGCCGAAGATGGAGACGAGCAGCCATTCGATGACTTCGAGGCAGGCGTGGCGGGCGCCCGGGCTGGTGAGGCTAGTTTAGCTGACCAGGGATTTTGGGGTAAGGTACTGCGTAGGGCGCTGTCTAAATATGTCAGGGCTATGGTCAGGCTGCACCGGGTGTTCTTGGAAGTGGTGCAGCCCGGTCAAATCCATGTCACTTTAGACTCCACCCACGACGCCCGTATAAAAAGTGTGACTGCGTGTGCGGTAATTGTTGACGAAGCGTCTTTGGCGTCTGACGCTGCCGTAATTAGCGTGGTTCAGGCGGCTCAGCTCCCAGTGAACGGCATGCTACTTCTATTTGGAGACAGTAAACAGCTGACGCGTATGATTCGCGTGCAAGACTGGGTGGAGCCTGTCCTGAAACCCGACCCCACCCTCATTGATAGGCTCACACAATATCAACTATGTCCCGTGGTTCACTTGGAAACAGTGTTCCGCGGGCATCGCCAGCTCATTCAGGCTAACTCTGTGGCGGCGTACAATGGACTGCTACGCGCCTACAACGACACCGCAGCGCACGGCGCCACCATGTTGCCCGCACCTGGCGACTTCGAGGATGGCGTCATGCTGTCATCGACGTTGGTGCACCAGGGCTGCGAATCAAAAGAGGGCATGTCCATTATCAACAAGAAGGAGCTGCGCATCATCCTGCACCTGTACGATTACCTCGTGGCCACGGTGAAAGAAGATCCCACCCTGCCCTGGGCAGATCTCACAGATCCCGCTAGTTTGCTAATTGTGTGCTTTTATGCGGCGCAGGCGCGCGCCCTAATCAGTCGACTAGTAGCCCATACAGAACACGACGCGGCCTACTGGGCCACCCGCGTAATTACCGCCGACAAAGCACAGGCCCGTGAAGCGGAAGTGGTCATCATTTCCTGCGTGCGCGGCAGCCCGCCAACCGACTCCGCCCAGCTGGATGCCGATCCCAAGAAGGCGTACGGTAGAGTTGGATTTGTAGCGGAGTTGCCCCGGGGAAACGTAGCCACCTCCCGCGCCAAATGTGTGCGCATCGTGGTGGCCAATGCCGAGACCATGTTGTGGTCAACCTTTTTCCACCGGTTTCTGACGGTCGAGCACAAAGCCGACCGGATTTACTCGTACGAATCAGGCCAAATCTGGGGAAACGTGTTGGGGTTTTGGCCACCGGAATGGCGCCCGCGGGCTGACTTGAAAGAACTAGTCGGACCGGATAGATACCCGGCCCTTGAAGAAGAACTGCAGGCGGAATGTCTATCCGATATTGAAACCGCCACCGCGGGCTCTGACTCCTCCGCAGACGCGCGGGAGGAAGGTGTGCCGGTGTTGGAGGAAGTGGTGCCCGTTGTCGAGCCAGTTTACCGCCCTAATGAAGAATATTCCCCCATTAGCAACGACATGGCGGCCATGGCACTGCAGAACGTAGCCGAGCCCCCCTCGCCGCCGCCCGAGCACCACGACGCGGTCGAGGCCATCCCACTGCCACCGGAGGAGGCTCCAGCGCAACAGGTAGAACACCACATGGAAAATGGTAATTGTGAAAATTGATACAAAACAACTTTTGGCCTAAACCAATTATAAAAGTTTTAAGGTGTAATAATTCATGCACAACTTTCGTCATCAGGAGAAACAGACAACTCTGTAACAAAAAATCAGTAATTAAAAAGACAAACTTGTTAATATTCCATGAAAACAATTAGAAAATCTTGTCGACGATCAATTTTCACACGCACAGACTGCGACATGTCGGTCGAGCAGGTAACTTGAATGTTGATTCCAAACTGCCCATCCAACAGTGGCACGATGCTGTGAAATAACACCGATTAGTAGTCTGATTAATTAGTTTCCAAAAGAAAAAACTTTTTCTCACATCGAGCCCTGAGCGGGAACCAAAATTTCGAAGTTTCGAGCACAAAAAGCCGGCACGGCAGAAAGCTGATGCCATAATTCAAATGAAGACGAGCCATATTTGCACCCCCAGGGCATGTGACTGCCACAGCCGTCCACTGAAAAATGCAGAGAAGGCATGACTTTTGAATAACCAAAAAACGGCGCAAAACACTTTTTCTGAACATGTCGTTTTTAGCCCGGAGGTAAAAAATTAATGGCTGGTGGGATTGTAGGTGGAAATATGGCTAGCCAATCATGCGTAAAAACGTAACGACAATTCTGTGCAGACACTCCGACGACTCGAGAACGACCATGTGTGACCGAATGACGACCCGCGGTGCACAGGGAAGTCACAGTGAACGTGCGGTTCGCTGTGCACTGCAAATCCGCCAACGAAGCCGCAGCCCCAGGACGGTACGCCCGAATGGACACTACTGCGGCCATGAATTTATTAATTATTTTCTTTTCCGTTAATTACGTAATTACTTCCCGTGTGATGCTAATTTTTTCATTTCATGTTTTATTAATTAAGCTAATTAGGTTACCCGCATTGTTAGTTAATTAAGTGACTACTTTCGTTTTCTTTTTTAAATGCATTTCCCAATATGTACTTTCGAATGTTATAATTTTTAGGTTTTATCAAGTTTACATTTTTGGTCAAAAAGGGTGCAGTGTCTGGGAATGGGTTAGAAAGGCTCAAATGTTTCTGGTTAAGCTAAAAGGTGTTGACTCTGTTAAATGCTTAGCCGCCCCGATAGATAACATTCAGAAAATTCCCCGACCAAGTGCATTTTTATTTAGGACTAGGTAATGGGTGGAAAAGTGGCAAACGGCAATTATTGTCGGCATGCGACTGCAAGACACATGCAGAGCACAGTTAACAGTGAAGAGCACAGCAGTGCCAATTAATTATTCCCATCACCCAGGGTGATTGGTGAACTCGCAAGTGCTAGTGTTTTGTGGCGTGTGTTCAGACCCGAAGTTCCAACCCTTACCCGGCAATGCAATAACCTTGAACAACCCCCGCAAATGAGCGTTCTTTCTGTGGCCTTGGTCGGGCGCGCTATAAAATATTTTCACCTAAAGGGGCGCAGGTTGATAACACGTGTCACACCACCTGCTCTGGACTGTACCGTAACCGCTGAATAGAAACCCAGTTTATGACACTCACCTTTGAGATAATTTGCATTTTAATTACGTCATTGATAATCGCAGTTACTCCAAGTCTGGTTTAATTCACGTTTGCACCCGTTTATTTAATTAGTTATTTTTCCCGCATTTAATTAAATTACTTGTGCCTTGTAAGCTATGTTAACAGTTTTCCAGTGATCATTGAATTCGCCTTATATTTCGCTCATCACGGTTAATTGTTGTGTCTCTGATTTAGTATTCATTTCGCTTATGGTAGATTTTTGGTGATTATAAAACGTGCTGATTTTACATTTTTTCACCCACTAGAGGCTATACGACTCACTTGAGCTATTGTGAAATTGACTCTGATATATTGCTAAATAAAGTTCCCGTGAATCCAACTTGGCCCCCCTGAAGCATACTAACTGCTTAAATTTTAATTTGAATTTTATTAATTTCGGCTTTACTTTAATTACGGCTTATTAACAATTAATCGAAGTAAACCGCCGGCGGCAGTTACGAAAAGGGATTGGTAAGTTGCCGTGTCCGTCCTCAGGAACTGTCAGGACCCCAAGGGGTACTGGCGCCGTTCCTGATTTGCGTGTAAAATCCCCGTACCATAAAAACAATTATTTATTTAATTACGCACGCAATTAGAAGCGCAAAGGGACCGGAATTTACAATTCTCTGCCGCGACAAAATTCGACGAGTGGCGTATTTTTGTGGTAAAAACGGAAACTAGTAAAATTAGTAAAAACGTAAAATATCTGACAGGACTCCATTTTCAACCACAAAGTTTCTAATCTGAAGCCACGATTTAACTCGATGACACAGTATTAACAAGACATTTATATTGCGGCACAATTTGTACACGTGCCATAATTTTTCAGTGCATTACTGCACACACGCAGTCATTTTGTTTGGTACGCAGTTTCATTCACTATTTTTTGTGGTTTTGCGCTTTTTCAAAAGCGTGAAACTGAACCATGTGAAAAGCTTTTTTACGCTTTTAGTACCCGGGTATTTTGGCCGGGAAAGCGTGAGAAAGCGTACGGGTATTTTATGAAGCGTAGGCTTAGGTACCCATTTACCCGGGTATTTCAGGTAAGTGTAAATACGCTTTCGCAACTCTGTAAGATGCCACTTTTGTTCAAGATTGAATACAACAAAGTGATCACAGGTCTTAAGGGTGGAATTATCCAAGGGGGAATTATTATCCCCACTCTTCTACCGTCAAAGGGGATTATTCAAGCAAATTCTGTAAGAAAAAAGTTAAAAGTACACATTTCTCTTAGACTTTTACTTTTCACGTCAAAATTGTTGTTTTTCACTTCTCCACCAGCGGAATGGGCACCTGCATTGGGCACTCTGTCAGGCAGCACGTTCTCCAAGTAGCAGTGCTCGTGGCAGTGCGTCTTGTACACGATCTGGGTGGCGTTGGTGTTCAGCAACGAGCTGGTCTCGGTGCAGTCGTTGTGCGTGCACACCGTCCGCGGAAAGTCGATTGCAATAGTCTCCACTGCCGCTCGTGTCATCATCAGTTTCGCTCTATAGTACTTGTCGTTGCTGTCCAGACGTTCGATTTCTTTCAATTTCTCTTGGATTATTGTCTGGAGGGCGTCAGGGTAATGTAATCGTTTTAAAATATAACATTGTATTATACATACCGTATTTCCTCGCATAACCCCCCGGGGGGTTATTTTTTCAGAGGGAAAATTTTTTGTTGGGGGGCGGGGGTTAAACGAGGGGGTATTATTTCGTCAGAAAGCATTGGTGAATCGCTGTGAACGCACATGCAAGTCAACTGAAGTCCTCCACATCTTACATGAATTTTGCAACATTGCGCATTTACCTGGTTGGTGGCGATGTTTTCCGTGATTTTCGACAGGGGATTGGCCAGCTTGAGTATGGTGCTGCGAGCGCTGTGCAGCGACACGGTCTCCTCGGTCTTGTGCACCTCCAATTGCATGATGTGCTTGAACATGCGCCATGTCTCAGCTTTGGCCAGATCCCAGCTCTTGCTGTACACATCGTGCTCCTCGTCAGTAAATGCGATAGCCTGGGGCAGTCACGCACACTGTAGAGTGTAAAGTTAACTGTCAAATGTCATGTTAAATGTCAATGATACATATTTGACTACTGTACTTTTGCCACTGCATTCAATTTATCAAATTTGTATGACACTTTACATGACACTTGATACTCTACTTGATACTTTCCAGGGTGCGGGACTGGCACCTGGTGCACGCAGCACAGGAAGCGGAACGCCTCGTTGTCCATGCAGTAGACCGTGTGCTCGCTGATCACGATCTCGATGTCCTGCAGCCGCTTCAACTTCTGCGCGTATTCTTTGAGCATGACCGTCGACGGCCTGGGGGCAGTCCCAAGCCCTGTAAAGTGTAAAGTAAAGTGTCAAATGTAAAGTCAAGTGCAAAGTAAACTGTCAATTGTCATGCAAAGTTCAGTAATAAAATCTTTTCTTTTGTTTTGATTGACACTTTACTTTGCATTTGACTTTACATTTGACACTTTACTTTACACTTTACAGGGCTTGGCACTGCCACCTGTACATGACGCCGCGGCCGCGTGTGAAGCAGAACACGATGTTGCCGATGGCGCTGCGGTGCAGCTGGCACAGCAGCTCGTTGAAGCAGTACCTGAAGACCACGCCCATGCGGTCGTTGTTCGCCGAGTTCATAAGGATGCAGATGCCGTGCAGGTATTTGCACGTGGACAGCACCTTCACGATCGCCGCCTGCGGACAATCCAGCCAGTGGCAAGTAGATGGAGATCAGACAAGTGCTGAGTAGAGTGGTCGCTATTTGGTCATGTGACAACTGACAGGTGGTGTTCCGAGTAGTACTGCAAAGCAGAGTTCTAAAAAGTAACTTTTTTCAAAGTATATGTAAACGCAAAGTATTTATTTTTTACTCACCCCCTGAGTAGTAACGATGGCAAAAAAAGATTCGAAAATTCGAAAATGTTTTCGAATTTTCGAATTTTTTCGGAATTTTCGAATTTTTATTTCACCCTTGGAAAAAACACTTAAAAATCGATTTATTTTTCAAAAAATTCGAAAATTCGAAAATTCAAAAATTCGAAAATACTTTTCGAATTTTTCAGGGAATTCAAGGCCACAAAATACATTTCTGAAGTTCAACGTCTAGATCAATTGAGATTGATATCTGGCACATATGAAAAAGTGTAATGTAATGAAAAAAACATCAACAAAAACGTTGGAAGCCGCGGCAGCAGAGGCGGACCCATAGATAGACTGTACATTATGCGGACCTAAATACTCTGCAATCACACTCATTTATGTCTCACATAGGAAGCGTGCCAGTTATGATGAAGCATGCGATTTTGTATAAAAAATTACTGTAAACCAATAAATCCTCAAATAAGTCTTCCCCCCCTCGAAACCCACCCCCCTGTTGTGAACGTGAAGAAACAATCACTCGTCCCTCATTTAACTCCTCCCTCAAAATATTCTGAGGAAAAAATAACTCCCCGGGGGACTTCTGTATCGTTCCAATTTCAGTATATGTCCATGAGGGACTTATTCAAGGATGACTTTTTCAACTTTTCATGAAAATCGCATGGGCAAAAAAGGGGATGTAAAGTGACTGGAGTAAATGTATTGTAGTATTTTTTTAGGACGGGGGTGGGCGGTAGCCACAGAACACGTAGTTATAGCTCAGAACTGCTTGGCAAAAATTTCGATATATAGGCTTTTTTGGGGTGTAGAAGGAAGAAAAGGGAGAGAAATTGCTAAAAGTAGGTGTAAAATAGTGATTATGAGCAAAAATTTGGGTTATGTTTCTCAAAAATTGCTCCGGATAGGTAGATAGCTGAGCAATTTTGGGGGGTTTAGCGGGTAGTAGCCCAAAATTTTGCCTCTGGAATAGATAGATAGCTGAGCGGCCTCTGGGACAAATAGATCGTTGGGTGTTTGGGGGGTTACCCCCCCCCCCCATTGGAGACCCCTTGGTCCACATGTGTGCTTCCACCATTTGTGATGCTAAATTGCAGTGAAAAAAGGTTCAAATTCAATACTTTTTCGAAAAAATTCGAAAACTAACCAAAAAATTCGAAATCTAACCAAAAAGATTGGCTATTTACACAGGTCCCGGCCGGGGACCGGGACCCGGCAAAAAATAAATTTTTTCAAAAGTTGATAATTGGTGTCTACGTGTTATTTGCATGTTAATTAGGTGAATTATCACCAAATTAGCATGCACAAAATTTTCGCAAGATGGTTACATGCTCTGATGTATTTTTTTTGGGGGTTTGGGGGCTCTGATGTATTTTTTTTATAGTGCATGTAATCTTGCCGGGGTCCGGTCCCCGGCAATATCGAAATGTCCCCGGTCGGGGCCAAACGACCCCGGTGAGAAAAATTTTTTTTCAGTATACAACAAATTTTGGTCCCCGACCGGGGTCGTTTGGCCCCGGTACCACACGAAAATTTATGGCACTTTTTGATGCTTTCTGGTTATTGTCCCCGGTCGGGGCCAAACGACCCCGGTGAGAAAATTTTTTTTCGGTATACAACAAATTTTGGTCCCCGACCCGGGGTCGTTTGGCCCCAGTACCACATGAAAATTTCGATTATATAAATAAATTATATATTAATATATTAACGTGTTACGATTTTATGACCATAGCGAATGGCAAACACTGTCCAGGGACTTTTTACATGCTGTTGTACATTGGCCAATTTTGATGTCATTAAAGTATGTTGGGGTTTGGGGTCTGGGCTATGACCAAAAATTATTGTTTGCTCAAATAATCCCCCAGTCCTGAGATAAGGGGGGTCTATACAAAGGTGTTCATTTTGTATGCCTAATCTGGACATTGATTTTGAAGCTTAAAAAGTTGGTCATTTATGGGCTGTTTTGGATTGGTCAACACTTAAAATCACCAGGACAGCGTGCAGATTCAATTTTTGTGATTGGATTAGTTATGTGTAAATTTCATATGCTGATTTGATCCAGTTGAATGAAAATGCATGCAATTTCAGAACTCAATATCTCAGCCATTTCTCAACCGATTTTCACCAATAAACACTTAAAATGATCATAATCACCTGGAGCTTCCATATTTATGTTCTGATTCTCAGCTGCCAATCCTAGACCCTGTAAAAGACCCTGAAAAGTGTCAAAGACCCTGTAAAATGTCATGTGTCATGTAAAATACCCTGTAAAGTGTCATGTGTATCCAAATCTTTTCTTATCATATCCAAATCTTATGTTTTTGTATCCAAATCTTACCGTTTACATAAGATTTGGATACAAAAACATAAGATTTGGATACAAAAACATAAGATTTGGATACACATGGTACTTTACAGGGTCTCTTACATGACATTTGACAATTAACTGGGTCTTTTACATGACACATGACGCTTTACAGGGTTTTACATGACACATGACATTTTACAGGGTCTTTTAAAGGGTCTGGGAGTGCCCCCAGCATGTGGTCTATGCCCATTTCTAGTTTACACACTATTATTATTTTGCATATGGCCTGCAGAAACATTTTTTGATCTCCAAATGATCGAGATTGTGATTTATGATGATCTGTGGTGCACAGCAATAATTACTTTGAATGGCTATGTAAGTGACAGATTCTTCTTACAATTGTTTTTTACAATGGGGTATTTATTGTGGCATAAACTGTATTTTGCAATGGGGCACACTTGTAAATTGAAAAAGTTCACATTGATGCGATTGAGTAGTCAATGTTCAATTAATCAAGTGGAACATTTGATGTTTGCATGTGTTTTACTCTGCTCCAACATAATAGGCACATGTAGTGATGGAAAAGCGCCATGGCGCTTTTGGCCCCTGGCGCAAGCGCCAAAGCAAAAAGCGCCATGGCTCTTTTGGCACTTGGCACTAAAATGCTCTGGCGCCATTGGCGCTTGGCGCCGGCATCTGAGAAAGCGCCATGGTGCTTTTGGCGCTTGGTGCCATTTTCTGGTGGCGCTATTGGCCCCTGGCACCAGCATTTAAAATGGTGTGTTGACCGTAGTGGAATGGATGGATAGAGAATACAGAGAAGTAACAATTAGGAGTAATTTGTCCATATTTATTTCATGCACTGTGTAATTTATCTGCACAAACTATTTCTATTCATGCACTATATTATTTTACCACAACTAATCTTCAGTTTTCATACACTATATTATTTCTCCATGGAAAATATTTGAGTAAGAAAGTGTATTATAAGTTATTGTAGGATTATTGAGAATATTCAGGTTAAAAGGTCAATTATGTTATAATTAGGTTTATGGATATAAAATTAGGCTCATTCGACTCACCATAATTTTCTGGTTATTATTATATATATACATTTGTATGGTTTACATGTAAAATGGAAGCATCAAACCTTGTTATAATATATTTTCTTTACTTTACTTTACATACCTTCTTTGAACGAGTGTCCTAATAGAGAAATGGTGCCCTGCATATTTGACTAGCATATACTTTACATAGCCCTTGGCGTAGACATATTCAATTAACTTTGCAATACTCTATTCACATATATATTTGACATGTTTTATATATGGAATCTCATGCCAATTTCAACTATGACATTCATTTACCTCAATTAAACCCCAATTTGCTCAACTATCTAATACACATTTTTAGGAAGTGATTATTATACTTAATTCATACCCTGCTCTGCTTATATTTAGGAACAGTTTACAACACTATTCACAGTTTCCAACTCTATCAAATTATTTTCCAAACTGCGTCAATGTTTTCTGACAAATTGGAATAGATTAGTAACTCGCCTGAGTTTGCCAACTTAGCGCCCCGCAAGATAAATTGTTTCTTTCTCGCCCAATTTGTACTCTGTATTGCTTTACCATACCTGTTTGAAAGTGTACGCGCGCTGCATAAGCCAAAAGTTTAGGCTAAATGTATCCTATTTGTGCATTGTATTTAGGAAATTATTGTAGCCAAGTGTTCTATACAAATTTCCATGTTTCTGCAACTTTGGAAGCTTTTACTTCAGTCTTTTGACCCCGAGTTTGGAATAAATAAGTTAGCAATAGAAAGATCAACTAGGCAGCTTGCTAACTTTGCGCTTTTGTATTTCATGCTGCATCTGATCAACAATAAAGTACCTGAAACAACTTTGAACACCTCTTTCAACACACAACAATGAAATAAACATAATTGGCTGCCGGCAAGTGAATGTTTGGCTACAAGGAAAATCCAACCACTCTAAAGACCGTCACTCAATACGGTCTTGGAGTTGCCGGAATCGGTGGCAGAGGTCGCTAACTTCAGTGGCTACATCACAAATGGTACCAAAAAAGCGCCAGCCATGATTATACAAAATTCAATAATGCAGAAAAATCAACAATCTAATTCATGAATTTTCAAGAAAACAGAATTAACGCAACTTAACGTAAAGTATAATGTAAAGTGTCATATGTAAAGTCAAATGCAAAGTAAAGTGTCCATTGTCATGCAAAGTGTCAAATGTAAAGTAAAGGGTCAATTGAGTATTCAAATCTTATTTTCTGTATCCAAATAATAATTCATGTATATGGAAAATAAGATTTGGATACAAAAGTAAGATTTTGATACACAGTTGAGACTTGACTTTACATTTGACTTTACATCTGATACTTTTCATGACAATTGACACTTTACCTTGCATTTGACTGATTTTACATTTGACACTTTACTTAACAAGGCTTGGGACTGCCACCAGGTCTGAGTAAGCTGGGGAAATAATACCCTCTGGAAATACCCCCACCCAAAATGAGTGTAAAGAGGATGTAAATTAACTGTATTTTGTGATCTGTGTTATGCAGAACACATGTAAAAAAATGACTGAGTTACATTAGGACAAGGATTATTATGCGATCTATATTTTATATGTATTTGGACACTTATCTTTACATTATGGTTATCATCTGAGTCAGGGGTATCTAGGGTTTTCTGACAAATTGGAATAGATTAGTAACTCGCCTGAGTTTGCCAACTTAGCGCCCCGCAAGATAAATTGTTTCTTTCTCGCCCAATTTGTACTCTGTATTGCTTTACCATACCTGTTTGAAAGTGTACGCGCGCTGCATAAGCCAAAAGTTTAGGCTAAATGTATCCTATTTGTGCATTGTATTTAGGAAATTATTGTAGCCAAGTGTTCTATACAAATTTCCATGTTTCTGCAACTTTGGAAGCTTTTACTTCAGTCTTTTGACCCCGAGTTTGGAATAAATAAGTTAGCAATAGAAAGATCAACTAGGCAGCTTGCTAACTTTGCGCTTTTGTATTTCATGCTGCATCTGATCAACAATAAAGTACCTGAAACAACTTTGAACACCTCTTTCAACACACAAGAACAAAATAAACATAATTGGCTGCCGGCAAGTGAACATTTGGCTACAAGGAAAATCCAACCACTCTAAAGACCATCACTCAATACAGTCTTGGAGTTGCCTGAATCGGTGGCAGAGGTCGCTAACTTCAGTGGCTTCATCACAAATAGGCCAAAAAAGCGCCAGCCATGATTATACAAAATTCAATAATGCAGATAAATCAACAATCTAATTCATGAATTTTCAAGAAAACAGAATTAATTTTGCTGAATTATGGTATACTCAACATAATTTCATAAATACCATATATAGGCAAGCAATTCCCCAGGAATGTTTTTTGTCAGACGTTTCTGAGGGGGGGCTATTCAAGGGGGAATACACCATATATGAAATATGAAACACATCCAGGGGGCAACATGAAAAATACTGAGGGGTGGTCCCAAACTCTGTAAAGTATAATGTAAAGTGTCATATGTAAAATCAAATGCAAAGTAAAGTGTCCACTGTCATGCAAAGTGTCAAATGTAAAGTAAAGGGTCAATTGAGTATTCAAATCTTATTTTCTGTATCCAAAATATTAATTCCTGTATATGGAAAATAAGATTTGGATACAAAAGTAAGATTTTGATACACAGTTGAGACTTGACTTTACATTTGACTTTACATCTGATACTTTTCATGACAATTGACACTTTACCTTGCATTAGACTGATTTTACATTTGACACTTTACTTAACAAGGCTTGGGACTGCCACCAGGTCTGAGTAAGCTGGGGAAATAATACCCTCTGGAAATACCCCACCCAAAATGAGGGTAAAGAGGATGTAAATTAAGTGTATTTTGTGATCTGTGTTATGCAGAACACATGTAAAAATATGACTGAGTTACATTAGGACAAGGATTATTATGTGTTATATATTTTATATGTATTTGGATACTTATCTTTACATTATGGTTATCATCTGAGTCAGGGGTATCCAGGATTTTGTTCCTCTCAGGGGTTCGGTAGATAGCACATCACTCCTCCCAGGGATTGATAGCTGAAAATACTGTTTGGGACATCGTGCCACATAATAAAACCACATTTTGACTTTGGCGCTGGCGCCATTGGCGCTTGGTGCCATACCCTCCTGGCGCCATTGGCGCTTGGCGCCGTGATCCAGAAAAGCGCCATAGCACATTTGGCGCTTGGCACTTAAACGCTCTGGCTCCATTGGTGCTTGGCACCATGGTTAGGAAAAGCACCATGGCGCTTTTGGCGCTTGGCGCTTAAAACCTGGCGCTTTTTCCATCACTAAACACATGATTTGTGCATGGTACTTTTACAAAGTGCAGAAAACTTTTAACCTACATGTTTCATTGTCAAAATTGAAACAGCTCCTCAATTGAGCCCTCAATAAATTCCACTTTGAATACCACCACCCCCACTTGAAAAACTGAACATTGAATAACCTCCCTCAAATAACTCCTCTATAAAGTTGGCCTTGAATAATGCCCCTTGAATAAATCCATCCCTTAGATAAATAGTTCACATTGAATAATTCCCACTTTGAATACCCCCACCCCCTTCCAAAAACTGAACCTTGAATAACACCCCTTTGAATAAATCTCTCCTCATTGAGTAATTCCTTGCTTGAGTAAGATGTGATTGAGATTGATTGGTCTTTGGTTGGTTTTTTTGTGCACGATTCCTGTGTGGTACTTGCAGACAGTGCAAAGAAGTTGTAACTTACATCTCTCTTTGCCAAAATTGATAGAGCTACTGTATTTACTCCATTGTTTCCCTCTCTAACTCACCCCTGTTAGCTGAGTGTAGAAAAAAGAAAAAATACCCACTCCCTCTAAAAAAAACCCACTCCCTGATAGAACTCGCCTCCGATTGATGTCTATGAAAACATTCATGGAAAAAAAATATGTCATGTTTGTTTTCTTTTGAGTCAACTATTCTTTTGTCAGTATTATGGGGCTATTTACAGCAGC
>OZ038455.1:7000135-7016900 GCA_964036195.1 Sphaerolaimus hirsutus | reverse complement strand
CCCTGGTTGGGCGTATCGTGGCCTAGTAGACTGTCGATTCAAGAAACCGACAAATGTGTTGTGAGACATACCAAAGGACAATCACGCATGCACACAGTCTGCGTTCAAAGTGCTTCCGGACAAATGCGGCCGCGCGGCAGAAAGCGATCAGTATCATGTGCAGTCGCGCTGCACTGGCAGCAACAGGAAAGGCACAAAGTTGGTGCGAAGGCACGCCATTGATTCACGTACAAGCGCTGGAGCGGCGGCAACAAACTGCCGCCAGACTACGTTCAATGTGGTTCAGTATTGATTCGCGGACCTGGCGCCGATTCAGAAAGTGAGACAAGTGACAAGTAAAGTGGTAGGGTAAGTGACAAGTAAACATTCAAGTGACACGTGGATTTGAAATGCAAATGCTTACAGCCAGAGTGTATTGACAGCTGGGGGCAATTCGGCACTGTGGCACGTGATTTGTAGGTAAGTAGAAAGCTGATTCGTGAGTGAGAATAAATATGACAGATAAAAAGTGACAATGGAATTAGCAAAAAACAACGACATGGAAATATTGACATGAACGTAAACCACATCATGATCTGACACACATACGACGATGTCTACTGTGATGATAATTAAATAAAAATATTGGCTGTTAAGTTAAGTCATCAAATGACAAGACGAGTAAATAGCTTCCATATCAACGCGTAACGTATTGATGGGCCCACACACGCTAGTTGACATCGCAAATTTGTTTCAACTAATTGTCAACTAAACTTAATTGTCAACACAAAAAGTTTTTAAAGCATCACACTTATACTGGACGGACATAACGCTGTAAATACAATGAATGATACCATATTTTGATGAATAATATCACGTTAAAAATTTTGCACCAAATTAACTACCGTATTTCCTCGAAATACCCCCCTCCCTCGTTTGACCCCGCCCCCCCCCTCTCGGGACCACTATGAAACAATCACCCCCCGGGGGGTATTTCGAGGGGGCGTGCAGTGATACGCACACGTGCCCGATACGCACATATGCCCGTTTTTTCACTTGACACTTTTTCAAGTGATTTTCAGATATGAGTGAAGTGAAAAAAGTTCACTTTTGTCATTGCGCAACTTTTTTTCACTTTACTCATATCTGAAAATCACTTGAAAAAGTGTCAAGTGAAAAAAACGGGCATATGTGCGTATCGGGCACGTGTGCGTATCAGGCCTGCCCCTTTCGAGGAAATACGGTAAAGTGGGAGCAATGCAATGTGATGAGGAAAAAAATTAAGGTCTGTTCGTTTATTCCGATGTAATATGGTATATTTCATTGTAAGGTGTGTCGTCAGTATTATTGTTGACTATAACAGAAACCGTGAAAATCAAACAGTGAAAATCAAGTGTCACGATAAAAAAATTAACCATGCTCTATCACATAGGATATTATAGTTGAAATCACATAAAACGAAAATTGAGTTGACACGAATTTTGATGTCAACTAGTGTGTGTGGGCCCTTTGCGGCCTTCCAGAACGTTCTAACCAGAATTGGACATAGAATAAATTCAAATAATGTGAGTAGAGTTGAAAAATAAACTAAAAAACGTTTTCATTAACAAAGCTCTATGTGTGCTTATTCTAGAACAAATAGTAGTGCGTATACATGGCGGACATCACACCTAGTATGAAAACCTACCATAACCCATCTGAATAATGAACCAAAAATTATGTAGTTTTTTCATCATAAATTTCGTTTTTAATGTGGAATAATTCATTATGAAATTTATCACAAGATTTTATTCATTTTATTATGGTAAATTTTCATACTAGGTGTGCTGTCCGCCGAGTATTTATACACGCCATGAACGAGCCAAGTGGGCTGGATGATGTACCGTATTTCCTCGAAATACCCCCCTCTAAATGGGCACTATGAATTTGTGGTCCGGGAAATGCATAACAGACGTCCAAAACACTTACTGTGTTACGTTAGAACATCGTTTATACCATCTACATCCTTATATAAGGCTGTAAAAACTTATAAATGGTGGTTATTGTTGCATATTTCACGTTTTTCTCTCAAAATTTTCACTCTGAAAAAATAAACCCCCGGGGGGTAATTCGAGGAAATACGGTAAACGCCTGTGCGCAACTGCGGCACTAATCAGCGCCGAGAGCTTCTACTCGCACTAACATTTAGCACGCGCACATATACCGCAAAGTATGCGTCCAAAACTACTTAGGTACTAGTCGATAACGCGTCGGCATGGTCAGGATACTTATGTACACACTTTCTCAAAAGATTGATTTTGAAATGGGGAAAAAGTGGAGTCGAGTAAAACCGACATAAATATCTTTCGTGCTTAAAATAATTTTTTCTTTTTTTTTCAAGAATTTTTAGTTATTTACAATTTTTCATTTTGAACAATGCATAGCATGCGGTTTGTGAAGTATTATATCTGCATGCTATTCATTAATGATTATATCTGCATGCTATTCGTTGATGAAAAAAATGTTCAAAAAAGTTACAGGAAAAAAAAGGGAGAATGCGGTTTTACCTTTGTGGTGTATTTACCTTGCTAATTAGTTTACCGTGTAGGGTTGTCCATTTACTTTATGTATCAATGTACCCTACAGAAGTAAGATTTACCCTACACAACAAACATTCACCCACAATGAGGGTATGAATTTACCCTAACACAAAGTATGCACGCCTGTTCATGGTAAATACGGGGTTTGGATTTGCCATTCACCATACATAGAAATCGATGCCATCAATTTTTAAATCCTCATAATACAGATTATCAGCTGTACTAACACATGCATGCCTATCTTACGTTTGCACAAAGCTTTACACCTGATCTAATCTTTGATTGTTGTCTGCATGCCGATTTAGTTATGTAAGCGAATGTCATCGTAATCACTGTTTTGTGTCCACTGTCATCTGTCATGACTGTCAAAAAATTAGTTGTTGTGAAATGGAAAATTTCGGCAAAAACTGTCCTAAATAATACTGTAAATAATGAATGTCTCTGTCGACATAATGAGTATTTGCACTAATCTGCACACACCAAAATGCACCAAACAGACATAGATACTTATGAATCCCGCTTTGAGTTCACCGCGCTATACTTTACATGGGGGTGAATCAACTCATGCGAGGGTAAATCTTTGCCACTTGAAACTTATCTCCAGGGTAAATGCCTACCCTGCCAAGGTAAATCTACAACATGTAAGGTAAATATTTGTTTTAATAAATGTGCAGGGGATCAAGGTAAATACCTTCAAAAAGTAAATGCGCGACAGGGTAAAAACACAGGGTCTCAAAAAAAACAGTAGCCGCTTGTACGCCCTACTCTTTTTTAAATAATTTTCTTTTTTTGTAAAAGTGCATGCATACGTGACATGCTAGCGCGTTATCGACTAAGACGTAAGTAATTTTTGACGTATACTCAAACGTATATTTACGTTTTGGCTCAAAAAATGTAGAGACTATTCGGCGAGAATAACCAACCAGCTTTCTAGCTATCTGTAGCGATTTTTGAGGAATTGCGCTCCAATCTTTGCTAAAAAGCGCTCATTTTATACCTTTTTCCACATTTTCACATTGAAAACCACTAGTTCGTGTGCCTTACGGCGTATTTTCAAGTATTCTTGGCTAACCTTTTATGCTTGTTTTCCAATGTTGATCTATTTTTCCCACATTTTGAGCTATTCTCCATTTTTCTGCCTTCTACACTTCGAAAAACCTATTTTTGAAGATTTGAAGCACCGCCAAATTTTTTTTGGATCCTTGGCTATAAACCCTTGGGCATTGGAGTGTAAAGTGCTTAAGTGCGATGTTTATGAGGTTCAAAAGGTCGATCCTAATAAAGTACATGAGTTAATTAATTAATAGCTTCAATTAAGGACAGTGGCGTAGCCAGGGGGGGGGGCGGGGGGGCGGCCGCCCCCCCCCCTTCCCGGGCCGGACATAAAAATTGCCGAGAATGCCACTTTTCTATACCGGTTTTGTAAGTTGTTTTCAAAAAATTTTGCGCGCAAGCGCGCATTTCTTTCCTCGCAATCTCTGTTGTTATGTACGTCGCATTAGTATAAATACCGCTTCAAATTACTAAAAGCGGTACAAATTTTCAGACATCTAGGTACAAATTTTTTCTTATATTGTACCCATTGGCGCCAACGCCGACGCCAATCACGCCATGGCGCGGCGCCTACGAATGGCGCCAGCGCCATAACTCCATTCCGCTATCATAGGGCCAAATTTTAGGGGGGGGGGGGCGCCGCCCCCCCCCCGTTCGCCGGGCTCCGTATACAATACGCCCCCCCCCCCCCGCTCAAAAATCCTGGCTACACCACTGATTAAGGATGCAGTGAGCAAAAGCAACGAAATTGATGTGTTATTGAATTCACTAGAATACTAGGGTTGGAAAAAAATTCGATTTTTAAAGCTGTCCGATTTTCGTTAAATCGCTAGAGCCAAGATTAGTCCTATTTCGCTTCGAATTGCCTCTGCGGAATAAATAAAATTGAAACTAAAAGCCATATAAATCCATGTCCAGTGTACTCTTATGCTTTCTGTGCTAATATATAAGTACTAAAATTAGTGCTAGCGATTTAAAAAAATCGGATCAGGTGCTGCGTATTTTTTCTAAATTAAATCGGATTAAAAAAATCACTTAAGTCGCTTACCAACCCTAACAAGAACAAGGAACTGGGAGTTTGGGTGAGTTCAAACGGGATTGACTTTTCGGGATCGGGATCGGTTTTTTGAGTTTTCGGGATTCGGATCGGGGCTGGTATTAGCGTTTCGGGATCGGGATTTCGAACATTAACGGTTTTTCATTAATTTGCCATAAAAATGGCCTAAAAACACACCAGGTGCCAAAAAGTGAAGTGAAAAGTGAAGTTAAAGTGGAGTGGAAAGCGAAGTGAAGAATGAAGTGGAGCGCGAGGTGAAGAGTGAAGTGAAAAGTGAAGTGAAATTATGAAGTGAAGTTCTTTGAATAAGGTAACATTTTCAATTCCGAAGTTCAGACGCAAGCGAAATATTAACACGTCTCCCACCAAATCAACAATACTTTCAAAGTCAGAATTCATCCTTTACGTTTCCATTTTTATATTTTACATTTACACTTCCCTTTTAGTTTTCACTACACTTTTTACTTACCCTGCCACTTCACTTTTTGCGGATTTGGCCCCTGAATACCAGAAAGTACATAAATTCCGGGTTTCCATTCACATTTCTTAGTGCAAAAATGTCATTCAAATTTCAAAATTTTTCTGGGATTGGAATTTTGAGGTTCAGGATCAGAATTGGGGTTTTGGGATCGGGATTGCAAAATCCCGTAACCTTTCGGGATTCGGGACTGGTATCCTGTTTGAACCGCCCCTGTTTGATCCTGTATGCAGCCCCCCTGCTTCCCGGGGTGAGATCTGCAAACTGAAGGACGCATTTTTCCGTCACACACAAGTAGAATTCAAACGGGACCCCAATCCCGAATTCCGATAATTTTACCGGGTTTTGTGGTCCCAATCCCGATCCCAAAGCCCCGATCCCGTAAATTTGACCCACCCCCACCCAACCCAAATTTCCAAATATCTCGGAACGTGCCTGCCTGGTAGCCGCATAGACTACATGAGTGAAGAAAAAGTCGAAAAAGAAAAACTATTTAAAAGTTAATAGAATACATCAGAGCAGAAAAAGTATAAAAGTAAAAAAAAAAAACTTATTTTGGAATATCAGGGATTGGGTGGCTAAAAACCACAATAAATATTGGAATGAACATAATTTGAAAACACTCGGGAATGCGGTACAAAGAACTGGCAATGGTAGGGACAAGGGTGATAATAAATACAATAAACATCTGCCAACATTTATGTGAAAAAGAAATATGATAGTCAGTCATGCCGGGTTGGAACTAACGATATCACTTACCGATAATCGATTTTTTCGCCATTTCGATATTCAAAAATTCAATATGAAAAAATACTCAACATTATGCTCCAACCCAATATAACATAAAATAAACACCAAAACCAATGTATTGAAAAGTTCCCAATCCCCAAGAAAAATCATAATCAACCACAGAAAAAAGTTCATCCCAAAAAGTCACTTTGTGCCTACACACACTAGTTTTCACCGTGACTTCGTGGGAAAACTGAAATTATTTCAAATGCAAATTAATGAACACGGTTGAATGATTTGACTTTTTTAAATTAGAATTTAAATTAATGAAAGTTAAAATTTGAAAATTTGAAAACTAAAACACATAAAGCATACAAAAAAAGTAGGCTGAATGTCGCCATGTCGCCATTTCAGTTTTCACGTCGATCACGATGAAAACTAGTGTGTGTAGGGCCTTTAAAACAGACCCCCCAACAAACCCAGGGTGCATGTGATCGGGGTGGTGGGGCGGCGGGGGTCCCGGCTGCACGATTACATTGGGAGGGGGCCCGTGATATCTGCGAAAGGGTAGGGGTGCCACAAGTCAACATGATACATGAATGAAAGTATGTTAATATTTTACCAGCTATTATGCCTTGGGAGGAGCGATTTATTACGTTTTAACCCTTGCCAGGGTAAAAACTTTGGCGACCTCTGGACTAGAATTTGAGTTTGAGGGTGACTTATAAAAAGCGACGCTTTCTAAGCATTTTTGTTATATTTACTTACTCCAGCCAAGTGACACTCGGTCCGCGCAGTTATTTATGTCTCACGTTGGGATAATGATAATTAATTAATGCGATTTTTTGAAAATATATCGTTGTTAAAATGTTGTTAAAATGTTAAGATGTTAAGACGTCATAACAACGATGACTTTTTCGTTCTTTTTATTCAAATCGCGTGAGTAAGATATCGTGGGCACTATTCCAGCTGAAACCACGGGTCCAGCGTAAAGTCACATCGCCACTGATGGAAGTCACTTGATAGGTATAATTAAATAAATACAAAATTGCAATATAAACGCTGGTGCTTCAGGTTGCTTCGAGTACTTTCCAAGGACCTAACACACATTAGTTTTCGACCCAAATTAAGAAAAATGTGATAGATCATAAATCAGCTTTGACTGCAATTGAGTTTACCATAACGAGGCATCCTGTAAAATACTTTTCATGGAGCAAAAAATTGATTCAAACTCATGAACGTTCAAACGGATTTACCGTATTTCCTCGAAATACCCCCTCATAGGGTTGGCACTCGATTTTTTTAAACTGATTTTTTATTTTTTTAAAATCACAGGGTGGAAACTGATTTTAATTTTAAAAAATCAAAATGAAAAATTTCTGGTAGACTTGCACCAGGCAAGCGCGCAATTTCCCATACACATGCCCATTGGTGGTGTTGTCATGGGTTTTGGGGCATTTTGAGTGTAAAAGATTACATCTATTCATGCTACGGTGTAATAATAAGACGTGTTATGCTAATGTGGTATGTAATTACCACCCAATGTGCTCCCACATACTTCTACAGTGTGCAGCATCACTGGCAATGTATTAGCCTCCTCTTACAACCTTATTTAAGCACTATTGAATGCTGAACTTCACTTGAAGTCACAAAAGTTCGACAAAAGGCGATATATGTGATACGTCGACGTAAAATGGATATTTTTGAAAGAAATCACTGCTTATAATGCTATCCCATGACTCCACAGTCATGATATGACCACAATAGACATAACAATACATTGTCTGACACTTAACATACACATATTTTTTCCCTATACCCCCATTTTGGGCGATTTTTAAAAAAATCTGATTTTAATTTAAAAAAATCAATTTAAAAAAATTGATTTAAAACAAACAAACAAGGCATTTACAAAAAATTGATTAAAAAGGCGTTTAAAAAAAACCCAACCCTAATTGCAACTAGGGTTCAAACGATATGACTTTTCGATATCGATATTCGATATTTTTTCAAAATTTTCGATATCGATATTCGATATTCGATATTTTTTTCTGAAACTCGATATTCGATATCGATACGATATGGAACCTTGATATCGATATTCGATAATCGATATTGAAAAATGGTCGATATTCGATATTTCGATATTTTCGATATTCGATATTGCGATATGCTTTTGGTTTAGCACCACATATTTCAAGTGGCATATTGTATTTTCATGTGGTTGCACACATGTTTAATCATCTCTTTACTGAAATTTGAATGGTGCGAGTGATTTTAACAAGCTTTACATCACTCAATGGTAGAAAATAGAAGAAAAACATGATGAATCAAAGTGTATCAGACAAAAAACAATTGGTAGATATTACAGTTCATCCTAACCTAATTGCTTAAGGGCATGTTGCACAAAAAAGTATATCAGCGTTTTCTGGCTTCAGATTTAGCACTCCAACAACAATGACATTATAAATACTGTACTTTTACTCATCAAATACAATACTTTAAGCACATCACATCAACCATAAACATCTCAAAATGAAAATGAAAAGTAAATTTGGGGACAATACAGGTTCGATATATCGAAAAAATGGTCGATATTCGATATCGATATTCGAGATTTTTTCAAAATTTTCGATATCGATATTCGATATTCGATATTAAAAAATGGTCGATATCCGATATTCGATATTCGATACGATATATCGTTTGAACCCTAATTGCAACTATGAAAAAATTAACCCCCAGTGGTAGGGATGGCCGAAGGTTTTTCAAAAGATTTTGTTAAACAACGTTTTTTATTTAAAAAACATTACCATCGACTTCAAGTGAAGCTGCGCATTATGGAATAGTGCTTGAATAATGTTTTGAGAAAAGGCTGGTACATTGAGTGGTCATTCACACAGTGGAATTATGTGGAACAACTTGGGATGGCCAAAAAAATGTTTTTAACGACCCTGTTTTTACATTTTTTTAAATTTAAAACATTTTTTATTAATTTAAAACGGTTTTTTTTAAAAGCTCCCACATATTGTTATGAGTCAACATATACAAGTATATTAGACTATTATTGCCAGTATTTTGTGATGTTAAATGTAGCCATAGAATGGCTGTGGAGACATGGGATAGCATTATATACGGTGATTTATGCCAAAAATATCCATTTTTGTCGACTTGTTACGTATATCGCCTTTTATCAAATGTTCATGGCTTCAAGTCAAGTTTTGTATGGAATAGCACTTGTATAAGGTTTGTAATAGAAGACTAATCCATTGACAGTGGTGGATCACACTGTAGAAGTATGTGGGAGCATATTGGCTGGATATTATATACTAATCGAAAAATCGCTAATAATCAGTTAAAAGTAGCCAAAAGTAGGTTTAAAATGGATAGATAGATAGCTGAGCGGCCTCCGGGATAAATAGATAGCTGGCCGATTTGGGGGGCAGCCCCCCCCCCCCCTAGCAGACCCCTGCAACAACCGAGTCTCAGCCCCGGCCCCGAAATTAGAAAAATTATGTTCCCGGTCCCGGTCTAAAAAACTGGTCCCATTTCGGATTGGCCGATGTTTTTTTTAAACGTTTTATTTTTAAAAAACACGTTTTTTAACACGAGGTCCGAAAAGTTTCTTTATTAAAAAACATTGGCCGAAATTTTTAGTACTAAGCACTAGGTATTTTGCAAAATTTCACAGCGCGCAATTTCACACACAAATTGACATTGGTGGTTGTTTTCATTGGTTTTGTGGCATTTTTAGTATCAAAGCTATGTGCTACCGTGGGTAAAAAAGCCATCATATGTTGCTGCAGTATAAAATATTCCGGTAATGTGCTTTAATGTACCTCCACAGTGTGTAATATCACTCCCGAAGTAACAACCTCCTTTTATAACCTTGTTTGATCACTATTACGTGCCAAACTTCACTTGAAGTCACGAACATTAGACTATAAAGCGATATACTAACATGCCGACAAAAATGGACATTTTTGACACAAATCACCACTTATAATGCTATCCCATGGCTCCACAGCCATTATATGGTCATATATAACATCACAGAGTATTGTCACTTGTCTGATATACCTATATCTGTTGACCCAGGAACATATATGGGAGCTTTAAAAAAAAACGTTTATAATTTGAAAAAAAGTTTATTTAATAAAAAAACATGTCGTAAAAACACGTTTTTTTCCAACCCTAGTCCCGTTTGAACCCAAATCACAATATTGGGCTGTGGCATAAGTTTTTGCCGTTTCCAACCCTACCCGCACCGTCGGCGTGGATGATGCACTGGTTGGTGAGGTTTCATCCGGGGTATGCAACGGCCCCGTCGTTGCCATGTTTTCAAACCAGTGTATACCCAGTGTGTTTATGGCACCACACACGCTAGTGTACATCGACACTAAATGTCAACTGGTTCCGTTCCTAATTCAAAGATTGCGTTTGAACGTCGTTCGTCCACTCGTCAGCAAGCTTTGAATCGGGATCGGCACCAGTTGACATTTGGTGTCAATGTCAACTAGCGTGTGTGGGCCCTATATACCCCGGGTAGTGCTGGAAAAAGCGCCAGGACTTTGGTGGCAAGCGCCATTGGCACCAGAGAAGAATGGCTTCAAGTGCCAGAAGCGCCATGGCGCTTTTCCATCACTAACCCCGGGTGAAACCAGTGCATCATCCACGCCGACGGCGTGGGTTGGGTTGGAAACGGCAAAAACTTATGCCACAGCCCAATATTTGCTACACATTTTTTTGCGCTATCGCAAGGTGGGCAACGAAAGTTGAGAAAACTTATGTTTTTTTTATGACAGCCCACGCACAGGTGGTCGCCTCCTCCCGTGTAAATCTAGCAGTGGGGGAATGTTGGGTACATCCCCCAAACTTTCTATTTAACCCCCCCCCCCCTTCTCCACAGCTGGAGACAAAACGTCCATGGGTGCAGGCCTGGCACACAAAACATAGATACAAAAAAACCAATCTTCAACGCAAAATCAACACAACGCAGTGCAAAAGTCCAACTGACTGTGGATTCGCGTGGGGGGACGGTCTGATGGGGGGCGCGTGCTGCGACGAGGGCGGCATGCCCGCCGCGTTAGACATCGGCAACTGCATCATGCCTGCACGTGGGGGGTGGGGGGTTTGAATTTGAGACTGAAAGTGTATTCATTTTTTAGGGCGCCTGTTTCAAATCAAGCCTATTACGCATGTAAACCCATCACGCATGTAGACCCATTATGGACACATAATACCCGCAGGGGTAAGAAAGGGGCGGGTAACCCCCACCCAAAACCGCCCAGCTATCGATCTATCACTGGGGCAATCTTTTTTGGCTACTTTACCCTGAACACCCCCCTCCCCGCAAATTGACTAGCTCACTAGCTATCTGCAGCGCTTTTAAGCAATTTTACTCAATTTTCACCGAAAATCGCTAATTTTCATACATTTTCACCTTCAAAATCATTAGGTCATGTGTTTAGTATCACCATTAGTAGGCGCCACGCCATGGCGCCATTGGCGTTGGCGCCAGCATCATGGAACGCTGTATATGTATGTAAATATGCATATAAAAACAGCAAAAAGCACACCATTGTGTGTATTTGTAACGATTTTAGGGCACATGGACCAAATCTGATGATAATGCATAGTGTGGTGAAAAATCTGCGCTCGCGTGCAAATGTTTTTACGCTAAAGTTGAAAAAGTCGCATTTTCCGGTCACTTCTGGTTACGCCCCGGGAAGGGGGGGCTGCAGCCCCCCCACTGGATACGGCCCTGATTTTGAGCATTCCGGGTGAAATTGAATGTGTTCCTGGTCAACATGCGGGATGGGTTTACATGCGGAATAATGCAGGCCCGCCTGTTTCAGGGTGACAAACGGTGTGGACATGGGGTTCAAATGGGATGCCGGTTCCGGTTAATTTTCGGGTTTTGTCGATCGCAATTCCGAACCCGAAAACAATCCCGATCCCGAAATTTATCAAATCCCAATCCTGATAACGATAAAACATTTTTCCTGATCTCGATCCGGATCTCTGTAAAATTTGACAAATTTGTCAAAGAAATGTTAACGGTAACCTTCCGTGTGCCCCTCGTCGATCACATCGATCTTTCATTAGATTCAAGGATATTGCCCCAACGAACCCAACCGAAAGTAAGGCGTCAAGCACACAAACCCCCACCCCCCCAAAAAAAACGTGCCCCCACCCAAAAAACAACAACACAAAATCGACCAGCAGTGACGAGGTGGTGCGGCTGCGATTGCGGCGGCCCCAGTTCCAAAAAGTGGCGCTGCTGATGCTGCGGCTTAAACTCTGCCGCCTGGGCTCACTCCCAGACCCGTCAAAGTGTCCTGGGAAATGTCAAGTGTCATGAAAAGTGTCTGAAGTCATGTAAAATACCCTTGAAAATATTAAGTGTCATGCAAAGTGAAATGATCCTTGAAAAACATTAAGAGTGCTCCTCATAAAAAAACTATGAAAAAATCACATGTCCAGTGAAAATACAGGGCACGCCATTTACCAGGGCATTTTCCGTGATGTTTGACACTTTGCATGACAATTGACATTCTTCAGGGCATTTTACAGGGTCTGTGAATGGCACCTGGGCGCCGCCGTTGCCGCCTGCCTCAGCTATCTGATCCAGCGTCGCCCCGCCGCAGCGCTGCAATGTGACGCCGCCGCTGCAATTGCCGCCGCGTCGACGCGATAAACGAAGTTCGTGCCGCGCTGCAACTGCGGACGGAACGGTGGATAGTGGGAACAAAGCGCGGCGCGGCAAATGCGGCCGCGTAAACAAAGATCAAAGGGGGAACCGCTTCTTGGCACGGACCATTGTGACTGGTTACGGTATCGAAGCGGTTCAAATGACGTCATTGAGATAATTCCGGAAACTGATGAATAAAAATTTAAACATAAGTTTATAATATATAACTACCATTTTGTAAAGCGATTTCTCGCTCTATAAAATGCGCAAGAATTTCATCGCGCGCCAAAATTAAATTCTGTACGACAAAAAGAAAAGTTTGGTCACGTCTGGTCGGTCGAGATGTCGGACGCTGAATCGGGCGGCGGCAGCGACCACGAAAATGAAAAATCGACCAGGTTTGTGAATGTTCCGCAACGAATCCTACTGATAAAATTTCATCATCGAGACGGCGGTTCACAAGACGGGTGTCCAAACGTTTTTGGAAATGTGCCAATTGTGAATCAACAGGACATTTTGAAATACTACGGGTTGGACATTACAAGTTCCTTATCATGATGAAATGAGTCGAATATTGATACGAAAGTTTGTAGTTTTCGCCAGTGGGCGTTCTACGTAGGATTCTATGCGTAGAAGATAAAATCGACAGAAAAATCACTGAAACTAGATAAAATGGCAACTTTTTACCTGGGCAGTTACCAACCCCGAAAGCACCTTATTTCAGAAATGTATGGAGCAAGGGTGCTGGCAAAAGCAAATCGACCACTTCGCAAGCGGAACGGGTGGCCGAAGTGCGCGTGCGGGAGCGGCTGGATGCGAAAATGGGATTCGACACGCGCGCAGACCCCGCCCCCGTCGACGCCTGGCTCATTAATATGCACCCTGTGAGTTTAGTTTTGCGCTTTTTGATAGATGAGTTTGAGCAACCGTATAAACCGCCCAGCTATCTATCTATCCCGGAGGCCCCTCAGCTATCTATCTATCCCGGAGGCAAAATTTTGGGCTACTTTTTATCGCTTATCGCTATTTTTCATACCTATATATAGATTTTCACCTCCAAAATCACTTGTTAATGCATCTAACTGCATATTTTCAGCTATTTTAAGTACTGTATGCTCTTGTATACCCATTTTGAGCTATTTTACACCTTTTAGCGATTTTTCTCCCCTTGCTTCCTTCTATGCCCCGAAAAAGCCTATATATCGAACTACCACAACCCCCCCCCAAACCCCCCCAACCCCCCAGAAAATTTTTCAGCTATTTAGCTATCCTTCCGGAGGAGCGATTTGCTATCCATCCAACCACTCGGAGGGTCAAAATTCAAGATAACCCTGCGTGTAGAGTATGTGAGGCATCTAGTTCCGAATGTCGGTATCTCCATCATTTTAGGTTTTTCCAAAATTGCATTTGAAAATTCAAAGTTGGCCCGAGCGGGCAACTTTAAAGTGACAAGTCTTGCCCAAGAGTTTTTGAAAAGCTTATGGAATTGTCTACATTTTCCATATTTTAAACCCTGCGGCCGGCGTATATAGCTAGAGTTATGATGATTTGATTGATAGCAGGTCAGCAGATTCAGTGGAGATACCCTGTTTCGAGTGATTTTTTTCAAAAAAATCACTCGAAACAGGGTATCTCCACTTAGTCCATGGGATCAACAGTAGGGTTGGGAATTTCAAAATTTTCGGTTCCGGTTCTCGGTTCCAAAAGATTTCGGTTCGGGTATCGGTTCTCGGTTCCTGAAAATTTTCGGTTCCGGTTCTCGGTTCGGTTCTTTCACTCGGTTCCGGTTCGGTTCTAAAATGATCAAAATTTCGGTTCTGGGTAATAAAATAACCGGGTATCGGGTAATAATCGGCTGAACAACAGAAAAACAATATACCCAAGTTTACATGTGTAAGTACATTGGTTGGATATTTCATATTACAGGAGCATATCACAGCTTATTATTTTATGGTAGAATGCAGAAATCAGAGTTGTTATAATAATACTGGTATTTAAAAAAAGTGTAAAAGCAAACATATACGTTTTCTGTACTCGCGTACTTTCAAAAAGTACACGAGTAAATGAGTACTGGTATTTTTTTCTGGAGGAAACGTAAATGTATTTATGTAGTACGCGAGTGAGTACGCGTATTATTTTGAGTACAATCATAAATAACTTTTGCCAACTACTGTTAAAACTGCCACAAAACCAATGAAAACTACTACCAGTGATAATGTGTATACTGCAGCGACATTACACCTTACAATGAAATCTACCATATCCCATCTGAATAAACGAACATACATAAAAAAATTTCATCATATTTATCAAAGCAATTTTATAAATATGATGAAATTTTTTATGTTTGTTCTTTTATTCAGGGTGGGATATGGTAGATTTCATTGTAAGGTGTAATGTCGCTGGAGTATATGTGAAATTACACGCTCCCGCGCAATCATTTTGCAAACAAATGAATTTTGCAATTCTGAACATGCACCAAGAGGCAAGTGCATTGCCAGTATGGAGGCCGATTTATGTCGAGCCAAATCTTTTTGTTGGTTAGAAACAGTCGTATGCTGGCCTTTTCTGATCATGAAAATGACCAGAAAAGGGAGCATACAATTGTTTCGTTACCGATTACGATGTCACATGAGATGCTATCAGGGGGCAACTCATGTGATACCGTAACCGACCAACAATTGATCTGGCTCGGAACCCACGCATGCAAACCGTCTAGTTCGCAGCAGCGAGTGATAATGAAGTAAACGCGCGAGCGCGCGCTATTAATAGACAATCAGCGCCCCCCCCCACACTTAATTTTCGCGCCTAATCTCCATTTAAAAATCCCCTTTCGCCGCAGGAAAAATTTCATAACCAACCTTGATCTTACTGCATGACTGTGATGATTTTCCAATGGCCGTAATTTTATTGAACATCATTCCTGTGATAAAAAATTTGTTTATTCAGTTAATATAAACGTTAATACCGTATTTTTCTCCTGTCTTCACATAATTACACCTAGATCTACTACGACCTTAACCGACACAGAACCTTGTAACCTTACCGTAATCGAGTAGACACCACATTTCACCGCGCGAATCGTGTGATACTGTCTTACGTTAAAACGCCAATAAATGCCAGTATCGTATAATTTTATTTTACCGCAAATTCATCTTAACTGAATGTGAAATAATGTCAACTTAATGACACAAAAAAATTTTTTTAAGCAACTAAGTTGAAAATTAAGTGTCACGATATTTAATTAACCATGCCTTACCACGTAGGAAAGTTGAAACTACTTAACCAAAATTTAGTTGACATGAATTCTGTTGACATCCAGCCCAGACATTGCACACAGTACTGCATGCACGCACGTTAGCGACCCCTGGCGTGCGTGTATGCCGGAACAACCCCCAAAGCGAACCCCCCCTACCCCAAAAGCATTTTTTTCCGCGCAATACTACAGGCACGCACGTTAGCGACCCCTGGCGTGCGTGTATGCCGGAACAACCCCCAAAGCGAACCCCCCCTACCCCAAAAGCATTTTTTTCCGCGCAATACTACAGGCACGCACGTTAGCGACCCCTGGCGTGCGTGTATGCCGAAACAACCCCCAAAGCGAACCCCCCCTACCCCAAAAGCATTTTTTTCCGCGCAATACTACAGGCACGCACGTTAGCGACCCCTGGCGTGCGTGTATGCCGGAACAACCCCCAAAGCGAACCCCCCCTACCCCAAAAGCATTTTTTTCCGCGCAAATACTACAGGCACGCACGTTAGCGACCCCCTGGCGTGCGTGTATGCCGAACAACACCCCAAAGCGAACCCCCCCTACCCCAAAAGCATTTTTTTCCGCACAATACTGCAGGCACGCACGTTAGCGACCCCTGGCGTGCGGTGTATGCCGGAACAACCCCCAAAGCGAACCCCCCCCTACCCCAAAAAGCATTTTTTTCCGCACAATACTGCAGGCACGCACACGTTAGCGACCCCTGGCGTGCGTGTATGCCGGAACAACCCCCAAAGCGAACCCCCCTACCCCAAAGGCATTTTTTCCGCACAATACTGCAGGCACGCACGTTAGCGACCCCCTGGCGTGCGTGTATGCCGGAACAACCCCCAAACCGAACCCCCCCCTTACCCCCCAAAAGCATTTTTTTTCCGCACAATACTGCCTTTTTTTTTCCGCACAATACTAGCGTGCACGGCACGTT
>OZ038455.1:6978913-6999935 GCA_964036195.1 Sphaerolaimus hirsutus | reverse complement strand
CTCTAAACCCACAGACCCTATAAACCCGCAAAGTTAACGTTTCATCAGACATTAAAAAACACAACAAAAAAGGTAATACACATTGTTATTTTTGGTGGTGGGTTTTCTCGTTATATTATCATTCTCGAATGTCGTGAAATGACGGTCCGAAATGATTTTATTGGTCAGAAAATCACCGTTAGCAAAAAGTTTTTGAAGACCACCGGTGCTTTTCCGTGGTCGAATTTAACTACAATAGTTACAACTTTTTCCATGCTACATCTACGTCAAAGGTATATGCTTTGAAAGCAATTTGTCTGTGATACAAGTAGCCTCACCGCTCTATAAAATTATATCATGACAACGTCTCTACTTTTCACTTTATTTCACTATCATAAAATGGCAAAAAATAAGCAAAGACATTGATCATCAATCACAAAGTAAAAAGAGCATAAAATGCGTTCTAGTAAAATAGACGCAATCCAAATCGTTAAACATGCGCAACTCTATATCTGATCAACCATAAAGGGAGATCCATAGAATCGGGCTGTCGTTCCGGCATACAGATAACATATTGACATTACAAAGCAACCGCGAATGAAACATCAATGAAATGGGTTCACAAATGCCTCACAAAATATTCATCTAGATTTTTCAAAAATACTTTCAAAAATTCTATTCAAACGGCCCGATTCCATATACCGTATTTCATCTAATTATCCCCCCCCCCAAAGGGGGCGGGGTGTATTTCCAGGAAATATGGTACATAATAAATTTTTCAACCAATTACGAAAACATCACAGATTTTTTCGCTTTCAGATCATTTAACAATTGAGCAAAGTAGTCCAAAATTTCTGCATGTACGCACATCTGAAACGCATCTGTAGAGAATTTTAACTTTTCCCTTCATACAAGCATCGAAGTATACCTCCGACGCTACAAAAATACCTTTTATACTGTTATTTTAACCAAACAAAGGTTTCTGTCCAGACAGTGAGTACATAGCAGGTGCAAAATATCTACTGTAAGTGACATTAAAACATAAAATTAACCGGTTCAAGAATTGCATAGTAAATACTAAAAACTGAAACAAAGAAAAATTCTACAAAACCCCCGTGCCACCATTTCATGGCACTTAGCCCGACTAGACCTTTCAAAATATGTCCGCCACTCATAAAAAAATTTAACAAACTATCACACAACATCCTTAGTTTTTTTAGAATTTGAAGCCAAAAGTCGTTCCCAATACGGAATACCAGCCGCCTTCACACTCTCGTTGGATCTGCAAAATACGGAATAATCTGTAGTAAACGGAATGGTGCCATGGCACTGACGCCATTCATTGCCACCACCGCCATGACCCTATTCGCGTTGGCACCAACAACTTTTTTAGTCAGGGTCTGAGACCCTGACTGTCAAATAATCAATACCACGCCCGGCGGCGGTTTCGGGGCCGGCCGCGAGACATGGATAAATATAGTGTCCAAAACGAAACCAACCCAACACACTTTTTCGAAACGTTCTGTAATTGACCGAAAAACCATTTTTGCGGGTTTAGAGTCCAAAAGAGGGAACTCCAAAATTTTCAAAAATGACAACAAAATCATGGTCTGAATGTGTCATATCTGGCACATTTTTTGATCCGGCCCCGAAAGGGGGGGGGGCGCAAACGCCCCCCCCCCTGACTACCTGCTACCTTTTGCAATTTCAACTAATTTACATGCACATTTAGATACATGTAAACACCTTACCGCTCACGTCCGGCAGCCATTTTTTCATTTTACTTCTTATATCCTATCCGCAGTTCTAGGGCGCCCCTGAGGCTGAAACTTGGGGGACATATTGTCGCAACCCCCCTCAGAAATCACCGGGTGCCGGACCTGCTGTGGGACACCAAAAAAGCCAGAAAAAATTTGTACATAGGGCGACCCACCTGAGAGGGGTCGCCGCGACCCCCCAATTCATGCTAAGTAGAGGGTGGTTGCACCAATATATCCCCCAAGTTTCAGCCTCGGGGGAGCCGTAGAACTGGCGATAGGATAGAAGAAGTAAAATCAAAAAATGGCTGCCGGACGTGACCGGGAAGGTGTTTAATACAGTTTTTCATGGCGCTGCCGCCAACACCAATGTCGCCATGCCTGGCGCCTCGCAAACGCGGGGGGGGGGGGGCGAATGCGGGTATTTCAAGGTAATACGCTATATATACAGTGGGCGGCGGAAATGCGCGCTTGCGCGCATATTTTTTGCTAAATACATACAAAATCACTTCACGAAAGTGCCATTTCTGGCAAATTGCGTAATAATTCCCTCAGCGCCATGGCGCAATTCCGTCACTTTATGGTTAAAATTTATGCGAACAGGGGCGCTGCGTCACCCCCCCCCCCAATTAGCGGGACACATAAACAATCAGCGCACCCCGTCTCAAAAAATGTGGATACGTCCCTGATCACCACCACTGCACAAAACCTATCAAATACTGAATTACTTAATACATTGCAAAAAAAACGCAACCACCATCTCACCACTCATAGAAAAAAGACACCATATGTTCAACAAGAGAACAAACCTCTCAACGCTCCACTTTTTCAAAACTTTCGCAGCTGTCACAATTCGCCGAAGTCGATGCATCTTTGCAACATTTTTCCGCGACAAATACACATTCGACAGAAGGCATCTGAAAAAATAAATAAATATTGATCCACAACTAAAAAAATGCACTCCATAATGACACAAGAAATTTATCTCCAGGGCGTACTACTGAACATAACTTTTATGGCTCACAACATATCAACACAAGCCATTGATTTAGGCCTAGCCAATGGCGCAAATTTCGTCGAACTGGGTCTTATTACAGATGAAGGTCTAGTATATGCAAATATGGACTCCACCCCAGTAACCTTACACCCCGGTGACTACAGGTATATTTACAAAAATAGTAACTTATATTTATATATTTATTTATAAAATCCAACCATTTCACAGAGCCAATCCACCACACACAATCAAACTCCCCCCTACTTAACAAAAAAACACATTCATCGCAGACAGTACGTTATTGGAGCAATAGACAGCGACGAAATAACAGTACAAATATATCGCCCAAATGACAATACAATATGCTGCACACAGCCTATATACATCTTAATAGAGTCTTACAGCATGGATGAACATATGGATAATGAAGGTAACTGAAACATTCCATATATTAAAATATCATCAAACATTGATATTTATCTTTTCAGGTGAAGCCGCACTAGTTACATCACTGAGTTTTCAATATGGCGGACCCATGACCAGAAGTGATACTGTATTGAAACGTATCAAATTCTATAATAAAATGAAATAAAGTTAAAATACTACCAAAAAATACCTTATCAACAAAAAAATTTTTTTCGCAAAAAAACCCAAACGGAAACGTAAAAAAATGTTTTCATCTGCCAGAAAACATAAACAAATTTGTCTGTCGAAAACCCAAACCGGAAAAAATTTGCACTAGCCAGCAGGGGTCTCCAGGATTTTCGCCCTCGCGGGGGCTGGATAGATAGCAAATTGCTCCTCCGCTGGGATAGATAGCTGAAAAAATTTTCTGGGGCGGGGCTGGGGGGGGCTGGGGGGGGGGGGGCTTGGGGGAGGGCTGGAGGGGGCACAATATATAGGCTTTTTCAAGGTTAAGAAGGCAGAAAGGGGTAAAAATCGCTAAGAATCAGTTAAAAGTAGACAAAAGTAGGTATAAAATGGCTAAAAATAGGTATATAACCATGTATATAGCTGGAAAGCATGATTTTGAAGGTGAAAAACTATAAAAAGGTGCAAAAATTGGTCATTTTGAGCGAAAATTGGGGCAAAATTTCTCAAAAACCACTCCAGATAGATAGATAGCTGATCGATTTGGGGGGGTCTTTGGGGGTACTAGCCAAAAATTTTGCCTCGGGATAGATAGATAGCTGAGCAGCCTCCGGGATAGATAGATAGCTGGCCAATTTGGGGGGGGGGCAACCCCCCCCCCACAGCCCCCCCCCTAGGAGACCCCTGCTAGCCAGAAAACACAAAATAACTTTTTTTTTGTACTTCCCAGAAAACCGAAGTGCAAATGGAAAAAATTTTCTCTCGGAAGCGGAAACGGAAAACCTTTTTATTATATTATTATTAAGTATTATCAATATTATCCATTATTAGTCCTTTACCGTAAAACAAATATTATTCACCTTTTTGGAATGAAAGACAACTCCAACTGTCCATATGAACATTGTTTCCGTAAATCTCCTTTATACAACCACCGATTTTTTCCCAATTCAAACCTGCAAATAATGTACATATTAAAACTAATCTCCACACTCATTAATGGCTACCATTCAAACGGCATTGACTTTTCAGGATCGGGATCGGGATTTTTTTTTTTGAAATTTCCGGATATGCATCGGGATGGATATGCAATTTTTAAAATTTCCGGATATGCAATTACACGAAAAAAATAAGAAAAATAAATATATTTACCGCTTAGCTATCCACTCCTCAACATTCTTATGTCTCGTGCATCCCTCAGGTTCAATATTTATCAACGGAGAGGGAATATTATCGGGAAACAATTGCGGCCGCTTCAGCGGTTTCACGTTCATATGCACGATATTTTGCAAAATCGCATACAACATGTCCACCAATTCTTGTGGGTGCTGAAAAGGTTTAGCTGGTCATCGATCATTTTACCCATACGGCGGACTTATTCAAGACGGGCAAGTTATTCAACGTGCGGAGTCAATTTTTCCACACCTAGCCATCAGGGCTGTTATTCAAACCAGTCTTTTATTCTAGGCAGGGCTCTTATTCAAGGATTTATCGCAGAACAACTAAATTACCTCCATAAAATAAACATACCGTATTCTTCAAAATCTGATCAGGCGTACATATGTACAAATTGAGGTCCAATTCCATTTTCTTTTTTATGAACAAAATAGACAAATTCCCACACACGCCGCTTATTCGCGTAAATTGATTTGTCTCTCTCAGATACCATAGACTCATAATCAGAAAATACTTGGGACCTTTTTGGGAACATCTCGACATTTTCTGAAAAAAAGCGAAAAAAGCGTTTTTTTTTTAAAAACCCGCTTTTTTTTTAAAAAAACCCGGGCGGTTAAAATAAACCGCTTTTTTCTATCCCTAAAGCTACCAGATCTTTTCAACCACCGCGTGCAATCGCTACTTTACACAGACCGTAAATACGGTGTAATTTAACCCCCCCCCACCCCATAAAACATGTACCATATACAGTGAACGAATCCCGCCACTGTCCCACGTGACAAAAAAATTATCAGTCATTACTATCTGTACCAGTAAGCTCTCTCCTAGGGCTTTCTAGACACAACCCTTTTACAAAATCGTCAAAAATAGAAGAAAAAAAAACAAACTTCACAAGCAAAATTCCATCGCACATCATCGCCCCAAATTCAACAATGTCATCTGTGTCCAATAAAATACCCAAATGAAAATGGAACTTCTGTATCACAACGTCCAACTTGTCCTCTCTGAAAAGAACTCATTATACGCTACAGCATCTAATGACAGTATATTTTTCACTCTTTTCGTCATTTGACACTTTTTCAAGGGAGTTTCAGATATGAGTCAACTGAAAAAAGTTCACTAATGTCATTCCGCAACTTGTTTTCACTTTACTCATATCTCAAAATCACTTGAAAAAGTATCAACTCAAAAAAAAGCGGACAGCATCAGTCTCTCACCTGCACACCGGCGCCTGAAACATAGAAACAAAGATATATACATAAATTATACTACACCTAGCCTTCAAACGGCATTCACTTTTTGCGATCGGAATTCACTTTTTCAGATTTCAGAATCGGAATCAGGTTGGGGTTTGGGGATCGTGATCAGAATTCCAATTTTGAAATTTCACTATCGGAATCAGGATCGGGATTGGGGTTTCCGGACTAGCATCAAGATCGTAACAGCTAAATCCCGTAATTTCACGGGATCCTGAATAGGGTTCAAACGGGATTGACTTTTCGGGATCGGCATCGGGATTCACTTTTTGAGATTTCCGGATCCGGATCAGGATTCGGATTTCGGGATCGGCATCGGGATCGGGATTGGTTTTTTGACATTTCAGGATCGGGATCGCGATCGGGATTTGGGACTTTCTCGCCACCGGGATCGTGATTTCAAAATTTTCGCGATCGGGATCGGGATTGGTATTTTTGGATTTCAAGATCGGGATCGGGATTGCGGTATCGGGATCGGGATCGGGACTGGTAAATCCCGCAATTTCACTGGATCCGGGATCGGGATCGGGATCCCGTTTGAACCCTAATCCTGAATCGGTATCAGTATCCACTCTGAAGGCTAACTACTTCAAGAAAAAAAAGCGCCATACCTCTTTTTCCAACCACGGCTCATTGTAATGCTTTCTAAGCAAATCCAAATACGCGTTGTATACACAACGCCGGTCAGTTGCAAACCTCCTGGAACAAAAAAAAAATTATTTAAAATATATAAATGCCCTCAAACCAAAATATACCAGAGAAAAACAAAACAAACCATTCAAACTCGTGCAAAAGACCCTCCATAATCGGGTACTTCAGATTTGTCTCGTTCTTGTGTATTTTCTCCATTTTCAGTTTCCCATTTTTCACCAATCTAGTTTTCAAAGGCTTCCAAATCGACTCAATAGCATTCGAATTATAACCATCTGCTCGAACAAACTCTTTCGAATGGTTTATCATCACATGTTTAAAGCCATATTTCTCCAAATTACGGTAACCGGCCCAACCATCAGTAATTACAGTAGCGCCTACAAAAAAAATTCATTTACCTCACCCTTTACAAATTTATGTGGTTCTCAGTTACCTTTGCAAGATTCGCGGGGTGTCACCGGGGCGGAGCTTTCCCCAGCCTTCAATCTCAACTAAAAAATTTTTCCCTTTTGACCCAAAATTCACTCAAAATTTATATACCACAGCTCCATCAGATCAACGCATAACTCTCCATAAACAAGCAC
Source organism: Sphaerolaimus hirsutus (assembly GCA_964036195.1). NCBI lineage: Eukaryota > Metazoa > Nematoda > Chromadorea > Monhysterida > Sphaerolaimidae > Sphaerolaimus > Sphaerolaimus hirsutus. The sequence continues at coordinate 6,992,947 of OZ038455.1, read as the reverse complement.
TCCCCCCCTTGCTCAAAAACCTGCATATGTTCCTGCCCATCAGTATCCACTTTCATAATACAATAAAAATAACCAACCAACATACCTTTAGCAACATTATCCAAAATAATTCTAATCAGAGTCGCCTCATTCCTTCTCTCCACATAGCGCATACGAGTCTGAAAACAATAGATAACAATATATAATAATCAACAACCTTCACTTGCGGGGGGCCCTCTCTTTGAATATATACTTTATGGTCATCAAACAGACTCAATATTTTTTTTTGGTTCATCTGACTAAACACGGACGTAGCCAGCATTTTTGAGCCGGGTCGGGGGGGGGGGGGTGGATTGTATACGAAGCCCGGCGGACGAGGGCAAATTTTACCCCCCTCAAATTTTACTCATGTAGTAGGAAAATCGCGCTATGGCGCCTGCGCCATACCTAGGCGCCACCCCTTGGCGAAAATCGCGTTCGCATTGGCGCCAAAAAAGCAGTATACGTCTGCATTTTACGGGCCTATACACCGACATGCACAGCAATGAGGAAATATATGTTGCGAAGCAAAAATACGCACTTTTTTAAAACTGTACTTATTCTAAACTCTAAACTATACTTATTTACTATGTATCTACTACTTATGAAACACAATTCACTCATTTTTGCATTTATATTTTCCACCACTTTACACCACAGCTAATCCACTTAAAAAAATAAAAATAAAACCAACCTCAGTCACTTTGTGGTTATTCACCTCCACAATCCCCACTATCCATGGACCAATTTCACACTTTCCATAGTTTTTATTCCGACTAGGAAAACTATCCCCCTTCAACTTTCTACCTTTCCCATTACAAGATGGCTTTTTCCGACCTTTCAGTAAACTTTCATCAACTTGAATCGTCGAACCATCCAAATAGCCCATCTTCTTCATTTCTGCCTCCTTCAGCCGCGCAGCAGTTATGACCTAAATTTACAAGTATTACAATTTACAATTCAACAAAATACAAAATAACACCAATTCCAACACTTTACACACACTGTAACTCACCTCACGATTTACAACCATCCAGTCTGTGATTGTACTGTTACTTGGAACCATAAGTTCACCCCTGGCAGAAAAAATTTTTCTGAACTCATTATAGATGAACGAGCGCGTCCAGTCCACAGCAAAACTGTAGACCAAAAACAGAATCTGACAAACAATAATAAAATAATTACATAAATATTATCTATAATAAATTTATGGGAAAAAATACTTGTGCTATTGTCAGCGACCGGTGCGCTTTACCAGTAGCCTTTTCCTTCCACGCAAAAACTGAGTTCCTTGCAAACGACCGCACCCTCTTGCAACTACTACATTTAGCACAAGTGCCATTATTGTTTTCCGGATCCCACAAAAAATGACCTCCACACATGTACCGATTGCATACACCAAAACTGCAAACAACAAAAAACGCTATCAAAAATTTTATTAAAAAAAAACTTCAAAATTAAAGTAATAACCACACATAACCCCTAAACTAACTCATGTCGCCCATCTATCAAAATTTTAGATTTAGGAAGTAATCCCTCAGCCTGTGCATACTTTATACTCTCATGTTCATTATCCAAAAAATTCAGTCTCCACACTGGCAAATCCAGCGGAAAGTTGCGCGCATTGCGCGTAAATCCAAATTTTTCCATATCCATACCTGCAAATATAAAAGGAACTGTTAAGGACACAAAAATACACCAAAATTATATAAAATTGACCAAAGCAAATCCCAAAAAAACCAACCTAAGGAATAGATCCCATAAAACCCTTAGTCAATAAGCCACACAAAACTGTAATAAGTAAAGTATACATTTATTATAACACAATACTACGGTGTCAAATTTCTGTTTTACGTTTCCGTTTTTCGCAGACATTTTTTTTCCGTTTTCCCTTCCATTTTCCGGCTCCTGAAAATTTTTCCGTTTTCCGTTCCGTTTTCCGCCCACTTTTTCTCCATTTCCGTTTCCCACCTCAATTTTCCGTTTTTCTGCCCGATTTTTACTTTTTTTGACTCAACTTTATGTTTACTGTTCCAGACAAACTAGGAAAAAATTCTTACAAATTGTCAATTAGGTAATTTTTATCTGTTCCCAGCAAAAAAATTTCACTTCCAGCAAAACTTCAACAAATTTTATCTCTTTTCTGGCAAAATATCATCAAATTTTGCCATTTCCATACAAATTTAATTGTTCCTTTTCTGTTTTTCCGCCCCTTTTTCCGTTTTCTGCCCACAGAATTTTTTTTCCGTTTCTGTTTTCCACCAAGTGCAAATTTTTTTCCGTTTTCCATTACTTTTTCCGGCCACTAAAATATTTTTTCTGTTTCCGTTTCCGTTTTCCATAATAAAAAAATTGACACCCTACACAATACTCAACATCAAAGTAAAAGAAAATACCGTTCTCACGAATAACACGGTATATTTTCCAAAAACTTCTCCACTTTTTATCAATCTCTGATTTTATAGGATCTAACAATTAACCTATCCAAAACTCACAACATATGAATAGATTAAACTCAACTATATAAATACATAAATTTACCAACCCCCAGAACAACAAGGGATATAGAAACACCGAAATTACTCAATACACAACTACAACTATATTCAGTGGTTTTTAAGATTTTGACACCACCAGGGGTTCATATAAATAGCAAATTACTCCTCCAGAGCCATATATAAATGAAAAATTTTGACGTATACTATGAAAATGTATCAAAAGCTATCAGAAATAGCCATTTTGACGGAAAAATTACGTATACTTTCTGAATAATCCCTCCACACAAATAAATAGCTGGCCGATTTGGCGAGCCAGGCTAAACGATACTAGCCCAAAATTTAATGTCCAAGATAGATACATAGCTGACCGCGCGCCTCCCACATACATAGATAACTCCCAGATTTAGGCCGGTGGTACCCACCCCCCCCCCCCAATAAACCACTCCCTATATCTCTCTAGCATACAAAAATACCACAAATATAACCGATCTGCACCAGTAATATAGCACATAACTATTCCTCTATAACAACTCAAAGAATAAAAAAAAAAATTCAAAAAAAGATATCCATTGCCCCATAAAAATCTGCACACATAAAAATCTACACACATAAACAATCTGCTAACTTTTCATCAATGAAGGCGTAAATAAATTACACTGTCTCTTGTCCAATTTCAAATCGAGATTCAGGATTCTCACCCGAGGCCCGTGCATACGTATTGATCGCAGCTGTGCCTACAACCACATCCACCAAAATACTCTACAGATATACAGACACTTTTACACAAGAACAGGGACGTATCCACTTTATTTGGGAGAGGTGAAATCATTGTTTACATAGACCAGTATCCCGATCAGAATCAGCATTGCGATACGGATTCAGATTGGAATTCCGATCTGGATTCCGATCGGCATTGCGTTCCGGATTCAAATCAACATTATGATCACTATTGGGATCCTATACACCAAGGCGCACAATTGCCCCACCCCCTGGATACGTCCTTGCGCAAAAAAGAAACCAACCCTTTCAGTGTCAGGATCCATCAAATAATTCACAGCCGCTTCCTCAGTCATCCTCTCGCTATCTGACCAGTCCATTGAATCTGATTTCCTTGAAAATCGTAACTTCATTGACCTAAAATAAAAGCCTCATTGACATACAACCTGTGCCTCAGCTCACATAAACTCCCAGTACATATAGACTCTCCCTCCACATGACCATCTACACCTACACTACAATTAGGATTCAAACAGTACCGACTTTTCCGCCCGACAGTACAATCCGCTTTCATATCGAATGCACCCTAGCCCAAAAATGATAAATTTTTACCATATTTAATTAACCCATAAATAGCACAAAACAAAAAATACAAACAAATACCACCCTTTGAAATAAAAACCGTTTCAAACACAACCTTTCTCGTCAAACTCCACTCTCACAACATTTTTCTCCAACCGCTGCTTTTCAGCACATTCATCCAATTCCCGACCAAGTATAGCGCCCGTCAACCGAACCTAAGAAAATATAAATACCATATTTCCCCCAAATATCACCCAGCAATAAACTCTATCACACCGACACTTTCCACACTGCATTGAAACTTCAATCGGAATGCCGATCACAATTCCCCATCCCGATTCGCTATACAGTGAAATTCCGCAATTTACAACTCCCTATCCCGATCCCAATCCCAAAAGAGCAATCCAGATCCCAATACCAAACCCGAAATACAAAAAAAAAACAATCCCAATCCACAAAATTTTCAAATCCTGATCGCCATCCCTACAAACTCCCAAATCTGCAATCCCGATCCCCGAATAATTAGGGTTCAAACGGGTCCTATTAGGGTTCAAACGGGATCCTCATCCTGATCCCGGATCCCGTGTAATTCCGTGATTTAGCAGTCCCGATCCCGATCCCGAAACTTTTCAAATACTGATCCCGATCCTGAGAAACTCCAAATTCCGGGATCCCAATCCCGGAAAAATTACGGCAACCCAATTAGGGTTCAAACGGGATCCCGATCCCGATCCCGGATCCCGTGAAGTTCCGGGATTTACCAGTCCCGATCCCGATCCCGAAAACCCAATCCCGATCCCGATCCCGAAATCTCAAAAATACCAATCCCGATCCCGATCCCGAAAATTTTCAAATCCCGATCCCGATCCCGAAGTCTCAAAAAGTGAATCCCGATCCCGATCCCGAAAAGTCAATCCCGTTTGAACCCTAATCCCGATCCAATCCCTAAAACCCAATACCGATCATGAAATCTCAAAAAATAAATAAATAAATAAAAATAACTTTTTCATCCACAATCTTAGAATCCTGATAAATTGTGCCATTCGGCAACCACATCTTCATGCCGCAACGCCTTTCAGTTGTATGAATACAAATTTTCGGCTTGTGGTCCCAGTCCCTCACATTATTCAAACGCTCAATGTACGCGTAAGAACGCATACTCAATGGAGGGCTCTTCTGCCTACAAAGAGAAAAAACTTTATATAGCCAAAAGAAAATTCCCCCCAAAAAAAAATCATTCGTAAAAACCCACTTCCGACCAAAAACATCGACGCCAAATATCCTGATCCCATAAACTTTTTCCAACGGCCTATGCGCCAGGCCCTCTAAAATCCCCACAACAGCCCTTTCCACGTATTTATTATCCTCCGACCCATATACAGCCACCTAAAATAAGTAATAAAAATTACACACCTCCAAACCAACATTTTCATCGTAAAAATATATAAAAAAGTGCACAAATTTCTGATTTTAACCGAAAATTGCACCAAAATTTATCAAAAACCACTCCAGATAAATACATACATAACTCAGCCATTTGACCACACACTCTTTGAATTTAATAGACCAAAATTTTTCATCAGCATACATAAATATCTGACAAACCTCCGTAATAGATACATAACTGACCAATTTCAGGGTTCCACGCCCCACAACTCCCCCTTATACGACACCGCTAAACCAAACAACACGTATTCACCCCACTAGACCCCACCTTTTTTCAACCACTAACTACATCAATGTACCATTTACGTCATAACCAGGGACCTATCCAGGATTTTTGAGCGCGCGGGGCTGCTTGTTTACGGGGCCCCGCGAACGGGGGGGCTCAGCCCCCCTTCTAAATTTTTCCCCTATATAGGGACAGAAATGCGTTTTACCGCTAGCGGCATACAAAGGCCCCACGCCATGCCGCTATATGCGTTGGCACCAGCCTCAGAAACCGCTTTATATGTAAATATGCATACATATGCAGCAAAAATGTGTTCATTTCCAAAACTATTGTTTTACAGGGATCGATCCGCTCACAATACAATCCATGGGGAAGAAATTGCGCGCTTGCGCGCAAAATTTTTAAAAAACATCGACAAATATATAGGAAAAGTCGTATTTTCCGGGACTTTTTAGCTCTCACCCCGGGAGGGGGGGGGCTGCAGCCCCCCCCCCCCCCCGCCCCCCCCCTGGATACGTCCTTGGTCATAACACAAAACAAAAGAACCACCCAAAAAACTATCCCAAAGAAACCATCCAACAAATTCCAACAAAATAGTTAAATTAAAAAGCTAACCATTAAACCCCCCTTTTTCCCTTTACCATCATCCATTACGCCACATTCTCCAAAGTCAAGTTTTTCGCGAAATCGAACAAAGATTTCACGTGGATCGCACCACAATCCGAGCACACACAAACTTTGACCACCAACTTGCCAGCAATGAATTTTTGGTAGTTGTTCTCGCGGCAAAATTCAGACATTTTACCATCATCCAACGAATACAACACCTGCGATTAAGACAATCTACACCACCTTATAATAAGTTATTTAATAAATATCAATCAGTACCATAGCCACCAGGGCCCTATCCAGGGGGGAGACGGGGGGGGCTGTAGCCCCCCCCCCCGGGGCCAGACCAGAAAGTGACCGGAAAATGCGACTTTTTCAACGTCAGCGTAAAAATTTTTGCGCGCAAGCGCGCATTCTTCACCAGACATTAAGGTATTATCATCAGATTTGCTCCATGTGGCCGCAAATCGCTGTAAATACACTCAATGTTGTGCTTTTTGCTGTTTTGTATGTATATTTACATACATATACAGCATTCCATGGCACTGACGCCAACGCCAATGGCGCCATGGCGTGGCGCCTACTAATGGCGCCGGCGCCATGGCGCCATTACGACACTATGTAGCTAAAATTTTAGGGGGGGGGGGCTGAGCGCCCCCCCCCCCTCGCCCGCCTCCGTAAACAAGCAGCCCCCCCGCTCAAAAATCCTGGATACGTCCCTGATAGCCACCACTTCACAAAGGCCACCAGTGGTGACGAGCTGTCTCCTCCTTCCGCAAATATACTTTCAAAAAAAAACCCACAAAAAAAAACAATCTACTCCACTAGCTTTTTGAACTACCAAAATACACACTTCGCACAAATTATTCCATATACAAAAAAAATATTATACAAATTAGCCACTTCCACCCATTTTTCACTTCTCTTATGTATAGTACAACTCCCCCTTCACTACCCTCTAAAAAAACAAATATTCTCACCTCAATCTGGTGTTTCTTAGTTTCCACTTTTTTTCCATTCGGTTCCAAAAAAACTTCCGGATCATCCGAACGCTCCACAAATTCAATCTCCCACAAATGAATGTGATTTTTCATTTGATTTTCCAGTAGAAAATACTGTCGATTAAAAAATAATCCGGTCAAATCCACCTCTCGCACACCGTACGCAAACTGCAAGAAAAATCCTCTATAACCGAAAGCACGGATAGATAAAAAGCTCTCTTTTCAATGGCGCTCCATTTTAAAAAAAACCTTTAAAAAAAAACTTTTTCACTTTTTTTAAAAAATCCTCAAAAATATCGATCCATAACCCAAACACAACCCATACATAAATATAATCAAAATACAAAAACAGAAATATAACAATCAACCAACGTGTGGTAAAATTATTCCCCGCATACTCCGATAGACCTTAGAAGCCCCTTTAGGCGGCAATCTATATTGACCAGCCATGACAAATTCTCAATAGCCACAACATGAAACAACACTGGACATCCCCACACACAACAACCGCAGAAAAACATAATAAGAAAACTACCACTTAGGGTGTCCAATCTCTGTTTTCCATTTTCCCTTCCCGTTTTCCGCACGTAAACTTTTTCCATTCCGTTTTCCGGATGGTAAAATTTTTTTTCTTCTGTTTTCCGTACCGTTTACCATTAATTTTTTTTTCCGTTTCCGTTTTTCCGCCTCATTTTCCGTTTTCCGGCTAAATTTTAACTTTTTCTGATTTTTTCCTTTTTTCGGCTCAATTTCCAGTTTTCACACCTTTTTTTTTCCATTTTCCACCTCAATATTCCATTTTTTCCCAAATTTTACCTTTTTATTTTACCATTTTAAATTTCTGTTTTATGATCACACAAAGTGGTAAAAATTCACATAGATACTCAATGATGGAATAAAATTACAGTTTCTTGCAAAATTACTGCAATTTTTTTCCAATTCCACCAAAAATTGTGCAAATTTTACATGTTTTCCAGTAAAATTTCAGCAAGTTTTTCCATTTCCGTACAAATTTAATTTTTCCATTTCCCTTTTTCCGGCCTCTTTGTCCCTTTTCTAGCCACTGAAATTTTTTTTCCGTTTTGTTTCCGTTTTCCCCCGAGAAAACGGAAAAAGGCGGAAAAATATAAAATTACACCACAAAAAGGGAATTTAAACAGTGTGACGCTACACCTTTTTTCCATCTTCCGCCTCAATTTACCATATTTTTCTGCCTGATTTTACCTTTTTCTGTCTAAAATTTTTTTTTCTGCTACAGTCCAACTATTACACATTCATATTCATTGTCAATTATCTAAATATTTCCTGTTTCCAGCAAAATTTCAACACATTTTTTACCCTTTCAGCAAAATTTCAGTAAAGGTTATCTATTCCCAGCAAAGTTATACAAAATTTGTCTCTTTCTGAAAAATCAGCTAAAATTTTGCCAGAAAACAAATAAGATTCACTAAAATTTTCCCAAAAGTGTAAAAAAATTAGCTAAAATTTTACTGGAAACAAAAAAAAATTTACATAATTGACAATGCACATGTCTGTTTGTCAGTTTCACTCAAACAGAAAACACAAAATCAAGCCAGAGAAGTCTAAAATCAGGCACAAAAATACAAAATTAAGTCACAAAATACAACAAGGTGCATTCATCAAGAAAACAGAAAAAAGCCACAAAAACAAAAAATTTCACCAGAAAATGGAAAATAAACGGCGTGCCACCACACCTTTTTTCCACTTTCCGCCTAAATTTACAATTTTCTGCCTGATTTTACCTTTTTCTGGCTCAAATCTTTTTTCTGTTACAGTCCAACTAGTACACATTCATCTTCACTGTCAATTATGTAATTATTTTCTGTTTCCAGCAAAATTTCAGCACATTTTTTACCCTTTCAGCAAAATTTCAGTAAAGGTTATCTATTCCCAGCAAAATTACACCAAATTTATCTCTTTCTGAAAAATCAGCTAAAATTTAGCCAGAAAACAAATAAGATTCCCTGAAATTTTCCTGAAATTATACTGCAAACAAAAACAAATTTACATAATTGACAATGCACATATATCTTTATCAGTTTCCCTCAAACAGAAAACACAAAATCCAGCAAGAAAATGCTAAAATCAGGCAAAAAAATACAAAATTAAGCTGAAAAACAAAAGGCCAAAAATTGAAAATTTATCAATAAAACCGAAAAACAGAAAATTTCACCAAAAAATAGAAAATAACCGGCATGCCACCACGCCTTTTTTCCATTTTTCCCTCATTTTACCATTTTTCATCATGATTTTACCTTTTTCCGGCTCAATTTTCTTTTTTCTGCTACAGTCAAACTGATACACATTCATCTTGATCGTTAATTATCTAAATATTTTCTGTTTCCAAGAAAATTTCAGCACATTTTTTACTTCCCCAGCCAAATTTCTACTTTAATTCAGCCAGAAAAACACAAACGTAAAATTTAATAGCCAGAAAATCGAAAGCAAAAGGGAAAAAAAATTTTAGCATCCACAAAACAGAACTCAAAACATAAAAAATTGCCTGCGGAAAACGGAAATTTCACACCCCAGTCACCACTCAGAAGCGCGACTAGGGTATCAGCACAGAACCGGAACCAAAATTTTTTCAATATTCGGACCGGCACTACTTGGTCGGCACGCGGATCAAAATTTTTTTGAATATGCGAACAGGTACACCGACTATGCTTTCGACGACGACCTCTACACATGCCAAATACAGGGATGTCCAGAAATGTTTCACGTAACCAGCTCGCAAAATACCAAATTGCTCACACAATACAGCAGAGCACTAGAGACGACAGCAGACAGCACAGAAGAGAAAAACCGCAACTGCCTTCAATGTCAATGTTAAAATACAACGACAACTATTCTAAATCCACCACTAAATATTTAATAGTTAGACCAACTAAATTACTAGTGTGATGATCTACCATCACACACGCTCTAGGCTACGTAATAATTTGTTAGTTCAAATAAAAAACCACAATATTCCAAATTTTCAATTTATTTCATAACCCAAATAACCAAAAATCATAATACGAAAGATTCTTACTGGCAAAAGGAAAATCAAATCAAAACACTTAACAAGTTTACTAAAATAAAGAAATACTTTTCAAAGACAAAATCTACCGAACCATTTGAAAAAAGACAATAGATCACACCTCAATACCAAAAAAAGTGCACTTAAGAAAAAAAATCACAAGATCCAATAGCCTGAACACAAACAGAACAAAAACTTTCAACATAGCATTTCTTAATAGCACTATCATAAAACATATTGCATATCAAAAAGGCCACGTCAAGAGACCACAGACCTCATACAACTTACCAAAAAAACAAAAAAACTATAATCCATACTTTTCAAACTATCAATAACTACTTCAAAAAATATGAATTATGAATCAAAAAAAATGCACATAAATCACATACCGTATTTCATCCAATTACCCCCCAGTGGGTTTACTTTTTCAAAGTGAAAATTTTCAGACAAAAATCTAAAAAACGTAACGGTAAAGACCACTTATAACTTTTTACACATTATAAGCATCTACATGACATAAACCATTTTTTTTCGTAAAAGACTACTTCCATTTCGACGAAATACGGTACACACAAAAGCTATAAAAGAAACACCAGTTTTTTATACGACTTACTTCTACAACCTACCTTCAACTCAGTGGCGCAGCCAGGATTTTTTAGCGGGCGGGGGGCAGATTCTATACGAAGCCCGCCGAACGGGGGGGGGGCGCTGCCCCCCCCCCCCCCGTAAAATTTGGCCACCATAATTGCGGAATGCAGTTATGGCGCTGACGCCATTCGTTGGCGCCACGCCATGGCGTGATTAGTATCCGCGATGGCGCCAATGGGTACAATATAAGAAAAAATTTCTACCTAATTGTACAAAAATTTCTACCGCGCATACTATTTTGCAGCGGTATTTATACTGATGACATACGTAACAATGAAAGAGATTGTGAGTAGTGAAACGCGTGCTTGCGCACAAATTTTTTGAAAACAACCTACAAAATCAGTATAGAAAAGTGCCATTCTCGTCAACTTTTATATCCGTCCCAGGAAGGGGGGGGGCGGCTCCCCCCCCCCCCGCCCCCCCCCCTGGCTACGCCACTGCTTCAACTGTCCCCCACTACTCCATACTTAAAAAAAAAAAAAAACAGTGTTCCTCATTATTGCAGATCCAAAAATGAGGTCATACATCTCAAAGTGAATAAAAGAATAAGATTCATGTATCACCCGTAACACACATAAAATCGCTCTCGACTTACCAAAAAAACTACTCTATATAACACAAAACCTCCATTTCATCACCATTATTCTTAACCAAATCAATCATCAGCGGAATGGCACTTTCATCATAGGGCTCAGCAATGATACCGTCGATCTCCACTGTGACCGTCACATCATTGCCCTCGTGACGAGCGAGGCAAACAGTCCTGCATAATTATTTCCATCATAAAAAAAATAACAAAAATACATTTCCCTCGAAAAAAAACACAAAAAAATTAATCGCGCCCTAACCCAACCACCTATACAAATCAATTTACAGCTATAGAACACAGCATGGGTCTCCTACGCGTCCTCGCGGCAATTGCCGGGTGTTTGCAGCCCCCCCCCCTGCCGGGGTTTTGCAGCCCCCCCCCCCGGGGTTTTGCAGCCCCCCCCCCAAATCCGCCACCTATCAATTTATCCCAAGAACGCTTAACTATCGTATCTATCTATCCCGAGGCAAATTTTTTTGCTACTAGCCCCAAAAAGAACCCCAAATAGTTCACCTATTTATCTATCAGAACTGATTTTTGAGGACTACTATCAATTACTACCTATCCAAACCCCCCAACCACCAAAATCTTGTAGACCCCTGCCACACCACCTACGAAACCTTTCAACTAGGGCTCGAACTCGACTCGACTCGACTCGACTACACTTGACTCCACTCCACTTGACCCGTGACTCGAGCGTAAAACAGGGTATCGACTCGACTGACTCTACCGCAAAAATATGACCCCAACTCCACAGTCGACGTTTTTGCCCGACTCGACTCAAAAATTCACCAAATGTCGAGTCCGGCTTTCCCATTTTGATTTCCCACGGTTTCCCGACTTGAATCGATACTCCAAATTGTTGCCTGACTTGACTCGACTTTTTACTGACTCACCCAACTCAACTCGCCGACTCGAACGGAAAAATTTTGCTGTTGAGACTCGAACTTGAGTTTGAAAAAAATCCAGATTTGAGCCCTACTTTCAACCCTACCAATAAATCCACAACACCAATCTAACTTCCATAATCCCACCCCCCCAAACCTCCAAAAATAACCCCCAAAAAAATAAACCAACTGTTTCATGTTCTCTTTCAACACGATCGATTTGTGTCCAATGTATTTCAAGCGGTCCGACCTCATATAGACCACCATGAAACCACGAAAGCCAGCGATGTCGCCAGTCCACGTCTACATTTGAATTTCAAATCACGATTTTCAACAGAAAAAATAATTAAAAGGTGCCAAAATAACAGATTTTCAACAAATATTGGGGCAAAACTTCTCAAAAACCAATCCAAATACATAGATAAATCAGACATTCAGTCACACGACGGGGGTTTTCACCCGTATTAAACAAAAAAATAATTCACAACAAATACATAGCTAAGCAACCTCCACCAGGACGGGGGTTTTCGCACTAGTAGCCAAAATATTTACTTGGATAAATACATAGCTGAACGTCCTCCTGAATAGATAGATAACTGCTCATTTCACTCGATCTGCGGCGTAACCCCCCCCCCATACAAGACCCCCGGCCGCCACTATTTGTCGGCTTTCACAAATTTTATGCCATTTTCCATTAAAATTCAATTTTGAATTTCAATTCAAATTTAAAAAGCATAAATTAAAAATAGATATATATATATATACCTGAAAACGATCTACCTCTCGCTCCCTAGTTTTGAACCGCAACTCCGCCGTTATAATACGGTCCAATTTCTGGAAACTGCACCGATGAATTTCCGTCCGCAAAGGAACGAAAAAATGCAGCGAACTCCTGGGGGCCATTCGGCGAGCAATCTGCAACAAAAAAAAATAATCAATTATTATAAGTTTACAGACTATACACCCGAGTATCTGCCAGTGCAAAAGTAAACGCGGTGCACAACTAAACGCGGTGCACAAGTAAACCCGGTACACAAGTAAACCCGGTGCACAAGTAAAGCCACTGCACAAGTAAACGCCGTCCACAAGTAAAGGCGTTGCACAAATAGCAAAAGTATTATTAGTACCCTTATATCGTCTGGTATCAAATGACCAAACAAATGCAACCATATATATAAAAATCAATGATCAAAATCTATGCAAAGGGTGGCGGGGTTACTATTTCGCCAGAATTTTTTTGAAATCCCAATACTCAATTCTCAAGTGAATCCCTCCAATGACGACACAACTCAACTCGACTCGAGTCGACTCGAGTTCGAGCACTACCCCCACCCCCACCCCCAGCCCCACCCCCACAATAAATTCCGTTCCACATCAGCAAACACAAAACTATTGTAATACGCCATCAGGGACGTATCCAGGATTTTGAGCGGCGGGGGCTGCTTATTTACGCATGCCAACGAGGGGGGGGGCTCAGCCCCCCCCTAAAATTTTAGCTACATAATGGCGGAATGGCGCCATCACGCCGGCGCCATTAGTAGGCGCCACGCCATGGCACCATTGACGTTGGCGTCAGTGCCATGGAATGCTGTATATGTATGTAAATATACATACAAAACAGCAAAAAAGACAACATTGAGTGTATTGATAATGATTTGCGGCCACATGGAGCAAATCCGATGATAAGACCTTTTCTCTGGTGAAGAATGCGCGCTTGCGCGCAAAAATTTTTACGCTGACGTTGAAAAAGTCGCATTTTCCGGTCACTTT
>OZ038455.1:6784490-6978713 GCA_964036195.1 Sphaerolaimus hirsutus | reverse complement strand
ACAGATCATCATAAATCACAATCTCGATCATTTGGAGATCAAAAAATGTTTCTGAAGGCCAGCTGCAAAATAATAATAGTGTGTAAACTAGAAATGGGCATAGACCACATGCTGGGGGCACTCTCAGACCCTTTAAAAGACCCTGTAAAGTGTCAAAGACCCTGTAAAATGTCATGTGTCATGTAAAACCCTGTAAAATGTCATGTGTCATGTAAAAGACCCAGTTAATTGTCAAATGTCATGTAAGAGACCCTGTAAAGTACCATGTGTATCCAACTCTTATGTTTTTGTATCCAAATCTTATGTTTTTGTATCCAAATCTTATGTTTTTGTATCCAAATCTTATGTAAACGGTAAGATTTGGATACAAAAACATAAGATTTGGATATGATAAGAAAAGATTTGGATACACATGACACTTTACAGGGTATTTTACATGACACATGACATTTTACAGGGTCTTTGACACTTTTCAGGGTCTTTTACAGGGTCTAGGAATGGCAGCTGAGAATCAGAACATAAATATGGAAGCTCCAGGTGATTATGATCATTTTAAGTGTTTATTGGTGAAAATCGGTTGAGAAATGGCTGAGATATTGAGTTCTGAAATTGCATGCATTTTCATTCAACTGGATCAAATCAGCATATGAAATTTACACATAACTAATCCAATCACAAAAATTGAATCTGCACGCTGTCCTGGTGATTTTAAGTGTTGACCAATCCAAAACAGCCCATAAATGACCAACTTTTTAAGCTTCAAAATCAATGTCCAGATTAGGCATACAAAATGAACACCTTTGTATAGACACCCCTTATCTCAGGACTGGGGGATTATTTGAGCAAACAATAATTTTTGGTCATAGCCCAGACCCCAAACCCCAACATACTTTAATGACATCAAAATCGGCCAATGTACAACAGCATGTAAAAAGTCCCTGGACAGTGTTTGCCATTCGCTATGGTCATAAAATTGTAACACGTTAATATATTAATATAAAATTTTTTTATATAATCGAAATTTTTGTGTGGTACTCTGGGGCCAAACGACCCCGGTTGGGGACCAAAATTTGTTGTATACCGAAAAAAACGTTTCTCACCGGGGTCGTTTGGCCCCGACCGGGGACAATAACCAGAAAGCATCAAAAAGTGCCATAAATTTTCGTGTGGTACCGGGGCCAAACGACCCCGGTCGGGGACCAAAATTTGTGGTATACTGAAAAAAAAATTTTCTCACCGGGGTCGTTTGGCCCCGACTGGGGACATTTCGATATTGCCGGGGACTGGACCCCGGCAAGATTACATGCACTATAGTAAAATACAGTGATTAACAAAAATAATAGCGTTAAAAAATTAAGAACCGCTTATCGCCCTGAGCTGAAATTTTGCATGTGCGCTCACTACATGCAGGAGTACATGCATGCAAAAATTCAGACAAATCCAACAAAAATTTGACACTCCCCCCAAAAAAATACATCAGAGCATGTAACCATCTTGCGAAAATTTTGTGCATGCTAATTTGGTGATATTTCACCTAATTAACATGCAAATAACACATAGACGCCAATGATCAACTTTTGAAAAAATTTATTTTTTGCCGGGTCCCGGTCCCCGGCCGGGACCTGTGTAAATAGCCAAAAAGATTCGAAAATTGCACAAAAAGATTCGAAAATTCGAAAATTCGAAAATTAAATTCGAAATTCGAAAATTCATTTGGAGAAAAATTCGAAAATTCGAAAATTCATTTTAGAAAAAACACTTAAAAATTTAAATACTTTTTTTTGGAGGGTTTGCCATCGTTACTGAGTAGTGATGTTAAAGGCACCGGGAAAAATGGCACCGCACCGCACCGGCACCTTTGCCAACGCATGAAAAGGGCACCTGGCACCCTGGGGCACCGGCCAGAAAATGGCACCGCACCGCACCGGCACCGGTGCCTTTTGGAAAAAATGGCACCGGCACCGAAGGGCACCGGCGGGTTGCCGGTGCTAGCACCGAAAGGCACCGCACCGGGCTGGAATTTCTGAAGTAAATACCGTATTTCCTCGAAATACCCCCCCCCTCGAAATACCCCCCCCCCCTCGAAATACCCCCCCCCCCTCGTTTGACCCCCCCCCCTCTCGAGACCACTATGAAACAATCACCCCCCCCCCCTCGAAATACCCCCCCCCCAAATTGAGTGTAAAGAGAACGTACATCACAAATATGGCAGTTTGTGCTCTGCGTAGTGCAGAACACACGTTAAAACAATGTCGGAATCACGTTAGAACAGTGTACATACCATCTACATACTAATATTAGTCTACAGAGCCTTATAAATGGCGGTTTTTGTTGCATTTTTCGACGTCTGCGTACGTTTCAGACGACAATTTCGTACTTGGTTTTCAAAAATTTTCTTGTGAAATAATAACCCCCCCCCTCGAAATACCCCCCCCCTCGTTTGACCCCCCCCCTCTCGGGACCACTATGAAACAATCACCCCCCGGGGGGTATTTCGAGGAAATACGGTATCGGGCAGTTTCTCAGTGGTCTCACCTTTGGAAGTGCATATTTCCATGAATTTTCAACCGATTTTGATGGTTGAGCACTTAAAATGATCAGAATGATGTGGCAATCACCTTTATGAAGCAATACAATGATCAAAAATGAAAGATAAAATATTTAATTCATTACAATGTCCATAGACACTATTGTCTACTGATCGGAGTCGTTGCTGTACAGAGAATGGAACTATCTCTGTCATATATTGACAACAAATTTTGAACAAAAAAGTAAGATAAATATATAAAATATAAAAATGATTTAAAATTCAACAAAATTTTATATTCGCTCATCAGATCACGTATCGGGTATAATGGATTTCACAGTAGGTATATTTTTTTGATAGGGAGGTTTACAAAATAGGCAAAAACGGTTGGGTCAATATATCGCTGTTTTTTGAAATATGAATAAGCACATACTATGGACAAAATTGCACAGCACATGAAGCCTTGGCCGGTGCCTTTCCCGGTGCCTTTTACTTTGCCCTGGTGCTAGCACCTTTGGCACCGGCAAAAAAATGGCACCGCACCGCACCGGCACCGGTGCTATTCCAAAAAAAATGGCACCGGCACCGGCATGGCACCCCTGAAGATTGCAATGGCACCGCACCAGCACCGGTGCTGGTGCCCTTCGGTGCCCAGCACCGGGGCACCGGTGCCCCGGTGCCTTTACATCACTACCCCTGAGTATAGAAAACGTAAAGAATTTTTTTTTACTTTTACTCATGAGTAGGGATGGAAAAGGCACCGGAGAAAATGGCACCGCACCAGCACCGGCCCAGTGTTATTATTAAAAAATGGCACCGGCACTGGCAGGACACCCTCAAAAAAAGGGCACCGCACCGCACCACTGGTGCTATTCTTAAAAAATGGCATCGGCACCGTCAGGGCACCCTGAAAAAAGTGCACCGCACTGCAAAATTTCACAATGAGACAAATTTTCGGTGACCAAAATACGGTGACCAAAAAGTCGGGGACCAAAATTCTTTGTTTATTGGAAAAAAATTTATTGGGGACGTTTGGCCCCAGTCGGGGCCATTTCTTTTGCCACCGGGGACCGGTCCCCAGTGAGGTTTCATTATCTATACAAAAATACTGTGAATAACAATAATGAAAGCATAAAAAAACAACAGAATAACCACTAACTGCTCTGACCTGAAACTTGGCATGTGTACTCACTTAACGAAGGAGTACATGCATGCCCAAATTGAGATAAATTGAGAAAAATATGACCACTTCCCCGAACAATATGCATCAGTGTGTGTAACCATCTTGCAGAAATTTTGTGCATGCTGATTTGGTGATAATTAACCTAATAAACTGCAAACAACCCATACACACCAATTATTTACTTTTGAAAAAATTTATTTTTTGCCAGGGACCAGTACCAGGGCCAGGGCTGGGGCCTCTGTAAATAGCTAAAAAAATTGTGTTTCTGTTTTTCAACAAGTGCAAAGAGTTTTCTGTTTTTGGTAAACAAATTTTTTTGACACCCTACTTGACACCTAATGTCTGATTGTCATGTCAATGATTAACCACCTTACTTATCCATGAGCCCGACTCGGAGGAATTTGAGCGGAAGACACCGATTTACCAGCTGTGTCGCAATTTCGGAACCGAAAATGAGGGCCTATTCAAAAAGGCTTTTGGCTAAATCCAACACAAATGAACAGTGAACACTATTTTGCAACACTCTTCCACGATTTTTTTCTTTTTTAGCGATAATTTTTTTGGATACATTATTTTCAAATGTCATGCATTCCACATTGGCACCATGCCAGCAAACAACCATCGATATATACTAGGGTGTCAAAAACATTTTTTTACAGAAAACGGAAATGGAAATGGAAAAAAATTTTCAGCGGCCGGAAAACGGAACGGAAAACGGAAAAAAAATTGCACTTGGCGGAAAACAGAAACGGAAATGGAAAAAAAAATTCAGCAGCCAGAAAACGGAAAAAGAGGCCGGAAAAACGGAAATGGAAAAATCAAATTTGCACAGAAATGGAAAAACTTGCAGAAATTTTGCCAGAAAACTGATAAAATTGGCTGAAATTTTGCTGGAAGTGGAAAAAAATTGCAGTAATTTTGCTGGAAACAGAAATGTTTTTACATCATTGACAATCTGCATGAATTTTTACCAGTTTGGCTGATCAGAAAACAGAAAGTTAAGCCAGAAAAAGGTAAAATGAGGCGGAAAAATGGAAAATTGAGGCGGAAAATGGAAAAAAAGGCAGAAAAACTGCAAATTGAGGTGGAAAACGGAAAAAAAGGCGGAAAAACTGAAAATTTAGCCGGAAAACGGAAAATGAGCCAGAAAAACGGAAACGGAAAAAAATGTTGCTGGAAAACGGAACGGAAAACAGAAAAAAAATTTCAGCAGCCGGAAAACGGAATGGAAAACGGAAAAAATTTGCCTGCGGAAAACGGAAACGGAAAATGGAAAACGGAAATTTGACACCCTAGTTCCGAGTAGTACTGCAAAGCTCAGTTCTAAAAGTACCCAACTTTTTCGAAGTATATGTAAACGTAAAGTATTTATTTTTTACTCACCCCCTGAGTACAGAAAACGTAATGTATTTTTTTTACTTTTACTCATGAGTAAACATGAGTAAAATACCTTTGCCCCCAGAAAACGTAAAAGTGAGTATTTCCACTAAAAATCACTAATTTTCATACATCTTAACATTCAAATTCACTAGTTCATGTGTTATTAGCCTATTTTCACCTATGTATTTTTGGCAATTTTTTCCTATTTTTTGCGTTTTTCCATTTTTTCCTGTCTATCCTTGAAAAAGACTATAACAAAGCCAACCTGAAATACGTAGTCTGTACTCGAGTACTTTGAAAATATATACCTAAAAGCGAGTACAGGTACTTATTTCAAAGTATACAAAATGTATTTACTCAGTAGTCGAGTATATGTACGTTTTGAGTATATGTAAATACGTTTTAACAACTATGCTGCAATGTGTCATGGAAAATGGTGACAAATGCAGTGCAATAAACACCATGGCACACTTTCAAAAAATGACACCGCGGAAAAGGCTGCCAGGCAGCTAGTATATTCAGTTTGATGACAAATTTTTTCAATGTTTGGCCAGTTTGTGTAGTGAAATGTAGACCTCCCACTTAATATAGACCACTGATGTCCAGCCACTAAATAAGTTTCCGTTTTCCCAGCACAATTTCCAGTTTCCTGCAAATTCCGGCATTCTTTTCCGTTTTCAGGCAATTCTTCTGTTTTTGGCTCATTTTCTATTTTCCAGAAATTTTTCTATGTTACCACCTCGTTTTCCTATTTCCGGAATTTTTTTCTGTATTCCCGCCTTATTTTCCATTTTCCAGCACAACTTTGGCTATTTACACAGGTCCCGGCCGGGGACCGGGACCCGGCCGGGACCTGTGTAAATAGCCCACAACTTTCTGTTTTCTGTTTCACACAAACTGGTAAACCTGCATGAAGGTTTGCCAATTATGTGAATTTTTTCCAGTTCCATCAAAATTTCTGCAATTTTTTCTCCATTTCAGGCAAAATTACCGTTTTCCAGCAGGTGCAAAAATTGTTTGTTTATGTTTTTCGGCAAGTGCAAAAAATTTTCCGTTTCCGTTTTTGGTAAAACAATTTTTTGACACCATACTGGACACCTATGTCTGATTTTCATGTCACTTTCTGATTGCCATGTCACTTGATTTACTACCTTACTCATCACCTACCGTATTTCTTCTAATAGAAGAGCACCGTTCTATTTTTTTTGTAAAATTTTTCACCTGCCATTCTATTAGAGGTGTCGTTCTATTGGAGGCTGCCGTTCTATTGTTTTTGTGAGTGCAAAAATGTGCCAAAACCTGCCGTTCTATTGGAGGTGCCGTTCTATTGGAGGTATGCCGTTCTATTAGAAGAAATACAGTATCACTTTCGCTGGAGTTTGTCCACTAGCAGAATTGCAGAGTTGTTAGAATTACTGAACTTTTTTGAAAGTAAACGTAAACGTAAAGTATTTATTTTTTACTCACAGGTGTGTACAGAAAACGTAAAGTATTTATTTTTTACATTTACTCATGAGTAAACATGAGTAAATTACTTCTGTCCCAAGAAGAGGTAAAAGTGGGTATTTTTGAGACATTTTCGCTCAAAATCACTAATTTTTGACCTTTTTTCACCACCAAATTCACTAGTTAATGTGGCCACACAAGCTAGTTTTCAATGTTCCCATTTGAAAACTCACCTCGAAACTCATGATGCGTCGCCGCACAGTTTTCAAAAAGGTAAAATTACATATTTAGTTTTCAATAATTGTAACGACATGTGATAAATGGTTTCGGCATGTCACATTTGTTGGCTACATTGACATTTTGGTAACTGTTTTTGAAAACTCGCTGCATCACTGAGTCAGAGGCAACACATTGCCAACATCGCTGTACGCGTCACCATTCAGTTTTCAAAAATGTTTATTTTGGTTTTCAATTTGTGTTTTCAAAGGTGAAAACTGGTGATGTAGGGCGACACATTGCCAATTTCGCCAGTTTTCAAAACTGTTATCCTATGTTGAATAGTGCCCGCATCGCCAAAACGTCGCCAAATGTGCCGGCTACATGAGTTTTCAACAGATCACCAACTCAGAAAAAGTAACCCCAAAATGCACTGGATGGTCACAGAAAGTTCAAGTTTGGAGGACTTATACAGTATTTTTCTCTATCTAATGGTGGGTACCACAACATGTGGAAATGCCC
Source organism: Sphaerolaimus hirsutus (assembly GCA_964036195.1). Classification (NCBI taxonomy): domain Eukaryota; kingdom Metazoa; phylum Nematoda; class Chromadorea; order Monhysterida; family Sphaerolaimidae; genus Sphaerolaimus; species Sphaerolaimus hirsutus. The sequence continues at coordinate 6,971,439 of OZ038455.1, read as the reverse complement.
AGAACATGTTTTATTAAATTAATTTAATTATTTTATTTTTCAGATTTTGATCTGTTGCTGAGAATGTTGATGTTGTTGTTGTTATTGGTTCACAATATCTGGGCATCTTCATAACAAGCTGTATTTGCTAAAAATATGTCCCACTATAAATTTTTGAAAAAAAGTTTGAAAACCTGAAATTAGTGCTTGCTGACACCATTTACTTGATGCCTGGACCATGAGAGAACAAATCCTGGGCTGGAAGAAGACTTATGAGTGTTGTTTGTCTGTTTTCAGTATTGCCATTTGAGTTTCCATTTTTGTTAGTATTCTTATAAAGCTGTTTTCATTTTTGGGTGCAAGAATTGAAAAAAATTTAATTGTTCCCATTCTTTTTGTTTTGCATCCTAAAAAATAGCTGTTGTAATGTGTGCAAAGGCTGCAACTACATGTTCAGTAGAAATCATCTTAAAAATAGTTTCATGTGATGTTCATTTTTATTTTTTTTTTTATACCTATACATTGCTTATTTCCACAACAACCAAATGAAAGAAAATGAAAAACTACACATTTATGCCAGAGTGCTATTATCTAAGATGCAATATAGAATTTACAAAAATATTGTAACAAATAAAACAAAGTTTATTTTTTTAAATGTATGTGATCACTGAAAATTACCAAAATGTACCAAAAAATACAGCATAATTTTCTCCATCACTTGCCTTTAACTTCATGTCCCACAAATGCGTACTTATTCAACAAAAAAAATATTTTTTCTGCAGCATTTTTCCAGAGTATTCAATAATGACTTCATCACATGAAAACTAACAAAACAAAACCAAAGATGGCAGCCATTTTAGGCGATTCTGACGCACTATTAAACAGTTTTGAAAACTAAAAAATGAGTTTTCAACGAAGAACCGTGAAAACTAGCTTGTGCGGCCCCAATGTGTTTTTGGCTATTTTTATGCTATTTTGGATATTTTGTCCCTTTTTCTAGCTTTTCTCTCCGTTTTGTTTCATTTCTGCCTTGTAAAAGCCTATTAAAAAGCCCATTCGAAATACGTTTTCTGTACTGGCGTACTTTCAGAAAGTACGCGAGTAAGTGAGTACCGGTATTTTTTTGGGAGGAAACATAAACGTATTTACGCAATACGCAGTACTCGAGTATCCGTATTTATTGAGTAAATGTAAATTCGTTTTAACAACTATGCAGAATTGACACCTGGTTTTTTCTATCCTGGTCGAATCCTTGCGTATCACCGATGCCCGGCGTGTCGATCAACCTAATCAACTTGTCATTCCATGGAAACGTGTGTACTTTGGGCGCCTGCGTGGCCGACGCGCCGATTTCGTGCTTCTCGTTCGCCGAATCGCCCACCTTGATCTTGATGTTCTCGCTCTCGCTGCTGCCGATGTAGAACATGGATGGGATGAGACACACCTGCGATTGTATTTACATGATAAAAGTGTCAAGGTGTAAATTGGTTCTTTGAGGATATTTTTCGACGATTTTTGAACAAAATTATGTCATTTGATGACATATACAGAATTGTTGTCAATTGTCAAGAATCGAGGAAGTGTTCCAAAACAGTAGAATACTGAAACTACGATGAAATACACACTGTTCACAATCCGTTCACATTTGATAGTGCAAAAAGGCGTTTTACAAATTTATTATTTTTTTCTAGGATCGGAACATTTTGATACATTTTCGGGACTGGGATTGCGATAGCAAACGTTCCGGGATCAAGATTGGGATTGGTTTTTGGAATTTGGGGTGGATTCGCAAAAGTACAACGTTTGGTCTGTGTGTACAAAGCAGAAAAGGGAAAATTCAGACAAAATATGTTAAAAATAGCAGAAAAATGGGTCAAAATTTTTAAAATGTGTATACCGTATTTCCTCGAAATACCCCCCGGGGGGTGATTGTTTCATAGTGGTCCCGAGAGGGGGGGGGGTTAAACGAGGGGGGGGGTATTTCGAGGGGGGGGGGTTATTATTTCACAAGAAAATTTTTGAAAACCACGTACGAAATTGTCGTCTGAAACGTACGCAGACGTCGAAAAATGCAACAAAAACCGCCATTTATAAGGTTCTGTAGACTAATATTAGTACGTAGATGGTATAAACACTGCTCTAACATGATTCCGACATTGTTTTAACGTGTGTTCTGCACTACGCAGAACACAAACTGCAGTATTTGTCATGTACGTTCTCTTTACACTCAATTTGGGGGGGGTATTTCGAGGGGGGGGGGTGATTGTTTCATAGTGGTCTCGAGAGGGGGGGGGGGGTCAAACGAGGGGGGGGGGTATTTCAAGGGGGGGGGTATTTCGAGGAAATACGGTATAACCATGTATAATGGCCCAAAATGGCAATGTGTTAGGTTAAACTTGGCTAAAACGTGCTTGCTGTTCATGCAGCACAGTGGTGTAGGTGTGCATCTGCCATATTGGAAATCTTGTTTAAAAATGAATGTAGGTATTGGATACAGACTATAAAATAAGAGATTGTGCAGCTACTGCCCAAACTAACACAAGTCCCAACTATTCTTGAACACAAACAAACTGAGTGAACTTTTCTGAAACACAAACAAACTGAGTGAACTTTTCTGAAACACAAACAAACTGAGTGAACTTTTCTGAAACACAAACAAACTGAGTGAATATGTTACTGCACTAATAAAGTATGTATTTATATATGAACTCAGGGGGTGGTCATCTCGGGCACATGTAGCCAATATCCTGAGTATTGGCTTTTGCTATTTAAGGGGGGATAATTTGAGGAAATATTGTAAATATGTAGCTGGGTGGCCTCACGGATAGATAGATTTCTGGCCAATTTCTGTTGTTGTTGTTGTTGTTTGTTTGTTTTGGCGTTGTTGTTTTTTTAGGGGGGGGGGGGGGTAACCCTGCACACACCTGTTTGCCTGCTTTCGCCTCATTCAGTGTAGGATAGGTAAGATAGTTTGCAAATGAATTGATCCAAGTTGTCTTGCCAACACCAGTTTCACCCAGGATGAGAATATTGATTTCAGGAAATGGTTGGATGCGTTTGATTAATTGTTCCAAGAGTTTCCTAGGGGCACTCCCAAACCCTGTTAAATACCCTGTAAAATGTTAAATGTCATGCAATGTCTCAAAAGTCCTGTAAAATGCCCTGAAAAATGGCAAACACGGTTGCTATTTTCCAGGTCATTTTACGTGATTTTTGACACTTAACATGACATTTGGTAGTTTGCAGGACATTTTACGGAGTCGGGGATTGGCACCTGTCCGTAAATTTGACGAAACTGCGGCCGTGATTCTTGTCGTTGCATCTGAATTTGAACGTGTCCGCGTCGGCGCTGCCGCAGCCGCAGTACAGCTTGTTGTCGAATCCGTACTCGATTGTCTGCTGGCAAGTTTTACACTGCCACTTGCGTTCCCCGCTGCCGCAGCGCACATACCCCTCAGTTGCCAATGGGCAGATTAACGTGGCCACCCCGCGTTTGCTTGTTCTGTGCGCTGAGTATGTTATGTGCTCGCTGAACGCCCAATTGGTCGAAGCCCCGCAGCCAGTTATGCCCGTGAACGAGTGACTTGAAAAGTGCTGAGTGCTGAGTGCTGAGTCAAGTTGCGAGTGATGCCAACTGCTGATGGAACAGCGCCGAGGTGCCGTAATCGCACACTGGGGGACCTAACGATAGCATAAAAAAAGCTCGTTTCAGTTTTGAGTTTTTCAAAATTTATGGTTTTCCATGTTTCTGTGTAAAACAAAGGTTTAAACCAGAGCAAAATGATGCCAAGCGCCAGAAGCGCCACGGCGCTTTTTGATTTGGTGCTAGCGCCAAGCGCCAGCGCCAGACATTTTGTTCTTGGCGCCGGGAAAAAAAGCGCCAATCCCCAAAAGCGCCAAGGCGCTTTTTATGGGCATGGCGCCACAGCAATATAGCGCCAAGCGCGCCATGGCGCTTTTTGCTTTGTCACTAGCGCCAGGCCCCAGCGCCATGTCGCTTTTACATGACTACACTTGACCTGTCCCAGGACACTTCTCGTCACTCGTCAACAGTGCAGAATTGGCACCTGAAAGCTTCGGTCTGCAGCACGTCGTTGTCGATGAAGTCCCCGTTGCGATAGTGGCAGATGCGACTGCCGGTCGGCACGCCCGCCGCAGTTGACGCACCTGCGGCCACTCCCAGACCCTGCAAAAAGCCCTGTCAAATGTCAAATGTCATGCAAAGTGTCAAAAGTCATGGAAAATGTCAACTCGGTTGTCACTCAACTCAACTCGGTTGCCATTTTGCAGAACATTTTCCATGACTTTTGACACTCTGCATGACATTAGACATTTCACAGGGCTTTTTACACGGTCTGGGAGTGACACCACGGGCCACGTCCAAGTCGACAAAGCGGAGTTGTCAAGTCGCATTTACACTTTACTGTCGATGTTGAGCTAGTGTTCGAACTTAAAACTCAGTATGGAAACTGAATATTGACGGGAACTGGGGTTCCACAGGAAATTCAGGACCTATATATGATTGTGAATTGTGACTAGCATTCCAAAAATCTGAGGAGATTTATGATAAAAATACAAGAAAATATAAAAAATCTTATATTTATTTATATTTTCTTCAAGTTTTTTTTCCGGAGTGATTTAATTAGGTACCGTATTACCTCGAAATACCCCCAGGGGGTTTATTATTTCGCCAGCAAAACTTGAGGGGGGGGATAATTCGAGGGGGGGTTTATTCGAGGGGGGGTCTATTATTTCGCCGGAAATTTTCGGAAATTCCCCATACGCAGACGTCGAAAAATCGAACAATTACATCGATGTATATGTGTTTATAGGTATATACAGGGGTGGGCATCTTCAGTTACCGCTGGAAAAACGCGATAGCTTGAGCTACAGTTGAGCTATCACAATGAAATTTTAACACAATAGAGTAGACTCCATAGGACACCTATGCTGAAGTTTGCAACCCAAACGGCCACAGTTTGGAGGAGTTGTGGAACACACAGTTTTTAGTGTAATTTTGTGACTTCACCTCCCTTATCTCGGGACTGGGGGACTATTCGAGTAAAAAAAAGAATTTGGTAGTAGGCGCGACCACAACATACCGTATTACCTCGAATTATCCCCCCCCTCGAATTAACCCCCCCCTCGAATTAACCCCCCCTCAAAATGGGCTGGCGAAATAATAAACCCCCCCCTCGAAATACCCCCCCCCCCCCGAAATGATGTACATCATGTATGCAATGTACATGATGTATTTATTACTACTTATTTGCATCGCAGCTACTCTTATACGCTCATTTGTGTACAGATGTACATCTATAGCCCCAATATAACCTATATTCTCACATTTATTACCGTTTTTGTGTAAGAAATAGCGTATTCTTTACTACGAATTCCACAAAATTTTCTGGCGAAATAATAAACCCCCCCCCTCGAATAAACCCCCCCCTCGAATTAACCCCCCCTCAAATTTTGCTGGCGAAATAATAAACCCCCATGGGGGTATTTCGAGGTAATACGGTACTCAAAGGGCATCAAAATCGGCCGATGTACGACAGAATGGGACGACACCAACGACCGATGCCCCCCCCCTCAAATGCCACCCTCGATTTATCCTATGGGTGACGCCAAGTCACAAAATTACACTAAAAACCGTGTGTTCCACAATTCACCCAAAATGTGGCTGTTTGGGTTGCAAACTTCAGAAAAGGTGTCCTATGGAGTCTACTCCATTGTGTTAAAATTTCATTCCGATAGCTCAACCGTAGCTCAATCTATCGCATTTTCCCAGCGGTAACTGAAGATGCCCACCCCTGTACAACTGTATATATACACATAAGCCCTTCCCTAACGTCACTTGATCATCACTCTTAACGTGTGTTATGCATTGTACAGATCACAAACTGCGGTATTTGTCATGTACGTTCTCTCAATTTAGGGGGGATTTTCGAAGGGGGGGGGGTTATTATTTCCTCTGCCGAATTTTAGGGGGGGTATTTCGAGGGGGGTTAATTCGAGGGGGGGGGATAATTCGAGGTAATACGGTATTTGTCGCTTCACCTTCTATTTATCGTTGTGCTGTAACTCCGGCTTTATGACAAGAAAATATAAAAAATATCTCATTTATATTTTTATATAAATTTATATTTTCTCACAGTTCTTTAGAGAGAGATTTTATTTTATTTTTTAAGAGATTTTCTGAGATTATATATATTACCTTATTATATTTTGTGAAACACAGTTTTGACAAACACCGGAAAAAATTTAGAACGCTAATTTGTGATGATGATTGATGGTAGTTCAATTACAGCAAGACTTCCTACTGGTTTCACGATTTGGATTGTATGCTACAGTAGCGGTTTCCAAATGCATAGTATACTTTGGCACAACTCAGCCACCAGGTAGCAGGTGGGCGGGGCACTCGCCTGCTCCTCATACAGCAGCGCAGCATTCGGCCCGAACTGTGCGTCGGTGGTGTCGGCGAAAAACACCCAGCACTCAGTTATCTGCGGCTACTCCCACACCCTGTAAAATACCCTGTATCATGTAAAATGACAAATAGTAATAAAATAATGTAATACATATTTACAATATCTTATATCCTTGAAATACCCGACGGTTTTTTTTCATAGTGTACATTATGAGGGGGGGGGGCAAATGAGGGAAGTTCTTCGAGGGGAAGTTATTATTTTGTCAGAAGTTTTCACGAAATTCATAGTAAATAATATGCTTTTAAGTACCCAAAACCGATAATGAATGCGCCCAATAAAAATGATATTTGTGAACATTTAGCAACGTACATCGGTACAAAAACTGGTCTTTTCATGACTTTTGACACTTTCTTTGCCATTTTACTTTTTACAGGCCACTTTACAGGGTCTAGGAGTGGCACCGCGGCTTCATACATTGCCTTCTTCAGATTGGCAATGCTAAAAGATTGCTTCGAGCCAATGTAGTGATCGCGACCGTAACGTTGCACAAACGACGCGACGAAAGCAATCTTATCCCGGATTGGCAGCACCGAGTCGATGAACTGGGGGCACTCCCAGACCCTGTAAAGTGCCCTGTAAAGTGTCAAATGTCATGCAAAATGTCAAAAGTCGTGTAAAATGCCCTGCGATATGGCAAACGTACGTTTGCCATCTTGCAGGGCATTTTACATGACTTTTGACATTTTGCATGACATTTGACACTTTACAGGGCACTTTACAGGGTCTGGGAGTGGCACCTGCTTGACAGCTGCGCGAGATACATCCTCCGATGTTTCATAATCTGCCAGAACTTCGGAAATGCCATTCGAATTCTCTTTGCCCCGGCGGAAATCCGCCAATTTTTCTCTGGAAAAAGTGAAATATTGTGCAATGTTCCGTATAACCGCTAAACTAGTGATGGAAAAGCGCCAGAAAAAATGGCGCCAGGCGCCAAGGGCGCCATGGCGCCATTCGGAAAGTGGGCGCCAAGCGCCAAGGGCGCCACAGAAAAAGGGCGCCAGGCGCCAAGGGCGCCATGGCGCCATTTAGAAAGTGGGCGCCACGGAATGAGGGCGCCAAGCGCCAAGGGCGCCATTTGGAAAATAGGGCGCCAGGCGCCAAGGGCGCCAGGATACAAAGGTGCCTACAACACCATGCGTGTGCTAAAAATGTTTCTACAGACCCATTGTACGCGCATTCACTTCTTAATTCGCGTTCTCCAGGATCTAATGAACAAAAACAAGGCTAGCAACAAAAATTTTTTTGAATAAAATCCACATGATGAATTCAAACGCAATGGAAATTGTCATTTGACAACAATCCATTCATTACAAATAGACCTTTCCAAACAATGTTTCCTAATTGCAACGATTTAAATCCGTTTATTTATGATTTTGCAATTTAGACGGTCCATCATTCTTGTCTTCTGATCCGTCAGACAGATCTGATGAACCGTTGGACGAAAGATTTCCACCCACTGACACCACTCCGTCCATTTTTCTGGCGAATTTAGATCATCCACGGATGCGTTTTTCTTTTTTTTTCGTTTACACAGCACTCACTGTGAAACCATGCTGGCGCCTTTTTGGCGCCCTTCTAAAGCAGGGCGCCAGGCGCCAAGAGCGCCACGGAAAAAGGGCGCCAAGCGCCAAGGGCGCCATGGCGCCTTTCAGAATGTGGGCGCCAGGCGCCAAGGGCGCCACAGAAAAAGGGCGCCAAGCGCCAATGGCGCCATGGCGCGGCGCCCTTTGGCGCCCTCAAATGGCGCCAGCGCCATGGCGCCATTCCATCACTACGCTAAACCAATTGAAATAAACTAATTATCTTTTAACACAATAAACATGTGGAATTGTGTATATGGGCTTACTTTGACATAAATTACAACGCCGAACTTTCCTTAATTCCCCTGTTACCTATTATATTTTACATAATGTCTTTTTATACTCTAGTTTTCGCTTTACTTTTCACGTCACTTGGCAACCTGAGAAATTCGCACCTGATTTCGGCTTTCTTCAAAATCTGCGCCTGGCGAATGGCTCGCACTCGGTTGCGCACGCGTATCTGGGGGCATTGCCAAGCCCTGTAAAGTGTAAAGTAAAGTGTCAAATGTAAAGTCAAATGCAAAGTTAAGTGTCAATCAAAACAAAAAAGAGAAGATTTCATTACTGAACTTTGCATGACAATTGACAGTTTACTATGCATTTGTCTTTACATTTGACACTTTACTTTGCATTTGACTTTACATTTGACACTTTACTTTACACTTTACAGGGCTTGGCACTGCCACCTGGTCCTGGTCGGACACGCAGAAATCACTCGCCTCCAGGTCCGCGTGCATGTCGTTGACCATTCGCAGGGACTCCTGCAGCTCGTCGAACATTTTCTCCACCTCCTCGATAAATGTGTCTTCTATGCGATGGATGATCCGATCCAGTGAAGCCTGAGACACTGATTTCGAGTGTGAGAGACTCCGAGAGCTCGTCTCCAAGGAACGTCTTAAAATTGGCTTTTCACTATTTACTCAATCATTTTACTCCGAAATTTAAGAAGATGTTCCGACTTACTGCACCTCAGACAGACCCACACTAATAAGCATCGCATTTTTATCATTGTCCTTTACCCTAAAATAGTGGTGTGAAAAGCGCCAGAACATTGGCGCCCAGCGCCAAAAGCGCCATGGCGCTTTGCCGACCCCTATCGCCAAGCGCCACTGGCGCCAGAGCAAAATGACGCCAAGCGCCAGAAGCACCATGGCGCTTTTTGTTTCGGCGCTAGCGCCAAGCGTCAGCGCCAGACATTTTGTTCCTGGCTGCGGTCAAAAGTAGCGCCAAGCGCCAAAAGCGCCATGGCGCTTTTCATGGGCATGGCGCCAAGTGCCAATAACACCACAGCAGAAAAGCGCCAAGCGCCATGGCGCTTTTACATCACTACCCGAAAACCTCAAACACCGACCAGTGCGTCGATCTCCGGTTTCAGGGCCGCGAGTGGCACGAGCGTGTACGACAGCACGGTGCCCTTGCCCTGGTTGGCCGCCAGCATGAGGCTGGGCAGTTTTCTCATAAACTCGACCGCCTCCTCGACGGACGTGGGCAGGTCGTCGACGCCGGGCAACGCGTCCACGTTGAACTTGAGCTTGTAGTCTTTCTGCTCGCTCTTTTCGCTCTCCTTGTATTGACCGTCGCCCGAGCCGCTCACGTCTAGCCAGCCTAGCTTCGCCTGGAATGTTTAGAGATTTTTAATGCTTTTCTCAAAATACCGACCCCCCCCCCCCCTAGAAATACCCCCCAGTAATACCCACTCAAAATGCCCACTATGAATCAATAACCACCCCCCTCGTTCGAACGGGACCAGTTTATTGGACCGGGACCGGGACCGGGACGAGATATTTTTCATGCCGGGACTGGGACCAGGACTGGGACTGGGGTGTCTGAACCAGCAATGGAACTGGCTTTTTTCAAATGTCGGACTAGGTTGTCAACTTTCCATTTTCCATTTCCGCTTTCCGCAGGCAAATCGATTTCCGTTACCATTTTCTGGCTGCAAATTTTTTTCTGTTTCCGTTTCCGTTTTTCTGGCTTATTTTCCGATTTCTGGCTAAATTTTCAGTTTTTCCGCCTTTTTTCCATTTTGCGGCTCAATTGTCTGTTTTTGCAGCTTTTTTTCATTTTCCAGCTAAATTTTCTGTTTTCTGTTTCAGCCAAACTGGTAAACCTGCAGGTTCTCAATTACCGTATTACCTCGAATTAACCCCCCCCCCCTTGAATTAACCCCCCCTCGAAATACCCCCCCTAAATTTCGGCTGAGGAAATAATAAACACCCCCCTCGAAATACCCCCCTAAGATTGAGTGTAACGTGAACGTACATGACAAATACCGCAGTTTGTGATCTGTACAATGCAGAACACACGTTAAAACTGATGACCATGTGACGTTAGGGAAGGGTTTTTGTGTATATACAGTTATATATGCGTATAAACACATATACAGTCATCCCCGGGTTATCGGGTGATGTGAAATTTTCAAAATCTCACCCGATAATGCGGGGAACCCGATAACCGGGGGTGTAATAGAGAAGCGCCATGGTGCTGGCGCATGGCTTCACAATCATTTCAATCACATTTGATTTCACTCACACAATTCAATCTATCCAGATTAAAGATTTATGTTTTGTCAATTGCGCGATGATATAATTTGCTGTGCGGAATGTGTATTTCATCAGATTTATGAAGTTTTTAGGAAGTCTTGTAAATAAAGGTTTTATTCAATGCTAAAATACCCTATAACTGAAGCCGTTTTGTATTTGAAAATGAAGGATATTTTCAGAAATCCCACCCGATAACCGAGAATGCGGGGAAACCCTCAATCCGGGGAATTTACTTCCCACGTGTCCCTGCTTTTCACAACTTCACCCATTAACCCGGGGAACCCTATAACCGGGGGAACCGTTAACCCGGGGACGACTGTACATCAATGTAATTGTTCGATTTTTCTACGTCCGCGTACGGGGAATTTCCGAAAATTTCTGGCGAAATAATAGACCCCCCTCGAATAACCCCCCCCCCCCTCGAATTATCCCCCCCTCAAATTTTGCTGGCGAAATAATAAACCCCCTGGGGGTATTTCAAGGTAATACGGTGACTGGTAATATGTGACTTTTTTTTCTAGCAAGATTTCTGCAAATTTTTTATTTCCAGATAAATTTCTGCACTTTTTTTCTGTTTCCAGCATAATTTCAGCAAATTTTACCATTTCCGTTTTCCAGCCTTTCATTTTTCTGTTTTCCGTTTTCTGGCAAGTGCAAAAAATTTACCATTCCCATTTCCATTTTCCTGCAAGTGCAAAAAATTTTGTTTCCGTTTCTGTTTTCCGCTAAAAAATTTCCGTTGACACCCTAGTCGGGACCGAGACTGGGGTGTTGGGACTGGGACTGGGACCTGGACCACCACAGTCCTGACTTTTTACCAAACCATGTACCGGGACCATGTAAAAATAAGCTGTGCGGGAAAAAATATCCAGCCAATGTGCTTCCACACACACACACACACAGTATTTCCACTGTAAAACACCACTATCAATGTATTCGCTTTCTCTTACAATATTTTCCATCTCTTGCCGGGACCACTGAAAAATTCCGGGACCAGGACTGGGACTGTCCGACATTTCACCGAACCATGTACCCGGACCGCAGTCCCGTTTGAACTCTACCCCCCCCCCCCCTCCCTCCCTAGAAATACCCCAACCCGAAATCAGTGTAAACATAATCAAATCACCAAAAACTGCAGTTTGTGATCTGTGTAATGCAGGACACACGTTAAAAACAATGACTGTGTTACGTTTGAACTAAGTTACTTATATACACTACTGTGCAGATAATAACCACCCTGCTCAGAACTTTCCACTGTGGAAAAATAAATCCCCTCGGTAACCTAAAATCAACACAAACCACAGTGCGGACAAAAATATATGGAAACCAAACAAATGAACCTTGAGCTGAGCGGCAACATTTTTGTGTTCCTCCTTGCCCTTGGCCGAGCAGCTGATAGTGGCCACGGCGCAGGCGCCCCACTGCTGCCCGATCACGATGTGCGTGGCCGAGGGCAAGTTCAGCACCGTTTCCGTCGACAATTTTTGCACATTTTCTTTCGTCAGGTTTATACTTTCGTACTGAAAAGTGGGTAGGTATTTTGTGTAAATACGGTATTTCTTCTAATGGAACAGCATACATTCAATAGAAGGGCACCTCCAATAGAACGGCAGGTTTTGACTCTTTTTTGCACTCACAAAAACAATAGAATGGCAGCCTCCAATAGTACGGCACCTCCAATAGAACGGCAGGTAGATTTTATGTTGGAAGCGTGTCAAAATAAATACAAACATCGAAATGGATGGTGAGAATGCTCAAGGCATTCAAATATTGATATTAAATTACAAATTGATGCTGAGATATTAAAATGTGGCTCAAGAGTCATAAAAATAAAACAGTCTTCAAATGAAAAATGTGTAAAAAAGTTGGTGAAAACGAAGAATGGTAGCCTCCAGTAGAGCGGCACCTTCAATAGAACGGCAGGTAAAAAAGTTAACGAACAAAATAGTGTGGCACTCTTCTATTAGAAGAAATACGGTATTTATATACCTACGGGATCAACTATTTTTGTAGTTTAGTGAGTTATATACCGCAACTCCTCGAATAAGTCCCCCTCAAATAACTCCCCCTTGAATAACTCGCCCCTGTTGGCGTGGTGATGAAAAAATAACCCTCCCTTTGAATAACTCCCCCTTCCTGAAAAACTCCCCCCTCTGGATGAAAACGATACAAACAAAAATACAAAAGAATATTAGCCTACAGCAGCGACTAGTGATGTAAAAGCGCCATGGCGCTTTTGGCACTTGGCGCTATTTTCCTGTGGCGCCATTGGCGCTTGGCGCCATGCCCATGAAAAGCGCCATGGCGCTTTTGGCGCTTGGCGCTGTTTTTGACAGGCGCCAGGAACAAAATGCCTGGCGCTGGCGCTTGGCGACATTTTGCTCTGGCGCCATTGGAAATGGCGCTAAGGGTAGGAAAAGCGCCATGGCGCTTTTCCGAACCCCAGCGCCAAGCCAAGCACCAATGGCGCCAGAGCAAAATGGCGCCAAGCGCCAAAAGCGCCATGGCGCTTTTCTAGACCACGGCGCCAAGCGCCAATGGCGCCAGAGGATATTGGCGCCAAGCGCCAGCGCCAAAAAAATTTTGCTTCGTATATATGCGGCCATTTGGCGCAAGATAGATGTCAACTGCAGTCACTTCATAGCAGTGTAGTTACTTTATAAATATGTCCCGCATTGAATTTTCAGAAATACATTTTCCGTACGCGTATGCTTTGAAAGTGCGCGCGTACAAGTGCGTACAGTATTTTTTTGAAAAGTATATGTGAATGTATTTACCGCGTACTCACATACGCGTATTTTGCCAGTAAACTTACCCACCTTTTAACAACTCTGCATTACATGCACGTAGGGTGCATTATGTGAGAATTAAATCTCGTCCCTGGGGTCCTTATTCTAGGATTTAGGGTATATGTGTGTCTGCGATGCTAACTGGCATCAAAAAATGCATCATGTAAATACACTGCATACATGACGTACATCATTCAAGAGGGGGGGTTTGAGGGAGGGGTTTATTCAAGGGGGGGTGTATTCAAGGTAATACAGTAATTAGGTATGTAACTCTACCTATAATTGAAATCACACACCTTCGTTTTCATGTGTGACACCAGTGACACACTGGCCTCGCGATCGGTGTCCTTTGATGTCTTCAAGTACTCGCCATGCCCGGACACCGAAACCAAGCCAGACAGAATGCTCAGCTGAAAGAAAATTCTTTAAAGGGTCGGTTATACGGTCTTGTCTGCCGACAAAAAAATCAAGTGGGAAAGTTCATTAATTCCAGAATAAAGTTCCTTGTCTGCAAGAAACTTCAGTGGAGTGTACTCGCTAATCAAGTCTACACACATGCCGATTTGCAGATAATTATAAGCTTTGCCGATTTGCCGAATGTTTATAAGCATTTGAAAAGGAATATGAAAATTTCATTCAGAATTGAAAATTTAAGTTGTCGGTTCCTTTTCAAAACATAAACCGAACCGACAACTGAAATTTGTTTTCAAATGCCTATAAAGCGGAGATTACAGCTCAGCGGTAATTTGACATAAAATGACACGTAAAATTACATTGTAAAATTAATTGCATAAGTGTGCATCATGCTACAGGTCTACAATTGTCTAAGGATAAGATATGAATTAGTACCTTAATCGTGTCCAATACTGAGTGTCATCAGCCACAGAGTGCATGCAGACGCAACCATTGACGTGCAATGTAAATTTTGTTCCCTGATCAATGATAAAAATTGAATTTTTCAGTTCGCTCTAGCTGTGGCTGACAACACTCTGTATTGGACATGATTAAGGTATAGATTCATATATTTTCCTTAGAAAATTGTAGACCCATAGCATTATCCACACTCATGTAATTTATTTTACAACATCATTTTACATGTCATTTTACGTCTAAATCACGCTGAGCTCTAATCTCGGCTTAAGTCTTGAACAACATGCTCAAATTACCTGCAAATGGGAATGTGTGTACACTTAACTAGTAAGCAAACTTCACTGCTTTTTCTTGCAGATATGGAACTTTATTCCAGAATTATGGAACTTTCTCACTAAATGTTTTTGTCGGCACACGAAACTATGTAAACACTGCTTTACTGTTTCTATCCCACCATGAAAAGAGTAGGGAGTATCATCAATGAATGATACATGGGTGAAGCAATACAAGGCCTACTACAAAATGCCTTTCTATCCATAATCAATATCTGTAAAAATCCATGTAAAACTATAAAAATAGCACTACAACAGGAGGTTTGCGACCGCATTTCGCGATCAGGTTTGCGTTGTTTTTGCGGTCGGTTTGGCGTTTTTATACAGACAATATTGTGAAGAAAGTGCAGAATACCGCAAAAGCGGACCGAAGGTCTGGGAGAGAATTTCCAGTTTCGCTTTTAACATCACTCACTGAAACATCACCACTTGACTTGTCACATAGATATAACCAACCTTAAGCTCGCCCTCGACCTTGAGCGTGTTGAACTTCTCGCTGATTCTATCGCTGTACACATACGTCGTGTCCGTATTGAACGTGTCCACGATTTGCGAAGGTACAGCCTGTGGGCACTCCCAGACCCTGTAAAATGCCATGTGAAATGTCTAATGTGATGCAAATTGCAAAGTGTCAAGAGTAGACATGGCCGAAAAAGTTTTTTTTCAACGACAGGGTTGTTTTTTTTAACCGTTTTTTTCAAAGTAGGGTTTTATTTTGAAAAAAACTGGTTTTTTCAAAAGCTCCCAGATATGGCCATCAGTCAACATGTATAGGTAAAGACAGATGACAGTACTTTGTGATGTTATATATAGCCATAGAATGGCTGAAGAGCCATGGGATAGCATTATAAGTGGTGATTTCTGTCAAAAATATCCGTTCTATGTCGACTAATTGCATATATCGGCTTTTGTCGAATGTTCGTGACTTCAAGTGTAGTTGGCCATGGAATAGTGTTCAAATTCGGTTACAATAGAAGGCTAACACATTGGCAGTGGTGTTTCACACTGTAAAACTATGTGGAGGCACATCGGCTGTATATTATATACTACACTAGCATATCATGGCTTATTATGACATACTAGCACAAACAAATGGAAGCTTTTAGACTAAAAATGCTTCGAACCAATGAAAACCACCACAAATAGTAAAGTGCAGGTGAAATTGCACGCTTGCGCGCAAAAAAATTGGAAAATACCTAGTGCTTAGTATAAAACTTTTGGCGAAGGTTTAAAAAAAAACGGTTTCGATTGTCGGGTTTTTTAATAAAACGTTTTTTACCTTTTTTTACCTTTGAAAAAAACCCTGGCCATCCCTAGTCAAGAGGAGTGCCATTTACATCATATGGAAAAAAATGCGAAACGACAAATTCAGTCTCCACAAAATCCAAATAGGTGCACAAGAACGCTTAGATATATCAATCCCTATGTTGAAAGCACTAACCGATATCTATATCGCGCGCGATTCGCGTCCAAAAAGCTCCAGTGGTTCTCGAGATATGCACTTTACATCATTATTTCGCTCTGTGTCGACACTTCAAATGAAAAATGTTACCAACAAATTGTGAAATATTGATATACCTCAAATTTGTCTCGAGAACTAAAGTACAGGAGCTTTTGGATAAATTGTGTACACGATATAGATATCAGTTACTGCTTTCAACACGTCAATTTTAGGGATGGATATCTCTAAGCATTCTTCTGTATAATATTTCAACTTCGTCGAGACGGAATTCACCCTTTCACCTTGTAATTTTGGTGATGCCGTAAATGACCCTTAAAATGGCAAACAAGTTTGTCATTTTCCAGGGCGTATCACTCTTTTCACCTTGCATGACATTCTACATGTAGCAATTGCATTTGCCAGGGTGCGGGAGTGCCGCCTGGGGGAAGGCGCCGCGGCCGCAGAACGAGTCGTCGTACACGCTGTACAGCTCGCCCAGACGGGCCACGCGGCCCAGCGCGCGCCGCTCGATCGTGCCCAACGATTCCGCCATTTTCAGCCCAACCAAATTCTCGCCCGCAACTTGTCGCTGGGCAATCGTTGCGTGTATGCATTGACCATGTTTTCGATCTATTTTACCTATTTACATCGATTTCGATGTTTGGATGCCAAGTTATTGCACAAAATGCGGCATAGAGAAATAGATAGATACGAGCAGAGGCATGTATCGGACAGAGTTGCAAAAGCGTATTTACGCTTGCCCAAAATACTCGGTTGTTTGGGTATTTGTACTTGCACTTACGCTTGCGCTTTTACGAAAGTACGCTTTGTTATGCTTTCCCAGCCAAAATACCCGGGTACTGGGAAAGCGTAAAATTTATTGCACAGGGCCTTTTTACACTTTTGAAAAAGCATTCAATAGTGTGTCGCGTACATAAAAATGCATGCGCCATGCGGTATACACTGAAAAATGTAAATTCTAGGTAAAGAAGTTGACGAAAAAATAGAACGGCGCTCTTGTATTAGAGATTGTTACAGAATTAGAAGACGAAAATTTCATGAAAAAAGATATTTATATGTGATAAATTCCGTGCTAAATTATCCCACAGTGAAGTCAATGCATAATGATTGAAATTAGTTACCGTATTTCTTCTAATAAAACGGCGGGTCTCCAATAGAAGGTACACTTTTTTAAATTCTTTTGGGCCACCAAGTAAATAGAAGAGCGGTCGAAAACTGGGGCCAGTTCCACAAGTGATGAAGTGAGAAGTCAAATGGCAAAGGCTAAGTAAAATAATAAAAATAATAAGTAATTTCACTGAGCGTTTGCCATTTTACTTATCAATTCACTTCGCTTTTGCCGTTTTACTTCTCACTTCTCCATTTGCGGAACTGGCCGCTGTTGGAATTGTGCCAAATGGATAAAGAATCTCAGCTAGCGCTGTTATTTAATAGCTTCTGTACATTGATTTGGTTCTAAATATTTTGAGATCAGATGTTATGAATCATCAATTGAATTGACACTTGATAAATCTGTAACGTAACACCTCGAAAAAATTTGGCAGAACATGAAAAAAGTTACTTACCTATCTGAAAAATGGCGAATGACAGCAGTGTCAAAAAGAATTTCGGAGACTAAAAGCCAAATTTAAATATCATATTCTAATGAGAATACGTGCCTATCTAAATACATTTCTGATAATGAAAAACAAACAATAAGTTTTTCCAGATAAAATGGTGACTATAAAAACGAATGGCTGTTTCCAGGCCCAGCTCCAGCCTCCAAGGGTGCATAAATACTGCATACAATATGTACCTAAATACGTTTACACAGACCGTCCCGTAGCTAGTGATGAAAAGGCACCGGGTAGTGATGTGAAAACCGCCAGGGTTTTGGCGCCAAGCGCCAAAAGCGCCATGGCGCTTTTCTGGATTGAAGCGCCAAGCGCCAATGTCGCCAGTGGATTATGGCGCCAAGCGCAAAAAGCGCCAGCGCCAAAAAATGTGTAAAATCTTGCTACGTTGTGAAATGTACCTAAAACGGTAAAATCTACCAACTGCACACTCTGTATGGTAATTTAGCATCATCCATCTGATAGACTGATTGATCATAGATTTTCACAAAAATATGTGCCATATTTCCTAGAATTGAAATCTCCACCCCTTGAAACCATCCAATATCTGAGTGACCCCTCGCCCAGCAAAATACCTCCTAGAAATGCTGTATAAATACACATGTTACATTATTTTATTATTCGCTTGCATTAAGCATGAAGTTCCATGATAACACTAACGAAATAATAAAAATATAATATACTTGGCGGACAGCACACCTAGTACAAAAACCTACCATAATTTTATGAATCAAATTTTGTTATAAATTTCGCAATTAATTATTTCATAGTAAAAACAAAATATTATGATGAAAAAAATGTTTAAGTTTTGGCTCATTATTCAGATGGGTTATTGTAGGTTTTCCTACTAAGTGTGATGTCCGCCGCGTATACCAATAAAAATGAACCACAGAATAATAGTCCCCCTAGAATTCATGCCCTCAAATTTGGCTGGTGAAATAATAAACAGGGGCATTTCAGGGAAATACGGTATTTACCATTTTAAAATGTATAGTAAATCGTCAAAACTGACAATGGATTGATTTGACAGTCATTTTTGATGGATGTCTTGAAGAAATTGATATTGCTTCTGTGGCGCTTTTTTGGCGCTTTTAAAATTGCTAGCGCCAAGCGCCAATGGCGCCACAACATTATAGCGCCAAGCGCCAAAAGCGCCATGGCGCTTTTCTAGATAACGGCGTTAAGCGCCAATGGCACCACGGCAAAAAGGCGCCAAGCGCCAAAAGCGCCATGGCGCTTTTTGCTTTGGCGCTAGCGCCAAGCGCCAGCGCCATGGCGCTTTTACATCACTAGCACTGGGGCACCAGCACCAGTGCGGTGCCATTTTTTTGGAGGTGCCCTGCCGGTGCCAGTGCCATTTTTCCCGGTGGCTTTTCCATCACTACTCGTAGCGCGGCAGTGTAAAATACGGCCGAACAAAGTTCTCTGGCTATCGTTATCGCGTTCGTCCCCGAAAGCAACTTTCCCGCACTAACGTTTTTCAATTCTGTTTTGCTTCCCGATAGATATTTAAACACGTGTCGTTATGTTAATCTATATGACTAACTTGCGTTTCAAAAGTAATGGACTACTACTTAGAGAAAAATGGGCAATTCTTTGTCCAATGATAATGAAAAAGTGATTAGTTATTTACCCGCGCGCCTGTTCGGCAAAATGTGAAAATGGTTATTCACTGGCGCTGCCGCTGATTTATGGCCAGCGATTTGTATGTATTTTGGGGTTATTTTTTTCGTTTTGAAGATGCTCTTCTCCATGGCGATGTTCTTCAATGTTATAATGTAACATCTGGGCCAATTCCGCATAAAAGCGAAGTGAAATGAGAAGTGAAGTGAGACGTGAAATGAATCTTTTTCTTTCGAATAAACAGGTAAACTCGGGTTACTTTATGCCAGTCAATTCTGCTGACCGTAACCCATGCATGACGTCATTTTTGGAATTCGGCCAAAAATAAAAAATAGGTAAATAAAATGCGCAATGCAAACGCGAATTCGGTTGTTAAACTCGGCAGACATGAAAGGAATCAGTGATTCGGCCCTTCCGTACCAATTTTTAATTTCGTTAAAATTGTTAAGTTAATTTTGAATTTTAATGAATGCATTCCAATCGATTCATGGTAAATCTTATTCAATCCGACGTTTTATGCGAGAACAGGATAAACTGGACACGCATATTGTCATATGAAAGCAGATAACAAGGTATTTTATTGTAACAGTCCGGACAAATTCCAACAAAAAAGTACGTATGTGTGCGTGCGATAGAACAAGGGAAGAACGACCCTGTACACTGTACACCACTAGCGAAATCTGGATCGTTTTGAAAATCTAAAAATTGCTCTGAATAACATAAAATGCTCACTATGTTCGTAATAATAAGAAATTATCGTATATATATATAAAGTGTAGATCTTTAATTCAAATTTCGATGGTGACGTTCACTTATCTAATTTCACTTTCCCGCGCGCAACCCAAGCCAAGTAACAGACGAGACGGAAACTATAGTCAACCGATGGACCAGCGAACACTTTTTCTATTTTTATTTTAATTTTAATCGGTAGTCGGAACTTATGTTCCGCCTCAGTCGACGCTCAGCGAAGGGAAACATAAGTCAAACAAAACTGATTCGTTTCATGTAAGTCGAGTTTAGCAACTCAGGCAACAACATAACAATTTTACGAAAGATGCGAATTTTTTTCGAATACATGCTTGTACAATCGATTGTAAGTTCATTGGAGTAAATAAAGAGAAGTTTATAATTGAGGCGTCCAATTCTAAAAGTCGACAAGTCCAAAATATGAAAATTTCGAGTTAGGCCCGGAAACGTCATCTGGGGCTACTTCCGCACATTTTTCATCATTTTCCATAAATTTTTTGACCTCACATGCCCATATGGCATAGTGCCAATTTGACATTTTTGGGGAAAAATGCAAAAAAATTGGGCAAGAAGTCGACAACTCCACTTAGTTTTGGGCTAAAAGGCGACAAGTCCATCCTCCGCTTCCTTTTTTTATGTGAAAAAAACGCAAGAAATGTGATAAGTCCACTATGGGCACCGATTTCTAAAAGTCGAGAAGCGCATAAATTTCCCATAAGGGAGGCGCAACGCGGGCGGGAACAAAAATGTTCTTGCCTGCAAGAAGGCGACAAGTCCATTTCCCTCCCAAAAACAGTTTTGCTCTGACCGAATGGAATTTTATGGACACCCCATTTTTCACATATACGTTGGGATTAGGGGCTGAAAATTTGACACTTTTTTGTCAACATATGGAACTTAATGGAAAGCATGAAAAGGCCAAATTGGACACGTACCACGGGCCTGGAATTGGGTTTGAAACTTAAAATGCGATTTACTCAAAATCACATTTTGTGGACTTGTCGACATTTAGACATTATTTACACCTCAACATGATGAAATGGGAAGCATTCAATTTTATCAAATTTAAATAAATAAATACATCCAGCAAAATCCATAATATTTTCTTAAATGTAGTAAAAACCCTAGTGTATTGCAGCCCTAGTTCAAACTCAAGAATTTGTCCTCCTTGGACAGGCACAGTAGCTTGCATCTTCACCTGGTGGTCCTGGAGGTCCACCCCTACCAGAGAATCCTTTCTTTCCTGGTTGTCCTGCTTCACCCTCATCTCCCTGCTCACCCAGGCTGCCAGGAAGTCCTGGATTGCCCAGATTTCCAGCCTGTATCAGTTGGCCTGGCTGGCCACGTTTACCAGGGGGCAGTCCCAGACCCTGTAAAGTGCTCTGTAAAATGTCAAATGTGATGCAAAGTGTCAAAAGTCATGTAAAATTCCCTGCAAAATGGCAACACGGTTTCCATTTTGCAGCGCATTTACATGACTTTTGACACTTTGCATGACATTTGGCATTTTACAGGGCACTTTACAGGTTCTGGGAGTGGCACCTGGTGTCCCATCAGGTCCAGCATCACCCTTACCACCCTTTGTGCCACCGCAGCCATCATTTCCCTGTGGATTGGGTTGTTAGGTTGTTCATTGGCCATAGAGTTATCAGATAAGTGTGACAGTAGGTTGTATATTGCCTAAACTGCCAGTACAAGTTTTAAGTCAATCATGACTGGAGAATGAAATTTTTGACACAGAACATAGACTAATATCCTAACTACAAAATATATACAGGCTGGAACCTGCTATCCCTTGTATTTCATATTCACAAATCGATAACCAACAAACCTTCTCTCCATTCTTCCCAGGGGAGCCATTCTCACCAGATGGCCCAGCTGGTCCAGTGTATCCCTTTCTGCCTGGATTGCCAGGATTTCCAGCATTGCCTGGCTGGCCACCACTGCCAACTTCTCCAGGAGTGCCCCTGTTGCCTGGCAGACCCCTGGGTCCAGCGGAGCACTCCTTGCAGCCCTGATCAGGCATTTCCATTGGGGGGAAGGCAACTCCCTTTTCACCAGGTGAACCTCTTTTACCTGATGCACCTGGCTCTCCATCATCTCCAGCTAGACCTGAGAGACCTGCTGCTCCACGTGGGCACCGGTTCTGCTCGTCGCAGGCTGCCAAATGAGGTAATTGACATTGCAGTTGACATTTATTATGGTTAAGGTGGGCACCAGGTGCCAATCCCAAGCCGTGTAAATTGTAAAGTAAAGTGTCAAATGTAAAGTAAAGTGTAAAGTAAAGTGTCAAATGTAAAGTCAAATGTCAAATGTAAAGTCAAATGTCAAGTAAAGTGTCAAATGCAAAGTCAAATGTAAAGTAAAGTGTCAAATGTAAAGTCAAATGTCAATTGTGATGAAAAACATAAAATATTAAAGAAAAAAGAAAAATATACTTGTGAAATTCACAAGATCCGCATGAAATGTATTACGATATGGATAGTGTAAATATGTCAGCGGTATCGTGAATCCGCAATATCGTATATTGGCATGTTCCAGATCATAAATGTGGTATGTATCCAAAATCAACGGGAACCGATCGGGTCACGTATGGAACTGAACCCAACTCAAAGTTTGTATTGGATATTTGTGGATACAATTGGATATCGTACGAAGGAGAGTAAAAGATGCGGGATTTCCGTCCGCGTCACCGATTATGGCCCCGGAATACGAATTAGCGACCGGAGATGGTCGCTCATGCCGGCCAACACACTAGTTGACACATGTATGGGATGTATGTGTACAAAGCGGTTTATCCAAATGGCTGTTTTGGTGAGCTGCCAAGTTCCCATATGGATAATTTTCCTGGATAACCCGCATATAAACTTGGCAGCTTCCCAAAAAGGTTTTTGTATAGGCCTGTTTGTATACTGTTTAGAAATCAGTTGACATATGTGTGTCAACTAATGGTTAATCACATTCCGCAGTCATTATCGCTGACGCGAATGCAAATGCTGCGCCTTTAATTCTCGTTCGTACATTACTCCACTGTATACAATAGTGAATTGGAAGCGTGCCAAGTTTATATAAGGTCTGCGATCCAAATCAACAGTTTTAATATTAAAAATCGTGGCGTTTCGAAATGTCGCTTCAGACATAAATGAACGAGTATCAATGCATTGCGCTGTTACAAAAAATCGAAAATCGTGTTGTTTGAAAAATTCTACGTTTTCTGCCCCAAATTCTGCTGCGGCCGATAAGTTGAAATTCTTGGTTCGCCATCGCCATCCAACACAATACTATCTATGTCGGAATCCGTTTCACACGGATTTCGTGACTTTCTTCTTATTATTTTTTCGTTTTTCGTGTATATTTATCGTTTGTCATGACAATTGACACTTTACTTTACATTTGACTTTACATCTGACACTTTACTTTACATTTGACATTTGACTTGACACTTGACACTTTACTTTACATTTGACATTTGACTTGACACTTTACTTTACATTTGACACTTTACTTTACACTTTACAGGGCTTGGGACTGCCCCCAGATCTGGCAACAGGTGGCACCCCAAACTTTTGAGAACTTTGTCATGAAAAGTGCTAATGTATGTTAAAATCTGATAAAATAAAATTTTACATCATACATGACTTACTACACTTTCCATGACATTTGACATTTTAGATGACTTTTTACACCGTACTCAACATTTTTTATTTTACACCAATTGTTACACTTTTGAGGTCATTTTACATGATAGGGGATGAGCCTCACTTATACACAAAAGAAATGGCTGAAAATAACTGACAAATCTCTAGAAAAGAAATACACACAATATCATTTTTTTGTTTCCAGAATGTGCACAATGATGGTACATAACAAAACCAAGGACATATCCAGGGGGGATGGTGGGGGCTGCAGCCCGAAAAAATCCTGGGAAATGCAACTTTTCATACACATTTTTCAAAGTTTGCCCCTGTTCAATGTTTCATTGGAAATCTTTTCCCCCGTTCACTGGGCTCCGTAAATAAACAGCCCCCAACCCCTCAAAAATCCTGGATACATCTCTGAACAAAACAGTGATGAAATTTCCCCAAATCTGCCAACAACCCATGCAACCTACTGCACTGCGGCTGTGCCTGTCTCCTGAGTCTCTTCGCACCCATCTGCCTGCCTTCTTCAACCTTCACGATGTACATATCCTCCCACAGTAGTTGAGCATCGAGTTCAAACTGGAGCATATCACCACTCAACTCCATGCGAATGGCTGCCACTTTGTTGTAGAGCTGTTGTTGTGTTGTTGTTGTGTGCAGGAATGCGAATATGGCAGACAGGGCAACCACGCTGGACAGCACGCATACGCATGCGGCCAGTTGGGTCAGCTGATGTCCACAGCCCATGGTTCAGTGGGTGCTGATGTCTGCGGTGGACCATAGTTGTGAATACGTATTTACGTTTACTCAAAAAGTATGTATACTCAAGTACTGAGTAAATATGTTTTTGTATACCTACTTTGGAAAAAGTACCTGTACTCACTTTAACGTATACTTTTTAAAGTACTTGACTACAGGAAACATATTTCAGATAGGCTTTGTTATAGGTTTTCTCAACGCATAGATGGGGAAGAAAGGAGAAAAAAAAACAAAAAAAGCAAAATTGCTGAAAATAGGAACAAAACACACAAACTAGTGAATTTGAAGGTAAAATTTGTCCAAAAGGTATGAAAATTGGTGATTGAGTTAAAATTGGGGTAAAATTCTGAAAAAATACTCACTTTTACGTTTTGTAGGGGGAAAAGTATTTTACTCATGTTTACCCATGAGTAAAAGTAAAAAATTTTACTTTACGTTTTCTGTACTTAGGGGGTGAGTAAAAAATAAATACTTTACATTTATGTATACTTTGAAAAAAGTTTGGTACTTTTAACAACTCTGCAGTGGACCTCCTTATTGATCAGTTTTGATGAGTCTCTACTACTTGAGTTTGATTACAAGTGATATTGTGGGCTTACACTTTGCAGGCTGAATGGATATGTACAAAGTGCCCAACATCAATTCATTTCTTCAGCAATACACATACAATACAACATTTAAAATCTTAGAAACAAAATGAATACCTATAACAGTTGTTAGCAGGGGTTCAGTATGGGGGGGGGGGGGTTACCGCTCCAGCTATCTATCTATCCGTGGGGCCGCTCAGTTATCTATCAATCCTGAGGCAAAAATTTTCGCTAATATCCCACTTCCCCCCCCCCCCCATTCGCCAGCTATTTATCTATCCGGCGCGATTTTTGGCAAATTTTTCCCTAATTTTCACTCAAAATCACTCATTTTCAGAGCGCTTTTCATGCTCATGGTGATTTTCACCTACAAAATCACTATTTCATGTAGCCTGTTGCTTATTGTAAGCTCATTTTTACATGAAACAAAATAATTATTGGATTGGTGACACCCACCTTACCTATATATTTACCTATCTTGAGCCATTTTTCACTTATATTAAGCAATTTTTGACTTAAATTTAACCTAATTGACCTATTTTTAACAATTTGTCTCCGTTTTTTCCTTCTATATCTTGGAAAAGCCTATATATTGAACCCCCACGACCCCCCTCGCAACCCCTCCAACAAGTTTTTTCAGTTATCTATCCCTCCAGAGGAGTGATTTACTATCAATAAACCTATATATTTCTGAGTGACCTGCACGCAAAGTATGCCACATGTAAAGTATGCCCAATGCAAAAGATAGGAGGCACGAAGTTCATAGGGTCATTGTACCCGATTTGTGAATGATTTGACATAGAATGCGGACACTTTTAATTTGCACGTGCATCCTGTGAATAAAGGTAGTTTCGTAACAGCTTCAAAAGTTACACGCTATGTTACACGCTACACGCTACAGCCGTGACCTACTAACTCACTCGCTTTCTACTGTCTGGATTTTGCTCGTGGATTTAGCAAAATTGATGCTCGCCATAGTCAAGGCATGCTATCTTGGGTAATGTTTACCGAACCCCCCCCCCTAGGGTTGGGAATTTCAAAATTTTCGGTTCCGGTTCTCGGTTCCAAAAGATTTCGGTTCGGGTATTGGTTCTCGGTTCCTGAAAATTTTCGGTTCCGGTTCTCGGTTCGCTTCTTAAACTCGGTTCCGGTTCGGTTCTCAAATGATCAAAATTTTGGTTCCGGGTGATAAAATAACCGGGTATCGGGTAAAAATCAGCTGAACAATAGAAAAACAATATACAAGACGTGTAATAATCGGCTGAACAATAGAAAAACAATATACAAGACAAACAATAACGTTTACATGTGTAAGTACATTGGTTGGAATCATTTTGCAAACAGATGAATTTTGCGATCAATAAACCTATATATTTCTGAGTGAACTGCACGCAAAGTATGCCACATGTAAAGTATGCCCAATGCAAAAGATAGGAGGCGCGAAGTTCATAGGGTCATTGTACCCGATTTGTGAATGATTTCACACAGAATGCGGACACTTTTAATTTGCACGTGCATCCTGTGAATAAAGGTAGTTTCGTAACAGCTTTGAAAGTTACACGCTATGTTACACGCTACACGCTACAGCCGTGACTAGGGTGTCAAAAAAAAATTTTTACGGAAAACGGAAACGGAAAAAAATTTTCAGCGGCCGGAAAACGGAACGGAAAACGGAAAAAAATTTGCACTTGGCGGAAAACGGAAACGGAAACAAATTTTCAGCGGCCGGAAAACGGAAAAAGAGGCCGGAAAAACGGAAACGGAAAAATCAAATTTGCACAGAAATGGAAAAACTTGCTGCAATTTTGCCGGAAAATGGATAATCTTTGCTGATATTTTGCTGGAAGTGGACAAAATTTGCAGTAATTTTGCTGGAAACAGAATTTTTTTACATCATTCACAATCTGCATGAATTTTAAACAGTTTGGCTGATCAGAAAACAGAAAGTTGAGCCAAAAAAAGGTAAAATGAGGCGGAAAAATGGAAAATTGAGGCGGAAAATGGAAAAAAAAGCGGAAAAACTGAAAATTGAGGCGGAAAACGGAAAAAGGCGGAAAAACTGAAATATTAGCCGGAAAACGGAATATGAGCCGGAAAAACGGAAACGGAAAAAAAAGTTGCCGGAAAACGGAACGGAAAACGGAAAAAAAATTTCAGCAGCCGGAAAACGGAACGGAAAACGGAAAAAATTTGCCTGCGGAAAACGGAAACAGAAAACGGAAAACGGAAATTTGACACCCTAGCCGTGACCTACTAACTCACTCGCTTTCTACTGTCTGGATTTTGCTCGTGGATTTAGCAAAATTGATGCTCGCCATAGTCAAGGCATGCTATCTTGGGTAATGTTTACCGAACCCCCCCCCCCCCCCTAGGGTTGGGAATTTCAAAATTTTCGGTTCCGGTTCTCGGTTCCAAAAGATTTCGGTTCGGGTATCGGTTCTCGGTTCCTGAAAATTTTCGGTTCCGGTTCTCGGTTCGCTTCTTAAACTCGGTTCCAGTTCGCTTCTCAAATTATTAAAATTTTGGTTCCGGGTGATAAAATAACCGGGTATCGGGTAAAAATCAGCAGAACAATAGAAAAACAATATACAAGACATGTAATAATCGGCTGAACAATAGAAAAACAATATACAAGACAAACAATAACGTTTACATGTGTAAGTACATTGGTTGGAATCATTTTGCAAACAGATGAATTTTGCGATCAATAAACCTATATATTTCTGAGTGAACTGCACGCAAAGTATGCCACATGTAAAGTATGCCCAATGCAAAAGATAGGAGGCGCGAAGTTCATAGGGTCATTGTACCCGATTTGTGAATGATTTCACACAGAATGCGGACACTTTTAATTTGCACGTGCATCCTGTGAATAAAGGTAGTTTCGTAACAGCTTTGAAAGTTACACGCTATGTTACACGCTACACGCTACAGCCATGACCTACTAATTCACTCGCTTTCTACTGTCTGGATTTTGCTCGTGGATTTAGCAAAATTGATGCTCGCCATAGTCAAGGCATGCTATCTTGGGTAATGTTTACCGAACCCCCCCCCCCCCCCCTAGGGTTGGGAATTTCAAAATTTTCGGTTCCGGTTCTCGGTTCCAAAAGAATTCGGTTCGGGTATCGGTTCTCGGTTCCTGAAAATTTTCGGTTCCGGTTCTCGGTTCGCTTCTTAAACTTGGTTCCGGTTCGGTTCTCAAATGATCAAAATTTTGGTTCCAGGTGATAAAATAACCGGGTATCGGGTAAAAATCAGCTGAACAATAGAAAAACAATATACAAGACGGGTAATAATCAGCTGAACAATAGAAAAACAATATACAAGACAAACAATAATGTTTACATGTGTAATAAAGGAAATTTAGATTAAATACGGCTAAATTAACATAACCCTAGAAGCGAAGCAAGTCAAAAAGAGTGAAAAATGTCTGGAAATATCACATGGTGCACTCCCAAGCACCTCCAGACATATTACCCTGTTTCGACCCTTTTGAACAGACAGGGGATTTTTCCGGTTTGGGTGCCAGGGTCTCATCAGTGCTCAGCACCCTACTACTTAATTTTGCCTAAACCTACTTACCCTACATACTGACTTAACCTACAAACAAACAGACTTACAGGGGCTCGACCGGCGGCGGTAGGCGTGGTGTTTGTGGATGACATTTCCGTGCAGGTGTTTGAAGAAATCTCGTCGTATGGGCGTTTGTCGCCAATTTTTGGCATAATAATGTGAAGTGGAGAAGCCCTTATCAGTGTGCGTGCCCGCGCGATTTTCAAATTTACCGCCAAAATCTTAACTTGATGCTCAGGGTAATTAATATGTGAATTACCCTACAATTAAAATGCGTATCTCTTCCATTGTTTCATGATTTATATGCTTACCTAGTTTCCAGAATAATTCTCTATATTTTAGTGTGCAGTTCAGAGCTATTTCATACAGCACATTTACATTATATTCATTAGCTTTGTGTCCTCTTATTATTGGTCTTATGCCAGTGCAAAACAAATCCCAATTTGAACTCAAGCGTAATGTACGTAACCAATGTCCAAAAAATACACCCTTTTTAACTGAAATCGCTTGTGCACTATGGAAATTGGTAGCTGTAATACATTGGAAATTGAAATCCTGTCGTTTGTCATAGAGCTGCCATTCTAAATTTCTAAAGTTGATTGACAAATCAAGAAAAGCAGTAATATCCCCATTCTCATCAGTCCTGTTAAGTGGCAAATTAGCAGGATAGATTTCTTCAGTGCATTTTTGTGGGCAAAGGTTAGAATCTGCATCAAAACACAGTAGGAGATCATCAATATATCTGAAGCACCGGTATAGCTGTTTACCACTATTTTTATTCTTTATTAACCATTCCAGCTCACGATTCATTAAGCTACAGCAAGCAATGCTTGGTGCTGAAGCACAGCCCATTGGCAAGCCTGATTTTTGTCGAAAAACCTTTCCACCAAATACTACATATGATTCTGAAATCACTGTTTTAAGTAAATTGATACACTCTTCAATGTCAAATGTGATATGTTTATCACTTCTGTTGTGTGTTGGAATAAGTACATTGGTTGGAATCATTTTGCAAACAGATGAATTTTGCAATTCTGAACATGCACCAAGATGTTCAGCTGCTGTTAAAAGGCTTAGATGTAGGTGTTGACAAAACGCTGTTCAAAAACTTTAAGATTCCTAGAAAATTTTGGTTCTTTTGGGTATTTACTTTGGTTCCGGGTATAAGTGCCGGTTCTCAGTTCCGGTTCGGTTCTCAAGGTCGGTTCCGGTTCTCGGTTCTCGGTTCCAAAATAGTGCTCAGTTCTCGGTTCGGTTCGGTTCGATTCCCCAACCCTACCCCCCCCCCCCTATTCGGACCCCTGAAAGGTGGGGTAGATATTTTGGCTCCAAAAAGCGGAAACAAAAAATGGAAAGTTGACACTAAATAATTCCATTATGGACTGTCATTCCCACACCCTGTAAAATGTCAAGTGTCATGCATAGTGTGAAAAGTCATCTAAAGTGCCCCGTAAAATGTCAAACATCCAATAAAAAATAAAAGTAAGGGCATTTTACAGGGTCCGGGAGTTTTACCGTGTTCTGTCTACACACACCACCCAATGAGGAATCGGGCGCGCGGCACATTGTGGGGAAGAATGTGAGTGTGATCATCAATACAGGTGCTGAAGATTGAACATTGTGAAAATGTAGTCAATTGAACATTATGCCAATTGAACATTATGTGAGTATTAAAACTGTTTCTTATTGGCCAATAGAAATCTTTATTAGTCTCGACTCGATAATCACAGACATAAATATTCATGTGAACTGTGTATGCAGTCATGTGACATTCAAGTAGAAAGTTGATGGAATTTTTGTTCTGTTGTCGAGCAGTCTAGTAAAGGGGGTGGGGTTATTTCCCCCTTTGAACTCTCCAGCTATTGAACCCTTTGAACTCTCTGAACTCTCCCTGTGGGTTCACTTCCCCACCCCAAAAAAGTGCCCAACTCTATCCATCTATCCAGCAGTAGAGATGGAACAAACATTGTTTTTTTTTCAACGACCCCAGTTTAAAAATGGTTTGATGCTTGCGTTTTTTTAAACAACATTTTTTATTCAAAAATTGGTTTGATGCTTGCGTTTTTTTAAACAAGGTTTTTTTTTAAACAGTTTGATGCTTGCGTTTTTTTATTTTTTATTTTTAAGAATGTTTTTTTATTTTTAAGAAACCAGAGATGATTTTTTGGTACCATCCCCTGGACCCCCCCCACCCAAAACAAAAATCTTTGAGAAATTTTTGGAGGTATTTTTGAGAAATTTTGCCCCTATATCCAATTCAATTTCACTCACCTTCTAAACTTTGAAAAGCCGATCTATTGAAACCCTGTAACCCCAAAAAACATTCTTAGTATTTATGCTCTGGAGGAGCAATTTACTATCTATACGAACCTCTGTGGGGGTCCAAATCCACAAGACTACTGCTGCTGTCACTTGCCTATAAATTGGGGGTGCTGATGTTTGTGTAGATGGGCATAGGGGTGGAAAAAATGTTGTTTTTTCAATGACCCCATTTTTCAAACTTCAGACAAGTGGCAGTACTTTATAATGCTATGTAAATAGCAGTAGAATTACTGTGGAGCCATCAGTGATCCGATAAGCATAATAAGTATTGTTTTCTACCAAATAATAAATTGTTATATCAACTTGTTACATATATATATATATATTGCCTCTCATCAAATGTTCATGACTTGAAGTGAAGTTGGGCATGGAATAGTGCTTACATAATGTTACTAGCAGGATTCTCTCCAGCCTTCGGTCGGGTTTATCATGTTTTACTATACTTTAACAAATACTAATGGACACTTGTTACCACATCAATTATGAATCCCTTTGAAAATTAAGCCCGCGGGGTCCACCATCTAATTATTTGCCAGTTTTTCCCATTGCTTTCTATTTTGGCCTATGGTAATGTAGTGTCAAAACGTGTGCATTATCTACGCCACATAATAAGACCCAATTATTTGAAATATTGTAAGCACAAGGGGTTCTTTTTAAAATTTATGGTAATGTAGTGACACGATGCAGTGCAAATTACCATCAGCAATATCAGAAACCCCTGTAGTCACTGTATCAAAAAACCCACATGGATCAAGTCATGATTTGTCATTTGGTATTGTTATTGTTTGTATTGTTGGTACATTACATATTGCTTTTCTAAAAACATGACTAGCATGCAAGCAAGCTGAACTATAAGATATGGAAGTCAAAAGTGGAGGTATAGAAGTCCAAAGTCAATAAAGCACTCAATTCTTTTCCATCTAACCCATACAGAGCCCGTGGTTGGATATCTTATACTTCAGCTTGCCCGCATGCTAGCCATGTTTTTAGAAAAGCAATATGTAATGTACCAACAATACAAACAATAACAATACCAAATTACAAATCATGACATGATCCATGTGGGTTTTTTGATACAGTGACTACAGGGGTTTCTGATATTGCTGATGGTAATTTGCACTGCATCGTGTCACTACATTACCATAAATTTTAAAAAGAACCCCTTGTGCTTACAATTTTTCAAATAATGGGGTCTTATTATGTGGCGTAGATAATGCACCAGTTTTGACATGACATTACCATAGGCTGAAATAGAAAGCAATGGGAAAAACTGGCAAATAATTAGATGGTGGACCCCGCTGGCTTTATTTTCAAAGGGATTCATAATTGATGTGGTAACAAGTGTCCATTATTTGTTAAAGTATAGTAAAACATGATAAACCCGACCGAAGGTCGGAGAGAATCCTGCTAGTCTATGTATATGAACACCAGCGGGCCAGATTTTATTTTCCCTACAGATTTGTAGGGTAGGGCAGACGCCCAACAGATTTTTTAAAGTTCAGCCGCATCGACGCACATGCACCGAGAGCAAGGCGGTTTGTAAAATATATGAAACCATCCCTTAAGGTCGCCAATATTGCAATATGACGTATATCACTTCGATTTTGGCACGGAAATCATGATTTCATCATTTCTTGGCCATCGGCCAATTCGTTTTTTATTTTATTTTGTCGGGCAGGTTACATGATAAGTCGCTCTTTTCTGTAGTCAGGTGGTCACTTTTTTAGTGTTCATTCCCTTCAACCGAAACCATGAGGGCAGCGACAAGAAAGAAATGCATGCACGAGCGTACAAAAGCGCGACTTATGCGAGTAACCTCCTGACAAAATAAAAAAAACGGATTGGCAGACGGCCAAGAAATGACGAAATCGTGATTTCCGGGCTAAAATCGAAGCGATATACGTCATATTGCACTATCGGCGACCTTAAGGGATAGTTTCGTGTATTTTACAAACCGCCTTGCTCTCGGTGCATGTGCGTTGATGCGGCTGAACTTTAAAAAATCTATCGGGCGTACGCCCTACCCTACAAATACCGTATTACCTCTAATATAAGGTATACCTTATATTGTTTTCGTCAGATTTTTCGAGCTAAAAGTTATGCCTTATATTAGAGGGTACCTTATATTAGAGGGTCCCTTCAATTATTTTCACCAGATTTTAAAGAACTTTTACCAACAGTGAACAACGATACAATTCATTTTTTCAAATTGGAATGTACGAAATAGGTGGTACAGTATCACTTCAAAATGGCAGAAGTCGACGAAGAGTTAAATATCGCAGTGGTTTTCGGCACCATTTTCATCATTTTCCGCCATGTTTGGCGACCGTTTTTATGATTTTGCGCGTTTTGGCACGCAGCCATCTGTGCCGTATATTAGCGGTATGCCTTATATTAGAGGGTACCTTATATTTATTTCGTCGCGTTCAAAATAGCCAAAAGTTATACCTTATATTAGAGGGTACCTTATATTAGAGGGATGCCTTATATTGGAGGTAATACGGTATGTAGGGAGAATTAAATCTGGCCCCGGGTCTTTAGAGGGTCTAGTATTGGGGTTGGGTTGTTACTCCACCCAAAATGCTCTAGTTATCAATCTATCAAAACAGTGAAAGTTGCTGATCTGTTCTCAAAATATACATTTTCTGTACTCAAATACTTTCAAGTATATGTAAAAGTGAGTACAGCCAGTGCATGTACTTTTTCGGAGTAAAGAACCATATTTTTGCATGGTAGTGTACATATTTTTTGAGTAAAAGTAAATGCTGTATTACCTGGAATTAACCCCCCCCCCCCCTTGAATTAACCCCCCCCCCCCCTCGAATTACCCCCCCCCCCTCAAAATGGGCTTGGGAAATACCGTATTACCTCGAAATACCCCCATGGGGGTTTATTATTTCGCCAGCAAAATTTGAGGGGGGGTTTATTCGAGGGGGGGTTTTATTATTTCCTCAGAAATTTTCGTAAGGACCGTAGTAAATAGTAGGCATTTTCATACCCAAAACAGGTAAAAATGTGTCCAAACAGGATATATTTGGACATAAAAACGTAGATAGCTACACAAACTAGTCTATGTGTAGCTGCAATGTAAATTAACAGTAATATACATCATGTACATTGCATACATGACGTATTTATTATGTACGTGACGTACATCATTCCGAAGGGGGGGGTATTTCGAGGGGGGGGGGGTTTATTATTTCCCCAGCCCATTTTGAGGGGGGGTTTATTCGAGGGGGGGGGGGTCAATTCAAGGGGGGGATAATTCGAGGTAATACGGTAATAACCCCTCCCTCGAAATACCCCCCCTTCCGGAATGATGTACATCATGTACGCAATGTACATGATGTATTTATTACTACTAATTTGCATTGCACCTACAGTTATACGCTCATTTGTGTAAACTCGGCAGAAATTATGCGAGTCAATGGTCTAACGAATTTTTATACAAGTGCCATTCTAACCCAATTTTATTGTTATTGACACTCGTATTCCATGCGTAGGAATGACCATCAACAAATTTTTCAATTAGAAAAGTGAACGTAACCGTCGAAATTTGAATTTAAGATCTACACTTGATAAATATACGATAATTTCTTATTATTACTGTTGTAAAGTGCCTCTTGCACTTTATTAGTTTTTTGATAGATGAAATGTCAAAACTCTTTGACAAATAATTTATTAGGTGAATAGAGCACAGAAGGTAGTTAAGACATTTGACTCAGCACATAAATAGATGTGAGTGGTAGAACAGAACAAAAGGCCTACTTAAATAACCCTGTGTTAAGTGAGGTTGCACTGGTGAGACGCAGTCAACCAGTGCATGCAAAACGGTGCCAAAATTCAAATGGGGCAAGTGCCCCCACATTGCGAAATCACACGGAAATGCACTGCGGTACACCCGCAACAGCCCCCCTCAAGTTCACCCTACAGGGGAACTGACAAAAAGAAAAATGAAGGGTTAAAACATTTCTGCATAAAAAGACCCTAAATATTACAACAAAAATTTCACAATCACTTCTTGGGTTGTGTTTTCCCACTGGTTTTCTTGCGCTTTTTCTTGCGCTTTTTCTTGCGATTCCTCCATGGTTGGCGCGATCCGCTTGGCGCTGTCGTTGCACACTGCTCAATGTGAATGCGCTCAGCCACAAGCTCCTCGGCTTTCATCGGGCTCAGGCCATGTGAGTCACAGGATTTCAAGCCGTGCGATGTGCAAATTGGAACCAGTGGCGTGGGGGGCATGATTGCATCTGGCTTGATTGCCATGCAGTTATCCTGGCTTGGCAGAGTTGTGTCCTTTGTCAGCCTAGTCAGCATGCCCGCCATTGGCATGTTATGCTGGTGCAGCTCCTGCTGCATGACACGCTGGTCGCTGGCCGCTTTGCTGCTGCGGCTGCATACGCCAATGCTGGGCAACTTGTCGCCCATGTCACTGTCCAGGCTGAGATTGCCTGTCAACACGTTACTAGCGATGCTGTGGCCGCACTGGGCATGGGCCGCCTTGCTGATGTGTTGCAGCCCTTCTGGCCAGTCACGCTGCTGGCCAGGCTCATTATGGGTGATGGGGTTGGGGGCATTTGCCATTTGCTGCCCAATCTCATTGTGGGCTGGTGAAATACAACCCTTCTCAGTCTCGACTACGATGTGCACATGCATCCCTGCTGGCACTACCACTTTATGCACCACGCAGATATCTGTGGCTCGGCGCACTGCTGGGCCGCTGCTGCGCGTGGTAGACAGTGCATGTTTGTTACACTGGAAGTGTTCCTCCAAACGGTCCAGTTCACACTTTGCTGCATGCAAAATTTTCAATGGGCCCCAAATAGCGGCACGCCCAATCAAAAGCTGGCCAGATGAAGGGAGGAACTGCATCAGTTTTACCACTGCGGGGATGGTTGCCGAAGTCCACTGACCATCGGGTGCCTGATGCTGCACTTCCATGTCGTAGATGCGCAAATAATTGCTATCAATCTCACGCCCAGATGTGCGCACACACACCTGGTTGTAGGGCCTGAACTTCTCCCTTTCCGCCTGGGGGTCGGCCCCTGCTTTGGCCCACACTTGCTCGAGCAACGAGTCCTCGATGAACAACCCGATGTTACAGCCCGTGTCAATTTGTCCACGCATGGGCTGTCCCATAAAGAAAATCCACGCAATTGGGTCGAGCGCCACCGTTGCGCTGGCGCATTTTGGTGCCTCACCATCGACCCGGGACGCGAGCGGACACCACATGTCCATGTCCTCTCCGCTGAAAGGTTGCTCCGCCCTGTGCTGCTGCGTGCTCTGGACCGACTGGTTTTTTTGCGTAGAGCGCGCTGGCCGGCCCCGACTGGGGCGGCCGCCCTGCTGGCGAGAATCGGCGCGCTGCGTGGGGATGCCCTGCTCCTGGCACATGCGCATCATGGCTTGGCGTGCATCAGCCTCGCTTACACCCTTGCGCGCGAGAGCGTTTCGAACACGTTCCGCCACCTCCGGTTTGTACGCCGGTGATGACGGGTTTAAGAAACAATCCGAGGCTGCGTGCTGAAGCGGTCGGGGGTGCAGAAAATATGTGCACCATGTGGTCGAGTTGGCACCGCCCCTTGGTGCGCGCATGTCGCTGGGCGTGGTGCTGTTGGCACCCTGGGGCGCCTCACAGGTGCTCTGTGCCTTGGACTCGACCTGCCAATTGCCGCGGTTCTGGCGGCCACTTTGGCGGAAACGACCCCCCGAATTGTCTGAGCGAAAATTGTCCGAGCGGAAGTTGTCCGAGCGCGCGAAACGATTCCCGCCCTTCAACTCTTGCCGCGCGTTGTCCATTTTCAAAATCGCCATGTCGAGCGACACCTCGCCCTGTTTCCACTTTTCATGCCAGATGTACCAGCACGCCGACGGGACGAGCGAAACAATTTCGGAGAACAACTTATCGCCGATCATTTTCTCGCGCTCGGCGTCGGCCATCGTGTCGCTGATGTGGTGGAAGTTGGCGGACAACTGGGCGTACAGCTCAGCGATCGGCTCGCCGGGCTTGGCCTTGGTGTGATACCAGTCCGTCACGGATGTGATGCGCTGATCAAGGCGGTAGAGGTCGGCAAGTTTGTCGAGGATGTACAAAATGTTGTGCCGCTTATCGATGCGCGTGGCGATGTAGCGCCGGTGGGCGTCGCCCTTCAGACATTGCGCAAACACGCAGTTCCAGAACATTTGCTGGTGCGTGTTGGGGACCCCCAGCGCCTGGAGGCACGTGGTGTGCAGCCAAAACTTGAAAGGCCCCGCGGAACACGTGGGGGTGCCGTCGAAGTTCAGTTGCTTGCTGGCGGCGGCCGCGACTTGGCCGACACCCATGCGATCGCGCGAGGAAATCAGCGCCAGCGCCGGTGTCAACTTTTGCAACCCATCAGACGATGATGTGACGAACCTATCAACATACGCCGCAATTTGCTGTATCAGCGAGGGGCCCGCCTCGATGGCGGCGGCGATGCGTTCTTCCCTGGTCCACGACCACGGGTTGCTTGCCGCAGCAGGGGACGCCGCTGTCGGGGCGCCCTTCGAGGGCCCCAGTTGCTGCTGAACGAGCTGCTGTTGTAGTTTCTTAATTATCGCGTCCTGCTCCGCGACGCGCGCGTGGATTGCTGCAGTGAACTGATCGTAGTTTGTCGCGTTTGTGGCGATCGAGCCCCCACTGCTGTGCCGCGAGAGGCTCATGTTGACTTGCGCGCGAGCCCCACTCCCCCCCAGGCCAACGGCCTGAGAGGCAACCAGGCTCCGAAAAGTTGGCGAGGCAGGCCGCTCCGGCCTGTAATCATCCTCGTCTGCAGAGTCGACTAGCACAAAAAAAGGTGCCCCCCTGCTTGACTTTTCATATGCGTTTATGAGGGCAAGTGCTTTGCGGCGGAGAGCCCCGTCATTCAATTTGGTGGGGTAGGTGCACATTGGCCAGTCCCCTTGGCGCTGGGCCAACAAATTGCACACTAAATTGACCAAGTCCGATCGGGTAACGGTTTGGTCTGTCGGGTCCAGACACTGGTCAACAAAAATCCGCAACTCTGCGGGAGATTGACCAATGTGGGCAGCCTGTGCCGCCGCCGCCACTCTCTCGGCAGCAGCCTCGGCTGCCACTTGTGCTGCCATTTCCTCGTCGGTAGGCAGCCCTCTGCTGCGCACCGCGTGCGTCATGGCATCCACCCAAGTGTGGACACGCGCCGTGGTCGCCCGGCCCACTGCACACCGTTGTGCCGCTGCGCGTCGCACACGCTAACGGCCACCGGCAATCACTGCCAGCCCAGTCGTTCAAGACACAGGCGGATGGCCCGCTGCCGCCGCCGCGAAACGTTGCCACCGGCCGTCTAGACGCCAAGCGGCTCGCACGGGTTGTCGCGGCCGGCTGCGGTGCCGGTTGGGTGCTGCGGGGCTGGAGTCAGGCGCCTGACTTTGTCCAGAAGTCAGGTACAATTAGATACGATCACCATGTTGTAAAGTGCCTCTTGCACTTTATTAGTTTTTTGATAGATGAAATGTCAAAACTCTTTGACAAATAATTCATTAGGTGAATAGAGCACAGAAGGTAGTTAAGACATTTGACTCAGCACATAAATAGATGTGAGTGGTAGAACAGAACAAAAGGCCTACTTAAATAACCCTGTGTTAAGTGAGGTTGCACTGGTGAGACGCAGTCAACCAGTGCATGCAAAACGGTGCCAAAATTCAAATGGGGCAAGTGCCCCCACATTGCGAAATCACACGGAAATGCACTGCGGTACACCCGCAACATTACGAACATAGTGAGCATTTTATGTTATTCAGAGCAATTTTTAGATTTTCAAAACGATCCAGATTTCGCTAGTGGTGTACAGTGTACAGGGTCGTTCTTCCCTTGTTCTATCGCACGCACACATACGTACTTTTTTGTTGGAATTTGTCCGGGCTGTTACAATAAAATACCTTGTTATCTGCTTTCATATGACAATATGCGTGTTCAGTTTATCCTGTTCTCGCATAAAACGTCGGATTGAATAAGATTTACCATGAATCGATTGGAATGCATTCATTCAAATTCAAAATTAACTTAACAATTTTAACGAAATTTAAAATTGGTACGTAAGGGCCGAACCACTGATTCCTTTCATGTCTGCCGAGTTTACAGACGTACATTTTAGCCCCAATATAACCTATATTGTAAAGTTTATTACCGCTTTTGTGTATGAAAAAGCGTATTCTTTACTATTGTAGTATTTGATACTACACTATGAATTTCACGAAAATTTCTGACGAAATAATAGACCCCCCTCGAATAAGCCCCCCCCCTCGAATTAACCGCCCTCCCCCCTCAAATATTGCTGGCTAAATAATAAAAAACCCATGGGGTTTTTTCGAGGTAATACGGTACACTGTCATGACTATGCCTTCCAAGCATAATAAACTTATCACTAGTGATCTAAAAGCGCCATCGTGCTGGCGCTTGGCGCTATTCTGCTGTGGCGCCATTGGCACTTGGCGCCATCATCCCGAAAAGCGCCATGGCGCTTTTGGCGCTTGGCGCTATAATGCTGTGGCGCCATTGGCGCTTGGCGCTAGCAATTTTAAAAGCGCCACACGGTCAACGTAATGTTTCCAAGAGGTTCACCAAAAATGTGAAAAACGATGTCAGTTTCACTTACTAACTATAAATTTAAACACATTTTTTATAAAATACCAATAATCAAAATTACCAATCTATACTTTGCGAACTTGATACTCTGCACTAGCACTCATTTATATCTTGTGTTGAAAGCGTGCCCATTATAATTAAAGCATGTGATTTTTGTAAAAATATTCAAAGAATTATTGTTGTAAATACCATAAAATGTTACAAAAGGAATGAATTTTGTTAACTTTTTACGAAAATCGCATGCGTTATATACGCTTGGCACGCTTCCAGGAGGAACCACTCGTCAAGGTATAAAGAAACTGGAGTATTTTTTTTAAAGAATATCTTTGGAAATTCGCAAAGTGTTGTTCTCAAATTTATTCATCGAAAATTCTTGTAAAACATTCATTAACACTGTTCAAAGCATAAATTGACATTTACACATTTACAAATGTAAATATAAAAATGTGTTGACGCTTGGCGCCATCACCCTCTGGCGCCATTGGCGCTTGGCGCTTCAACCCAGAAAAGCGCCATGGCGCTTTTGGCGCTCGGCGCTTAAGTCGCGTGGCGCCACTGGCGCTTGGCGCCGTACATGGAAAAGCGCCATGGCGCTTTTGGCCGATGGCGCCAAAGTCCTGGCGCTTTTTACATCACTACTTATCACCAGGGTTGGTTTTAGTAAAATTCTTTTTACTAAAATTGTATTTTATTTTTATTTTATTCTTCAATTTTCCATTTTATTTTTATTTTATTCTTCAATTGTTCATTTTATTTTTATTTTATTTTTATTTTTTATTTTAGTTCGTGACCAGGATTGATTTAAGTAAAATTCTTTTTACTAAAATTGTATTTTATTCTTATTAAAATTGTATTTTATTTTTATTTTATTCTTCAATTTTACATTTTATTTTTATTTTATTCTTTAATTTTCTATTTTATTTTTATTTTTTTCTGAGATTTTGCCAACCCTGCTTATCACACAATAACGATGAAATATGTTAAAATATCTCACTCACTTGTCGCTGTAGAGAAAACTGGAGAGGGAGCCCTAAAATTCTTGTGTGGTGTGACCAAAAGATCGCAACCATTTATATACCGTATTTCCTCGAAATACCCCCCGGGGGGTGATTGTTTCATAGTGGTCCCGAGAGGGGGGGGGGTTAAACGAGGGGGGGGGGTATTTCGAGGGGGGGGTTATTATTTCACAAGAAAATTTTTGAAAACCAAGTACGAAATTGTCGTCTGAAACGTACGCAGACGTCGAAAAATGCAACAAAAACTGCCATTTATAAGGTTCTGTAGACTAATATTAGTACGTAGATGGTATAAACACTGTTCTAACGTGATTCCGACATTGTTTTAACGTGTGTTCTGCACTACGCAGAACATAAACTGCCGTATTTGTCATGTACGTTCTCTTTACACTCAATTGGGGGGGGGGGTATTTCGAGGGGGGGGGGTGATTGTTTCATAGTGGTCTCGAGAGGGGGGGTATTTCAAGGGGGGGGTATTTCGAGGAAATACGGTAGTCGGTAAGCGGCATTGGCTTTCAAACAGTCTGTCGATGAACTTCAGTGTAATCCTTTGACCTCCAAAAACCGAGTTATTTTTTTATGGTGGCGCATTTAAAAATATTACCGTATTTTTTGCAACCTGATGCCGGAACAGGAAGAATTGGTTTTTAAGTTTTTTTCTCTGATGTTCACCATTCAGTATCAAACGTAGAATTGAATGGAGCGTTAGGGGAGAATTTCCATCGGTAGATAGTCGTGCGGTATTTACTCGAATAATTCTCCACACTTGAAAAATTCCCCCCTGTTAGATGAGTGAGGAAAAAATACCCCTCCCTCCTAGAATAATTCCCCCCCTTTAGGCATATCACAACTTTATTGTGTATAATCTGAACACGGATGGCATGTTATGTTGTTAAAAAGCATATTTCATGATAGTTGATAGAAACATGCTTGAAAATTTGACGAAGTAATAATTCTCCCCTTGAATAATTGCCTCCCTCGAGTAGTCCCCCCAAAAAAAGTCTGATGAAAAAATAATTCGTTCGGGGGATTATTCGAATAAATATGGTATTTACAAAATTGCAGCATGAAGAAATTACGCGGGTCATCATACTGTTGGTGACCGAGGTCTCGCAGCTTTTTAAATCAAAAATGTTGCCAAAACTTCCTTCAAAATGGTGCCAAAAATAGTGTCATTGCAGTGGTTGATTATGAACTTAACTAAAGCGGCGTTTACACTGCAAAATGTGCCGACAAATCAAAAAGTGAAAAAGTTCCATAAATCCAGAATAAAGTTCCATATCTGCGAGAAAAAACAGGTCAGTATACTCACTAGTTAGGTGCACTCACATGCCAAATTTCAGATCAATCGGCCTTTTTGTTCCAGAGTTATAAGCATTTTAAAAATTTCACGTTGTCGGTTCGCTTTTTTTGATCGAAAAAATCTTGTTGTGAGCACAAGGTTTTGATTGGCGACAATGCGGCAATTAGCGCTTGTCGTCACACGAGAATAAATGTTGTCATGGGAGCCTGATTTTTGTTGTCGATTGTCGCCACGAGCTGCGAACGTGTTTTTTGTTCATTTTTGTGTGACGACAATGAGTAAATTTTACAACAGGTGCTGAGTTGCACAGTTGCTTCTAAACACCTTCCCGGTCACGTCCGGCACCCTATTTTTGATCTTACTTGTGACACCCTATCTCCAGTTCTAGGGCGCGCCAGAAGCTGAAACTTGGGGGAGGTATTGGTGCAACCCCCCTCTACTTTGCATGAATTTGGGGGGTCGCGGTGACCCTCCTCAGGGTGGGTCGCCCATCGTGCAAATTTTTTTTTGGATTTTATGGTGTCCCACAGCAGGTCCGGCACCCGCTGAGTTCTGAGCTGTCTGTGGGAGGTGTATAAATCTAAAATTTTGGGGATGTGTTACCAACGTGAGATAAATGAGAAAAATTTCTAAAAAATCTCTTATTCTTTAAAAAAACACCACTCCCCAACAGATAGATGACAAAAAATTCACTTTTTGGAACTTTTTTATTAAACACTTGAAGAGATGGTTTATGATACTTTAAAGGGAAGGGTTTGATGTTTAAAGTTATGTAAAGAACTATTCCTTTAAAATGCCTGCATTGCAAAATTTACTTAGTGTGAATTTTACAACATCATAATGACATCATTGCAGGAACTAAAATTTACAAAATTTACACTTTGAAATTCCCCCCAACTAAATTTTGCAATGCACAACTTTTCACCGCAACTTTCATGCAAATCAAAGAAACGAGATTAAAAGGATAGCTCAAACAAATTGGAAAATCCACAAACGAACACCTTGCGGGGTAATTTGAGGAAATACAGTACTTTATCAAAGTGATGCTAAATCACTTTTATGGTTTTGTATTTCTTCTAATAGAAGAGTGTTATTCTATTTTTTTGTCAACATTGTTCATTGTCAACAATAAATCTCTGTTTGAACGCTGGAATTAAATATCTATTTGAAAATTCTCACTATTCATTTTTTATATTTTAGTTTTTTGTCACTCTTCCAATGTATTAGGGTGTAAACTATGTTTCTTATATGTTTTGCGATGTCATAGAAATGAACATTCCCATTCTGTTGTACATTGTCAGATTTTGATGCCCTTCGAGTATGTTGGGGTTTGGGGTCTGGGCTATGACAATTCCTTGAATAATCCCACAGTCCCGAGATAAAAGGGGTCTAATAAAGGATACTGTATTTACTCAATAATTCCCCCCACTTAAATAATTCCCCCCCTCGAATAATTCCC
Organism: Sphaerolaimus hirsutus; assembly: GCA_964036195.1. Classification (NCBI taxonomy): domain Eukaryota; kingdom Metazoa; phylum Nematoda; class Chromadorea; order Monhysterida; family Sphaerolaimidae; genus Sphaerolaimus; species Sphaerolaimus hirsutus. The sequence continues at coordinate 6,928,124 of OZ038455.1, read as the reverse complement.
CCCTGCTAGACGAGTGAGGAAAAAATAATTTCCCCACTTGAATAACCCCCCCCCATAATGACGGAGAATAAATAATGCACATTTATTAAAAGGACAATTGATGAAATCAAACCAAGCAAAAAAGCAGTGCCTCGTTTGATTCATTGAATACAAATGCAGCACATTCGGTGTGTAAGGATGCAAAGGAATATGCACTATGAATGGAAATTGGACGTACATGTGTACGTTGTGTGGCGGAAACATACTTGAAAATTTTGAGGAAATAATAATTCCCCCACTTGAATAATTCCCCCCTTGAATAGTTCCCCCCTCAAAAATGTCTGACGAAAAAATAATTCCCCAGGGGAATTATTCGAGTAAATATGTTAATTCCAAAAAATCTCTCCCAAAAATATAATACTGTATTTCCTCAAATTACACCCCAGGGGGTAATTTTTTCAGAGTGGCAGTTTTGAGGGAGGGTAAATTCAAGGAGGATATTTCTGGGGCGGGTTATTATTTCGCCAGAAATTCCTTGAATTCCCAGTACTAATTTGTTGTCTGTCATGTACGCAGACAAAGTGATTGTATGCATACAGAAAAATGTAACAATGACTGCCATGTATAAGAGTAGAGTCTTGTAGATTTGGAACCCCATGGGGGTTCAGATAGATAGTCAATCATTCCTCTGGAGGGATAGATAGCTGAAAAAAATTTGGGGGGGGGGGCGGGTTTGGGGGCATTCAATATATAGGCTATTTTGAGGTTAAGAAGCTAAAAAAAGGGTAAATCACTAAAAATAGGTGAAACATAGCTTAAAATAGGTTAATGCTCCAGCTATCTATCTATCCCGGAGGCTGCTCAGCTATCTATCTATCCCAAGGCAAAATTTTTGGCTACTATCCCCTGAACCCCCCCCCCAGAATCGCCAGCTATCTATCTATCCTGGAGCGATTTTTGAGAAATTTACCCTAATTTTCACTCAAAATCGCTACTTTTCATTAGGGTTCAAATGGGACCAGTTTCTCAGACCGGGACCAGAAAATTTTTAATGTCGGGACCAGGACCGGGACTGGGGAGTCAGACCGGGACTGGGACCCGGACTCGCTTTTTTCAATTGTTGGGACCGGGACCGGGACTGGGGGGTCCGGACCGGGACTGGGGGGTCCGGACCGGGACTGGGATTTGCCGAACCGGGACCGCGGTTTTGTTTGTACCCTATTGGTACTGATATCCAGCCAATGTTTTCCACACACCTCCACTGTGTGAAGGACCCCTCTCTTAATAACCTTTTCTTATAGCATTATTCAAGCACTATTCCATTCCCATCTTCACTTGAAGTCATGAATATTTGATGAAAATCGATGTATTTAAGTAACAAGTTAGACAACACACTTGTACCAACAACTAGAATTGATTTTTTGTCAGAAATCACCACTTTAATAGTACAACATGGCTCCACAGCCATTATATTGCTATATATATGACATCGTATGATACTGCTATTTGTCTGTCATATTTATCTACGTGTATATTTATGTTGATCACATTGTAACTATATTTGGGAACCTTTGAAAAAACATTTTATTAAAAAAACATAATTCTTTTAACCCAGGTCATTGAAAATTATGTTTTTCTTAGACTTTTTGCCGAACCATGTACCGGGACCGTGGTCCCATTTGAACCTTACTTTTCATACCTATTTATATATTTTCACTGTCAGGATAATCAATGTGTATGTCTTATTGCACATTTTCAGCTATTTTTGGCTATTTATGTGCCTTTGTACCTATTTGTACCTACTCTTAACCTATTTTTAGCTATGTTTAACCTATTTTTAGCAATTTTTCCCCTTTTTTAGCTTATAAACCTCAAAATAGCTTATATATTGACCCCCCCCCAACCCCCCCCCCCCAAATTTTTTTCAGCTATCTATCCCTCCGGAGGAGCAATTTACTATCTTTCTGAACCCCCGCAGGGGTCCAAATCTACAAGACCCCTGCTGAGCAGCCTCTGGGAAAAATAGATAGCTGGAGGGAGGGTTTATAATTTCATTGCAGCCATTTTGAGGGGGGTATTTTGAGTAAATATGATATAATTCAATTTCTCTGGAAAAATAGACAGGAGAAAATACAAAAAAAATAAGATTTTTTATCTTTGCTTATAGGTATTTAACGATGGCAAAAAAAGATTCGAAAATTCAAAAACCTTTTAGAACTTTTGAAAAAAAGTTTGGAATTTTTGAGCATGAGGTTAAAAAAATACATAAAAATCAATTTATTTTCAAAAAATTTGAAAATTTGAAAATTCATATATTCGAAAAGTGTTTTTGGATGAAAATACATATTTCATTTAATGAAAATGTCAATTTTGCAAGAATTCAACCATAGGTGCAGAACCAAACTGTGTGGATGTACCTGCGGTAACAGCTTTGAAGCTGTAAAATGTAATGGTGTATTTAATGTTCACCAGAAAAATTCAAAAATGCAGTTATTTTAAGAAAAAAAATTCAAAAAGTGACCAAAAAGATTTGAAAATTCGAAAACTATTAAAAAAGATTCAAAAATTTGAAAAATAAATTCGAAAATTTGAAAACCACTTTTAGAAAAAAATCTAAATTCGAAAAGTCATTTTGAAGAAACATTTTAAAAAGTTAAATACGTTTTCCAGAGGGTTTGCCATCATTAAATAGGGGATTTTCTGGGTAGCATTTTAGGGGGGGGGGTCCGCCAAAGTTCGCATGGCTATAACTCTGCAACCACTTGGCAAAATTTAACATAATGAGGTTTCAGGTCGGGGCGGTATTCAAAATCGAAATCAACTTTCTATGACCCCCCTGACCCGTGATAGAGTGGGTCTGAAAAAAGACACAATTTTCGATTTTTTTCGCTGTCGCCCCAAACACGCGAACTTTGAATGTCAATAACTCTGTTATTTCACAGCCAATTTTGTTCATTTAACTTCTAAAATTAAGAAAAATCTTTGGAGATTCCATTTTTAAGGTCATTTTGGTGATGTACAGTTGCGGTCATATTGATTTGACCCAATTTCTGAATGCCAAATTTTGAGCAAATTTTTGTATTTGAACATGCTATCATATACTTTAGACGAGTATAGATTTAACAAACACTTAAAATGATCAGAATGACATGGAGATATCATTTTTATTCCCAGATTATCTGTGTATTGTCTCCCGTACTCCCGTACACAAGTTCTCCCATACAAGAAAACAATGATGACTCTTGAATGAAATTATCATAATGAAAATTTATACAAATAAACTAATAATAAAAACAATATCCCCATGTTATTCTGATCATTTTAAGAGTTCGTTGGTGAAAATCGGCTGAGAAAAGGTCAAGATATGGAGTTTTGAAGTTGCATGCTTTGTTCTTCATGCAGTTATTTATGTGGATGGGAGGAAAAGTTTGATGCGCTATAACTTTTGATTGGAAAGAGATATTGAACTCATTTTTGTTTTATATGAGTTCTCGTTGTCTAAAGTATATGATAGCATGTTCAAATAAAAAGAATTGCTCAAAATTTGGCATTCAGAAATTGGGTCAAATCGATATGACCGCAATTGTACATCACCAAAATGACCTCAACAATGGAATCTCCAAGGATTTTTTTTCATTTAGAAGTTTAATGAACCAAATTGGCCGTGAACTAACGGAGTTATTGACATTCAAAGTTTGCGTGTTCAAGGCGACACCCGAAAAAAGTGCCTTTTTTCAGACCGACCCTATCTCGGGTCAGGGGGGTCATAGAAAGTTGAATTCGATTTTCAATACCGCCCCGACCTGAAACATCATTATGTGAAATTTTCGTCAAATTTCGCCAAGTGGTTGCAGAGTTATAGCCATGCGAACTTTGGCGGACCCCCCCCCCCCCCCCCTAAAATGCTACCCCGAAAATCCCCTATGCTTCCGAGTTTACCTATATTTAAAAATAAATTTTATTATCCTTTGCTTGCGCGCCCACCCTATTTTGAACTTATGTGGGGCATTTTTTGTCTTATTTTGTTTTTGTCGGTTTGGGTCTCGTTGTAAGGGTATAAGCACACTGAATAAGTGTAAACACCCTCAATTTTTCATTCTATCTATTTTTCCCAACACCAGTTTCCCAACACTAATAATAAGTAGCAAATATGGAATTGATATTTCAGACGAAACTTTGTGATTAATTGCAAGAATGTTACCATTACACAAACAGTAGGTTTTCTTCGCAAACTAGGAGATAGTCTCATCATATTTTAGTATTTAGAAACGCTTTTCGCTGTGCATGATTGAGTGTTATTGCATTTTGTAGACGCGCACACCCACACAATCTTTGTGATCACCAGCAGTATACTCGGCAATACTGTATGTGAATAGGTTTTTACTTAATTGCGCCGACCACCAGAAAACGGCAGTCACTTGGAGTTTTGCTTTTGGAATAAGAAATACATCGATGAGATAAAAACGTACGTAACAAAAGACCAGGCCTGCAGATGGAAGTGAAGCTACAAAGGACTCACAACCTGGGCATTCGAGCCACTGCTCATGATGCCCGAAATGTCACTTCTCACATCCAATTTGACTGCCTTTCTTTGGTGGATTTGATAATGATTTGCTACATAAATTTGTTGGTTCTTTTTACAATTTCAACTCAGTAATATAACTTCACTCAAAACAAAACCTAAAATCAACTACTCTTAAAATACCGAAAGTAATTAAAAAGCATGCAGTCAAAACTTTATAATTTTACACAATTAAACCATCAAAATTAAATCTCTTTTTCAGAATAGACTAGGGTTGGGAAGTTGGCACTTCTACCCTAGGTAGGTACTTTAAATAATGGCTCCCTTGATTAACACCTCGTTCCACAACCGTTGGAACCCCCATTTCTCTGTAGTATTAAAGTCCAAAAATGATATATATTTCTATTGTAAATTTCTGGCAATGCAAAATCGTAATGGCTACAATTACAGGTAAGTAAAGACAGAGAAAACAGAACTGCCCAAACAAAAAGGTAATTGAACCGGTATATTTCCCTTTTGTCTGCAGAAACATTTACAAAAATCCATTTTTTTTCTAAATTAAACACATTTTGTTTACTCTTAATAAACTCTCAATTCTCTCTAAAAATTAAGTCAAACAAAAATTAAGTGAAACCAGACTTGTTCAATGACAATATTTTACAAAAAAACGGTAATTAATAAATAGAAGTTTCACAGAATCGTTTTTCCTGTCTCAAACGTTGGAAGGATGAGGACCAGTGCCTGATCAACACCAGTCATTGACCTACTAAATATGATGCCAGGATACAGGTGAGTGGAACTTTTCATTCTGAACAATTCAGATATTTAGGTATGTATATACACAAATGCAGTGCCATTTTATTTCCGCATAGTGAATCAAATACTGCATGCACACTTTCGAGTAAAATAGTTTTATTTCACACTGTTCATGCAACTGAAAACTAGTCTTTACTTGTAGTAAAATCTATAATGTATTTACATTGATGCTGCGCGACATTTAATTGCGAGTAAGAAATTCTAACCTTTTATTATAACTAATTAGTGATAGAAATGTCTGGTGGGAAGTCACTAGACAGAACCTGCCAGCACAATGCTAACATTCAGCAAACAGGGCTGTGATACCCAAGGTAATGGGGTGTGCCTATTACAGCCTCATATTGCAGTGCACACCTGCAATCCTGATGTCCCTAGGTTGCAGAATTTGCCTGCATGCATCACTCAGCGCTAGTGGCAGATGCACTGCCAGGGCCCCATTGATGAAGCTGTCCCCCCCATGCTGCCGACATGGAAGAGGCGTGTACCACAGTCCAACAACAAGTGCATCCGCTGTGGTTGACACCTGCTCAAACCGTTGTGCTGCGAACCGTTGATGGTGTATGTAACATGCCCACACCCAGGATGGGTTCCTGTGGCCACCTGACAGCAGGCCAGCAGGAGGGTCAGGAATTACGGCCATTCCTAACTGCTGTCTAGTTGATGTAGTGTGTTGGGACTAACACTGCAAAGTTGTTGCTTTTTGTATGAATGCCAAGCATGGCAAAAAGTATGAAAGTTAACACGTTTTTCAATTCAATTTACTTTTCCGCGCTGCATAACACAAATGCTTTAGAATCAGAAATATACATATAACCCATATAACTAGCAAATCACTAATCACTAAACAAGAGAAATCATGCCACTGCATGGTGCCTCAAACTGGAAAAATTCTCAAACCAAAAAATGTCCTTTACATGTTAAAAACGTAAATAACCAAACACATGGTGAGATAGATGCAAAGTGAGATTGCAAAACTAAGGACAGCTCAGCTGAAAGATGGATCTACATGGTGGTGTGGCACCAAAAATGGGCAAGCTGTCAGGATGCTGGTGCCAGTCAGGCATCACCACACAGTCACAGCAGGTGGACACTGAAAATGCACATGTTTTTCTTCCACTAATTATTGCTTTACTTAGCACTTTGTCCACACTAAAAAAATGACACCAACTGGTCTGAAACAGCCAGGGTAAATAGCCAACAGCAACACTAGCACCAAGAAGACAGAAATCTCAACCAGTGAGTGAAGAACGTTTTGTGTTTTGTGTTAGTTTATTAACGCCTTAAACTACACATTAAAAAATTTGGCAATAACCCAAAACCTAGAACCTATTTTTTCAGTCAGAGTCACAGAATCCAATGGAACAAGTCCTGTGCCAGGATGGTAATGGATACAGCCCACTCAGTAGTCAACCTACAAAAGGACAACTTTCTGTACAAATGGTACACCCAGGTATTCCAGTATTTACAGAAAACAGTAAACCAGAAAACTAAATACATAACATACATAAACTGCCATCAACCAACCCACTTAAACCAGTAACAAGACTTAACTAAAAATCCCAAAACACTGTACCACACCACTCACCTGGGCCCAACGCCCAACTCGCTGGATTCAGTCCCAGGTGCCATTACAGTTGGCAGCTTGCCAACAGTCACCACAGTGGAAGGCCTAAAAAAGTGGTAAGTCATGGAAAAATTGGGTATAAAAGCAGTTGATAACCCAGGTGAAACGATACATTTTACAGGTAAAAATTCGGGTAAACTCAATTTAAAAAAATCACACTTAAAGCACTCAAAATCACAAATAAAATACTAACTCCCATCAACGAACTCAGTTTTCTGCCAAGTGGTACTGGACAGAAAGTAGATGCCACTGGGCCAAAATCCTGTGTAAAAGGGGTAAAAATTGTCAAAATATTTAGGTACATTTCCTTTCCAACAAAATGTTTACCACCCATAAATTCAACTTATCATAAACCCAAATACTTTCTTAACCTATTTTACCAATAAATTCACATTCTGATAAAAAACACCCATACTCACTTCATGACACATTGTAATTTTCCCAAAGCGATTCAGCTCAGACAGGGGTGGACAGTGCCAGAGCACCAGAAACGGACCACCAGGGATGTGGCCTGTCCAGGGGACTTTGGCAGCCTGCTGCAACTGCTCTCAAGTGCCATCACACCTCAGGACCAGATCAGCCTGACCCAAGCAGCTGCACAGGCCGCCCAGAAAACCTGACCCAGCCAGATAGATACTGCACAGCAGAACCTGGATATGGAATTAGATACAAGATAAGTTTCAGCATGGGGGGGCGATTTTAAATATGAACAGTTGGAAACTAGGCAATCTTGAAATAAATATATTGTATTTATATTTAGGTATTTAGATCATAAAAAAATCTACACATTTTAAATTTTATAAAGTTTTCAAAAAGTCTTCTCAAAACAATTTTGAAAATCACCTCAAAATAATTCCACTTTCCAAAATTTATGAATTTAAAAACTCATTCAATGAAGCATTTATAAAAGCTCTAATTTTCCCTGAAAACTGTTACATGTTTACACAAAGACATTCTTATCAAAGTTGATAATGTGACTCACTCATAATAAGCACAGATTTGTCAACCCATTTTACAGTGCATTAAGTATTTTCACATTTGTTATTTCACACTTTATTTCTGATAAGAAATGTAGTTCAACCCATTCAAATAAGTTGACAAGATTCTAAATGTGGAACCCCCATCTTAAACATATCTGTAATTTTTCCTCAATTTGAACTGTATAAAGAAGGAATGCTTGAATAAAACCCCATCAATTAAACTCAACTAAAACTGGGTAAATGTCAAATGATATTTTAACGCGAACTTATAGCAAACTTGAACGCAACTCGCACTTTTCTAAAAACACTAAAAAACGTTAAAACTTAAATTAAGGATAACTTTGGAACCAGAACCCCTTTAGGGACACTTAACCACTCATTTTAAACCTAAAAACCCAAGGAATAAAGCTATCGGATCACCTCGATCCTCAAGGTCTCAGAAAAAAAAATCGCGAGAGGGGAGGTGTACACCCCTTTTTGAGACCCACAAAACAAACTCAAAAGAAAAGCAAACCAACCAGTGTGTAACCAAACGTTCCAATCAGCTTCAAAATTACTCAGTATCAAACTCAAAGCTTTTAACACAATGCCAAAGTAAATTTTATAATTATGTATGTATAATTATTTCTTTCCACCCCCTCTAAGCTATTACTACCAAGCCACACTCTGGATTGACCTTAATTGACTCACAACTAAAGGGTCGACCCCCTAGCACCTTGCGAAAGGCCAATAGGCAGGACCCAGTAGCCCTATACAAGCTAGTAAAGGCCACAGAGAGCTTCTGGCAGCTCTAACCAGAGAGGATGGGTAAGAAATTGGATATACACACATGAAAGCTTGTGTCAACTCCCACAGCTTTCAAATATTAACCAAAAGCAATAACATTGTGTAAAAACCTTAGTTTTAAACAAAAAACCTTAGAATAATGCCATTTCAGATTTGAGTTTTGAAAGCATGAGTTAATTTTGATAAAACCCCTCAAAATTGATTTAGTTATTCTCACACACTGCTAGATAACAAAGATAGGCATTAAACTTCAGCTTTTTGTTCAATTTTGACTTCTGACTAAAATAATAAAAAACCAACCCTCCTTTAACATTCCATACCACACTCAAGCAACAAATAAATACAAAGGTGTAGATATGCATGTGTCAACTTTTCAGTTGACAGACATATAAATGCAGGTAGGTACAAATAATTCTTTTATTTCAATGCAGAAACACAAGAGAAACAAAAAATCACAATATCATCCAGCAGCACCAAGCAATGGAATGCAGTCCAGTCCAGACAACAAGAGTTTTAGCCAGAGGACCTAAACAACCAATGTCCAAGGATCTGTGAGTGGGTTAAAATTGTGAAGGGATAGGCAAAACCCAAAAATTTCCGCGGAAAGAACTATTTTCTCAAAATCGGCCAAATTTGGCAGAGTGCCAAAAGCACCAAAAACAAACAGAAACAAAAGTAAAAACAACCCAAAATTAAACAGTGTATACCCACGAACCTGTTCTGTAAGCTTCAGCACCTTTTAGGATCCAAGATTTTCAATCATTTTTCACTGGGCTGAGAACAATCTGCGCGGAAACAAATATTTTCAAAAATATTCAAAGTAGTAAAAATGGTAAAAACAGCACTCAAACACACCATAAACACCTTGGAAACCCAACTCAACCAAAGGAGACCCCATTTGGAACAACTTTCTCTGATTTTAGAAACAAGTGAGTTCAGGTTTGACCCGGGATTATTTTTCTTTTTGGGAGAAAATCAAGTTTTGGATACATCCTAACAAAACATGTTTAAACCACTTTTTATGGTCTAAATAGGATACTACACTACAATTGTACATCCAGTGATGTAAAATAGTCAATAAAATTAACTTAACTCTTAATTTTTTTTCAAAATTCAAAAATTCCAAATTTTCTCAAAACACCTTCAAATCTATAACTTTGGGATTGGGATTTTTTCACTCCAATCTTTATATTTTATTTTATTTCCTTGCATCTTGTAAAATTGAATTTTTGGTATTTGGGTCTCACACCTTCCCCCCTCAACCACTTTTCACCCAGATTACACCCAGATCCAAGTTGGTTTTTCCCCTCATTTAGAGACCTTTTCATTATAATTTTGATTTATTGTTCCTCTATTTGCTTGCCTACACCCTCACCCTGCATGCTTACTCTCCTAGGTATATTATTCTCCACTTTGTCCAATTTTCTTCATATTTTTTTTTTCCCCTACTATATACCCTGGGGCATGGTATTTCCCTTGGGGGAGGGGATGCGGATGCTGCTTGCTGCTAAATTCTACATTTGCATTGGCACACATTTAATTTGGTAATTCCCGCAACATTTTAATATTATTTTCGTAAATTATCCAGTTTTTTTTTACACAAATTATCCACATTTTAGGCACTAAAATTTAAAATTGCATAATTTAATCAACAATTTCTTAATTCATCAAACTTCCCATACTTCAACAACAAATTTATAACAACTCTGTGGGAACTCTGAAATGACTTCTGACCCTGCAACACATTCAGGTGGTGCCCAGAGGGCACTGACTGTCCAGCAGCCAGGTGCAATGGCATGGGGAGGCACCAACAGTGCCCAGGGAGATACCGAGACTGAAGCAGTAAAACTAATTGCTCAGGCAAACAGGGACAAAGACAGGCATCTGAAACCACTACAAGAGTCATACAACTCAATGGTGGTGCTCCTTGAGACACTCCCATTAACAGATGCAATCAGAGAGCAACTACAAGAAACGATGGCAGACATGAGGGTAGATGTGCTGCTGAAAGCACTGGAAGTGCATGGACAAGCAGTCAAGAAAACTGCTGAGGATATCATTAGGGAAATGCAACAGCAGCCACCATACCAAGATGGCAATGACCAGCAGGGCATAACCACTTATGCAGTAACTGTGCCAGAGCAAGGCCAGCCAATCCAGATTGATGCTGTGCCTATAGGCGATAGGCAGCAGCAGGCTACCACTAATTTGTCACATGAAATCCGCGCCCAAATAAGGGCGGAGTTTGAACGGGAATGGGCCAGTGTGTCAACTGGTGGCCCAAGGGCACATGTGGAACCCAGGAAAAATGTGGTGAACACCATGATGTGGAAAATGCGCCTAGGAAACCTGCAACGCAGGGTGAATGTGTTCACAGGCCAGGCGGATCAATCCTGGGCTATCTTTGTAGAGGGTTTTGTCACGCTGTCAAAATCCTTGGCCCTGACTGAAGAAGAAATGTGTGACTTTTTGCCACCATTCCTGACTGGGCCAGCACTGCAGTGCTATGAGGAATTGTCCCCAGCACAGCGCACCAGTTGGCATGAACTGTGCCAAGCCATGGAACGCAGGTTCAATAGCCCAGCAAAAAGAAATGCGATGTTGCGAGAACTAGATGCAGCAAAACAAGGTCATCTACCAATCACAAGGTATGCGGACCATGTGCATCGCATGGTGCGCGCGTTGAACCCAAATGCCCCAGCAGAGCAAATTACACAGAAAACTGCAGAAAAGATATTTTGCAGTATGTCTGATGAGCTGATGGCGCTGGCATCAATCCAATCCTTGGAGCCACCAAGTGACTTTCAGTTGCTAATGAGTATGCTGGAACGCTTAGAACAATGTGCCACAAAAATGAGAAGCTCTGGCTTAGGCTGGGCACCCAGAAACACGCTGGTGAACAGCTTTGGGACATATGGGCAAGGTGTGAAGCTGGATGAAATTCCAGCACACCAATGGCGCTTCCCTGTGCCCGGAAATATGCCACAGGTTAACTTTGCTGGAAGGCAAATGCCACCAAAGCCAGATATGTCTGTAAGGGCAGAAAACAATCTCCGGGTCAACAACAACAGGCCCAGGGACCAGCATATTGGATACAAAGATCGCTCACCACAATTTGTGCCAAGGGAAGCACAAAAGGACAAAGCACAGCAGCCCATTGAAGCTGCCAGAATAGGCAGGCGCCAAAAAGAGAAATATCTGAAGGCAACTGACATGAATGCTGAACTAACCACAAAGCACAAGACCATGAGAACAGTCCAGCAGGTCAGCCACAAGTATGCCACTGAATTCACTGAACCAGAATCTGACTCTGAGTTGGATGAGTACAACCTGACTGTGGCCAAAAGTGACCTGCCAGCACTGTTGGCAATCCTGAAAGAAACTAATCCAGGATTGAGTCTGGAAGAAATTCCAAACAAAACACAGTAGCATGGGAATTAATCTGGTGATGGGCCATTTGTGACCAATGTCATAAAATGGTGAAATGCTTGTTTTCTCACATACAAAATCGGCAACTATGGCTCCATGAAACATGTACCAAGAATAGTGTAATTTGATGTCAATTCTCACAGTAACAAAATACAATCCATAACACAAGCAGACAACGTTGAACCTGGCTCACTGGAATTATTATACTCCAGTGCAATTGAACAGAATGCACCAACAAAAGACTTGAGGGTATGAATAAAAAAACAGTATGATATGCTGCAAGCGTTGAGAGTGAATGTAAACTACATCATGGTCAAAATACCAGTCAGCAAGAGTCATGTGGCAATACATTCCATACAAGAACACCTTGCAGGTGGTTTCCACAGACATCAGCAAGAACTACATAACACAAAAATCCTGACCATGGCCGAGGACAATGGGGCAGTGGATCATTTGGCTGATGACATACATGAATGGATTCAGCCAGGTCAGAAGAACCCTGAAAAAAGAAAGCGCTTGAAAAAATGACCAGAACTGGAGCATTCATCATACCATAGAACAGAGTGAGGAAAACTAAGATGCTGCTGAAAAATGATTATTTGTCAGGTGTGTGACTACACCCAAACTCAAAACACTTTTTCAAATTGAACACAAACAAACACAGACCATAGGCACAATGGTGCATACACAAAACTGGGAGAAATATTCATAAGTATTTTCACATTTCACATTATAATATACTTTTTATATTCATTTAAATTTCTCCTCAGTTTTGTCAGACCAACAATTAAATTTCTAAGTAATGTGATCATCTTAGAATAGACTTCACTTGATCCAACAATCAAAATAATATATTCATATTTATTTAAACAAAAATCAACTGAAGTCAATTCTAATCTTTATCTCTTGTACTAGTAACAGTAATCTAGTAAACTAGTCTAATAATTCATGAACACATTTGTACCTTCTATCTGTTTTACAAATTTTGCAAATGGGTAAGATATTTTTGTTCTTCTTATGAGTGTACAAATTCAGGAATATGTAGCTTATCTTTTGTATTCAATTTTTTTTGTGAAGTTATAAAAATTGTATCAATTAATCATTACTTTGTATTAGTAAGTAGACATACTAGATATATTCATAGGTTTCAACAAGTCAATGCAGGCTTCAGATAGTGTCATGTTCCCCAAAATCGACAACCAGTTCAATTGGCACATATTGGGCCCATGCCTTGGACCCAATGTTGTGCCAGATCACATCAGCGTGTGACCAAAGATGACCAGACAAAATTGGATCACGTTTACATCAATGATGAATGACCACCTGAATCCAAAACCCAAGATCACAGTGAATAAAATGCCTGAGGGAAGAAATTCAAGATACTTACAAATGGACAAGGAAAGCAGATCAGACAGTGGAGAGTGCACAACAGCCCAGTTGAACAACTACTGACACAGATGGTGTCAGCCCAGAAATGTTATCAAGAGATGTGGATAAAAACCCATCAGTTCAAGTGCAGTAATTGGGGTATCTTCACGTATGTGCATGTTTTCACCAATTGCCAAGAACAGCAGAAACAAAGACAAAATGGCACAGTGGCGCGAATTTCAACCGCTGCACATTGGAAAGTCACACCACAGCCAAGCGAGTTACCACAGAATATGAAACACAGAAAACAGACATAGCCAAAACACAACAGAGCACAAATGGACAGGTGCCAACAATGCATCCAGTGACACCAATCAGCTGCAGCAGCTGACAATGCACACATTGACAATGTTTGGAGTACACGCCAACTACTTCAACAGCTCAAAGCCACAGCATTCAATGGTACTGGTGCCAGGAAAGCAATTGATCCCAGCTGGAATTGAGGCATGGCAAGTCAGGGTGATCAATGGCAAGGACAATGTGCATTTTAAGGTTTTAGAATATACTTATACTACCAGACAACATGTGATCAACATTTGATAACTGATAGACACTGTAAGGAATTTAGCAATCAAGATACTGTAGCAGGCTTACAAGCCCATAATAGTCTAAAAATTAGCACCAATTAGGATTATCACATCATAGCTCAAAATCGCTTATTGCTTTGTCACACTGCTTTGGGGATGGATATTTGCTTGACAACTCTGTTGTAATTTTATAATTCATTAAATTCTTGTCTGTTCTCTCATAGTTTCTCATAAATTGTTGTACCCATGTAGAACTTGCATTTAAGTTGACAGGTGAGGCCACCTGTGACAGCATAGGGGGCCGCATGTAAGGGTATAAGCACACTGAATAAGTGTAAACACCCTCAATTTTTCATTCTATCTATTTTTCCCAACACCAGTTTCCCAACACTAATAATAAGTAGCAAATATGGAATTGATATTTCAGACGAAACTTTGTGATTAATTGCAAGAATGTTACCATTACACAAACAGTAGGTTTTCTTCGCAAACTAGGAGATAGTCTCATCATATTTTAGTATTTAGAAACGCTTTTCGCTGTGCATGATTGAGTGTTATTGCATTTTGTAGACGCGCACACCCACACAATCTTTGTGATCACCAGCAGTATACTCGGCAATACTGTATGTGAATAGGTTTTTACTTAATTGCGCCGACCACCAGAAAACGGCAGTCACTTGGAGTTTTGCTTTTGGAATAAGAAATACATCGATGAGATAAAAACGTACGTAACAAAAGACCAGGCCTGCAGATGGAAGTGAAGCTACAAAGGACTCACAACCTGGGCATTCGAGCCACTGCTCATGATGCCCGAAATGTCACTTCTCACATCCAATTTGACTGCCTTTCTTTGGTGGATTTGATAATGATTTGCTACATAAATTTGTTGGTTCTTTTTACAATTTCAACTCAGTAATATAACTTCACTCAAAACAAAACCTAAAATCAACTACTCTTAAAATACCGAAAGTAATTAAAAAGCATGCAGTCAAAACTTTATAATTTTACACAATTAAACCATCAAAATTAAATCTCTTTTTCAGAATAGACTAGGGTTGGGAAGTTGGCACTTCTACCCTAGGTAGGTACTTTAAACTCGTTAACGAGACCCAAACCGACAAATTGAGCAAAAACGACGCCGAGCGCGTCGATTATGTGTCGGTTCATCGTCGTGTTGCCGTCACAAGCTGCGAACGTCTTTTCTGTGACGACAATATTGTGACGACGATTTGTTTCCCATGGGAAAGCGCCAGAAACAATGTCACCATTTCACCATTCAGAAACATGGCGCCAGGTGCCAAGGGCGCCACAGTCAAACGTGTGTAATCATTTGTGGATGATAGTGAACAATTAATTGTCTAAAGTCATGCTAAAAGCCCTGTAAATTGTCAATTTTTTTATTACTGCATATTTGACTTAATTTAGGACGTTTTACATGACCTTTGACACTTTGTATGACATGTCAGCCATTGTCGGTTTGCATCAGTTCCAACGAGGCTTTTTTGTTGTCGGTTCGGTTTCTGTTGAACGAGGCTTTTTTGTCGGCACAGGCAAGATTTCTGTAAAATTTGTGCGTTGTTGTGACAAAATGTCCATTGCCGACAGAAAAAAGTTTGCTGGCACAGCTCGCAGTGTAAACGCCAATTTAAAAAAATACTACACCTTGTATTGTATGCAATGTATACAAGTGATAGCATAAAAGTAAAAAAACACCATTTTCCTGGCACTTTTCCGATACTGATCAGATGTGTAGAGTTAATGACATGCATGTCGCCCTATTTCTACAACGCCGTTACCAAATTGGTAAATTTAACAGCAAAACCTAAGCGCAACATTCTCCGGCCGTGCCAATGTCTCACCTTGTCTGTTGCCCGGAAATCATTCGTATTTTTTTTAACAATTGCGGTTGACCGTTTCACAACGGCATTTTTTGGCGCAGCTATACTTGATTCAGTTTCAGGCTCAAAAGAGAAGAGTTTCGGAAGTTCATTTCAACTATTTTCAAATGCGCACTGTGCACAGGAAAGTTTACTCGCGCCGCGGCCGGTTTTTGAATTCGGAATATAATGGCCGTGTCACTGCAGTTTATGATGCCGGATGTCAATAGGTAGAATGTATTGACCAATGAATTTCAAATAACCGTAGCCCGTAGACTAGTTGTTGCACGGTACACTCAAATTTTCAGTTGCAGTTCGAACACTTTTTCAAGGGCGGAATTCAAAAGGGCGGAATTAAAATCGGGGGTGGAATTCAAAAACGTCCGAACCGCCCTCGATTTCAATTCCGCACATGAAACGTTCGAACACTTTGACGATGGCAGAATTGCCTCGAATTGTGCAGGGGCAGAATTAATTCGAAAAGGGCGGAAAGCGCAAAGCGTTTGCACAATGTCTGCACTCTTTTTATGCATGGCGGAATTGCCTCAAATTGTGCACGGGCCGAAGTAATTCGGAAAGCGCAAAGCATTTGAACAATGCCCGCACTCTTTTGAGTGTGCGGTGCGCCATCTAGGCAAGAAAACATTGGGACACTTTCTAGAGGGTGGAATTCAGTTTAAGTTTACACAAATATGCCACACGGTGAACTTCAATATCTTTAAAACAAGTGGATATTACTAAAAAAATTTCTCTATTCATTTTTGAAGACAAAGCCTAGATCTACCTATAAAATTTTTTTCACAAATATATTTGGCGCAAAGCCAAGAAATACAGATATACGAGACAAGCGGTAGTAATTTACGATGTTATTGATTTCTAAGTGTTGATTTTGGCCAAAAAATCCGTTTCCGATGACCCAGTCGCAGTCCCGGTCCCGACAAATCCCAGTCCCGGGTCCGACACCCCAGTCCCGGTCCCGGTCCCGACAATTGAAAAATGCCAGTCCCAGTCCCGGTCCCGATACCCCAGTCCCGGTCCCGGTTCCGGTCCCGACATTAGAAATTTTTTGGTCCCGGTCCCGGTCCGGAAAACTGATCCCGTTTGAACCCTAGTGTCAACTCAGATTTCAGCTTTGGATAACATTGTTTTACGAAAATCACAAGTTTGGGAAAAACTAAAAAAAGGTATATAACCACTTATATAGCCGAAAATAGAGTTTATGAAGGTGAAGATAGGCAAAATTGGGCAAATTTTAGCGCTTTTGTTAGAAAATTGGAGGAAAATCGCTCTAAGTACAATACGCAACAGGTAAGTTGGACATGGGCCAACTTATACACGACCCGATCAAAATGGGAACCATGCCGTATGATGACTTGCTCCTGTGCCAAAATTTCGAAATCCGAAATCAATATGAATGAAATAGGCTAACACTAGCTATATAACCATGTATATAAACGAAAAGAGCGATTATGAAGGTGGGAATTGGCAAAGTGGAGTACATTTTAGCGATTTTGAGCTAACTTTGAGCTTTAACGCTCATTCGTATAATACGCAAGTGGTAAGTTAGGATTATGGCCAAGTCATCATAAGTACAATACAGCGATCCATCAAAATTTCCAGATTTCGTGTGAATTGGATACACTCATGCCGTTGTCAGTATTATTTTTTTTGAACGAGAAAAATATGAATACAGACTGATCCATCTATGCAAATGAGAAGAAACGTTTCGTGAAATTGTGATCATTTCGTCAAATAACTAGCGCGCATTGAAAATGCTTGGATTGAGACATTTCTTTGTCCAGGTGAAATGTTGGCACTGGGCCAAAATCGATAAAGAGTTAGCTTTATTGTATGTAGTTTGGGCACGTCTGCATGTGCAAAAATGCCGCAAAATTTGTGGGTTCAAAGAGCTTGGTGTTGTCGAAATTGAAAATTGACTTGACTCTGGTCGAAAATCGTGGTTAGTTAATTTTTTACACTTCTTTTCATCGACCTTCGCTCAAAGTTGTCGAGATCCGGGTTTTTTAATCGATCACTAATATTTTTTGTACATCGCCAACCCGAAGGCTCTAATTTTGGCCCGGCGGCGGGTAAAGCTGTCAAAATTTCAAATCTGTGAACCAATTTGCGATTTCGAAATCCTGTGACAAAATGAATTTATATCCCCGCACAGGTGCAAATGGATGTCGATGTCAGGGAACAATACATTGGTGCACCCTCACAAAGTTATGGCAATGCGCCAGTTTTCGCTGAGACAATTGGATATTTTGCATCAAGCAGTTCTCAGGTCAATGATGGTCTGGGTGAGTTGATAGTAATAGTACTGAATCTAAAATTTAAATATTTGAGCGGTGAGGAATTTGTATGTTACGTTTTGCGTAAATTGGTCACTTGCCAAGTAGGGATGGAAAAAGCGCTTTTTTTCAACGGCCCCGCTTTTAAAAAAAAACGCTCTTTTTTAAAAAACGCGCTTTTTTCGCTTTTTTTCAAAAATGTCATCACATTCCTTGAAAGCTCCCAAATATGGTTCAAAGTCAAACAAGTGGCAGTACTTGTGATGATATATAGTCATAGAATGGCTGTGGAGCCATGGGATAGTAATACAGGTGGGGTTTTATGCAAAAATCTACTTTTTATGTTGACTCGTTATGTAAATTGCTATTTGTCAAATGTCCGTGAGTTCAAATGAAGTTAGGCATGAAATAGTGCTTAAATAAGGTTATAACAGAAGGCTAATACATTGAGACTGGCGTTTCCTACTGTAGAAGTATGTGGAACCACATTGGCTGGATATTATATACTGCACTTACATATCACAGCTTATTATTATATGATGGCATGCAAGAATGACACTAAAAATACACAAAACCAATGAAAACAACCATCAGTGGTAATGTAATGGTGAAATTGCGCGCTTGCGCGCAAAAAAAATTACAAAATACCTAGTGCATAGGTACAAAAGAATTTGCCAGCGCTCTTTTTTAAAAAAAGCGCTGGGACCCTTTTAAAAAAGCGCTTGAAAAAAGCGCTGGCCATCCCTATTGCCAAGTCAAACTTACACTGTTTTAAGATGTTCAAAATATACTTTTATGTAAAAATCCGATCCCCAGATAGGGTTCAAACGATATATCGTATCGAATATCGAATATCGGATATCGACCATTTTTTAATATCGAATATCAAATATCGATATCGAAAATTTTGAAAAAATATCGAATATCGATATCGAATATCGACCATTTTTTCGATATATCGAACCTGTATTGTGTCCCCAAATGTACGTTTCATTTTCATTTTGAGATGTTTATGGTTGATCTGATGTGCTTATAGTATTGTATTTGATGAGTAAAAGTACAGTATTTATAATGTCATTGTTGTTGGAGTGCTAAATTTGAAGCCAGAAAACGCTGATATACTTTGTTTTTGCAACATGCCCTTAAGCAATTAGGTTATAAGGATGAACTGTAATATCTACCAATTGTTATTTGTCTGATACACTTTGATTCATCATGTTTTTCTTCTATTTTCTACCATTGAGTGATGTAAAGCTTGTTAAAATCACTTGTACCATTCACATTTCAGTAAAGAGATAATTAAACATGTGTGCAACCACATGAAAATACAATATGCCACTTGAAATATCCTTGCTATACCAAAAGCATATCGCAATATCGAATATCGAAAATATCGAAATATCGAATATCGACCATTTTTCAATATCGAATATCGAATATCGATATCGAAAATTTTGAAAAAATATCGAATATTGAATATCGATATCGAAAAGTCATATCGTTTGAACCCTATCCCCAGACCCATGTCACACTGGCACTGAGCCAGGGCCATCAGTGTCCCACATGTCCACCTGCGACAATTACCTGGTGCCACTCTCAGATTTAGTAAAATGCCCTTCAACATGTCAAGTGTCATGCATAGTGTCCAAAGTCATGTAAAATGCCCTGTAAAATGGCCAATGAAGTTTGCCATTTTACAGCACATTTTACATGACTTTTAACAGTCAACATAAACATTTGACACTTTGCCGGGCATTTTACGGTGTCTGAGAGTGCCCCCAGAATGAGCCCCTGGAACTGGATGTGACCAATGTGCACCATGGCCAACAAGTACACCAACAACATCACCCGGAGAGCAATAGCGCGGGCCGTTTGGTCGATGGACATTTGGTCCCCATGAATTTGGTCCCAAAGTGGGCCATTGGCAGGGGTGGCGTAAAGTGGAATAAGCTTATTGGAAAGGTGTGTTTTGTGTTATGTTTGGGTTTGTATGGGTTGCGGTTGGGTTTAAACAAGGGGATCAAGGGATCCAGGATTTTTGACCAGGGGGCGCTATTTGTTTACGGAGGACCGCGAACGTGGGGGGGGGGGGTGGGCTCAGCCACCCGCCCTAACATTTTACCGACGGTGGCGGAATGGCGCTGGCGTCGTTCGTAATCGCCACGCCATGAAGCCATTGGCGCTGGCGCTGACGCCATGAAACATCTCACAACAAATGACAGGTCAGCTAGGGTTGAAAAAAAACGTTTTTCTCACTCGATGTTTTTTATTTAAAAAAAACGTTTTTTTAAAGCTCCCAGATATGACCTTGTGACAACATATGAAGGGTGTGCTTCTAAAAGTACTGATCTACAGAAAATCGATTTTGAGATAATCGCAATTGAAAGTTTTGAGTATGCAATACCCATACATGGGTATTGGGTATGGGTATTTCGACCATTGGGTATCCACATGCATGGGTATAATCATTGTTTATACATATAACACTAGCTATATAACATTTAGTGAATTGTATTTTTGTAGTACAGTACATTTTAAAGGAACAAATTGGTAATAGCATGTAGGGTTCAAACGGGATCCCGATCCCAGAACCCGTGAAATTCCGGGATTTAGCAGTCCCGATCCCGATCCCAATCCCGAAACCCCAATCCCAATCCTGATCCCGAAATCCAAAAATACCAATCCCGATCGCGATCCCGAAAACTTTCAAATCCCGATCCCGATCCCGCGAATCTCCCAAGTCCGGGATCCCGATCCCGGAAAAAATAGTGAAAATTATAAAAAGTAAAAAAATGACATTCTTGCATGCAAAAATGTGTACGCAAACCCCCAGCGTCCATTTTATGTCACTTCTGGCATCCAACAGTGTTTTGAGACCTTTATGAACAACTGTGAATGCCAGAACAGTGATGAAAATCTCTATCCCTAGACCCCAATCCCGATCCCGAAAAAATGCCAATCCCGATCCCGAAATCTCAAAATACCAATCCCGATCCTGATCCCGAAACCCCAATCCCGATCCCGATCCCGAAATCTCAAAGTGAATCCCGATCCCGATCCCGAAAAGTCAATCCCGTTTGAACCCTAATAGCATGTAGATCGGTACCTTTTAAAGCACAAAATCAGATAGATGTAGATCGGTACTTTTACCCATAGTAAAAAAGCACAAATTGAGTTTTTGCTGCTGATGATGCCGAGCTGACATCGGTACTTTTAGAAGCACAAAAAATAAAGTGCAGATCGGTACATTTAGAAGTACAATTTTTAAAAATGTGTGTAGATCGGTACTTTTAAAAATACAAAAGCTGAAAAAGCTTGTAGATCGGTACCTTTAAAATTTCAAAAACTGTATTTTGCGATTTTTTTGCTTTTTTCGACCCCCCATATCTCAAAATTGAATTTCGCACCCCCCACATATTATATATTTTTTTGAAGCGCATTGTTATGGGGACCCCAAAAATGATCCTAACTCAAATTTGAAAAATTTGTAGATCGGTACTTTTAGAAGCACACCCTTCATATATAGGTATATGTATCAGACAGTGGCAATACTCTGTGATGTTATATATGATCATACAATGGCTGTTGAGCCATGGGATAGCATTATAAGTTGTGATTTGCGCCATAATATAATGATATCATATAATATAATATCCATTTTTTGTTGACACGTTCGTATATCGCCTTATAGTCAAATGTTCGTGACTTCAGGTAAAGTTTGGCACGGAATAGTGATGAAACAAGGTTATAGAATGAGGTTGTTACTTTGGGAGTGAAGTTACACACTGTGGAGGTACATGGAAGTAGGGTTCAAACGGGATCCCGATCCCGATCCCGGATCCCATGAAATTCCGGGATTTAGCAGTCCCGATCCCGATCCCGAAAATTTTCAGATCCCGATCCCGAGAAACTCCAAAGTCCGGGATCCCGATCCCGGAAAAATTAGTGGAAGTAATAAAAAGTGAAAAAATTACATTTTTGCATGCAAAAATGTGAACACAAACCCCCAGCCTCCATTTTATGCCACTTTTCTGGCATCCAACAGTGTTTTGACACCTTTATGAACAACTGTGGATGCCAGAACATTGGCCAAAATCTCTATTCCAAGACCCCAATCCCGATCCCGAAAAAATGCCAATCCCGATCCCGTGACTAGGGTGTCAAATTTCCGTTTCCGTTTTCCGTTTCCGCCTTTCCGCAGGAAAATTTTTTACCTTTCCGTTTTCCGTTTTCCGGCAGCCGAAAAATTTTTACCTTTCCGTTTTCCGTTTTCCGGCAGCCAAAAAATTTTTACCTTTCCGTTTTCCGTTTTCCGGCAGCTGAAAATTTTTTACCTTTCCGTTTCCGTTTTTCCGGCCCATTTTTCCGTTTTCCGGCTGAAAAATTTTTACCTTTCCGTTTCCGTTTTACCAGGCCATTTTTCCATTTTCTGGCTCGATTTTCAGTTTTCTGGCATTTTTCCATTGTTTTTCCAATCTGTATTTATATTCAATTGGCTCATCCCATTGTGTTGTTTTTGTCTCTTGGAGCAGCATTGACAACTGGGATTTCAGGGTCAGTGAAACAGGTGCTGTGAACCCAATTGGGTCATATGCTGACACCAATAATTTATTCAAGTTTCTTCTGGTTGGTGTTGTGATGCTGTCAATTTGCAATTTTGGTGTTGATATTGCCAGCATGTCCGTTCGGTGATTTTATTTCATGCCCATTACTGCAACAATTTTATTCACCTTTGGACTCCTGTCGTTTTCTGCTATTTCATTCATGACTGATCTGGAGTTTGACAGCCATTCCCTCATGTTCATAGAACATTGGTTAAATAAAGCTTTGACTTTGTAATATAGTTCTAAAGCTTCAACTTCATTCGTGACACTCATGATGAAGTTATCGACGTAAATGTTGTTTATTATCATCACCAACTGGTTTTGTTCCCCTTCATTTTCTTCATATTCATTCATGTTGTTTATTGTCACATTTAAATGGTATTTTATGACTGCTCCCAAAATAGCTGGGCTGCAGACAAGTCCAAACAGTATGCGTGTCAAACGAAGTACTATTAAGTTATTTTCAGTTACTGGTTTTGAAGCATCTTTCAGCCAGAAAAATCATGTGTAGTCTCTAGCTTGGTCATGCAATCCTATTTGCAAAAATGCCTTTTCAATATCAGCAATTAATGCTAGATTGCCTGCCCTGAACCTCAGGAATAAGCCCAGTGCTGATGGTGTTGTAATTGGTCCTCTAAAAAGGCACTCGTTGAAGCTGGGCTTACCTGCCGACCCATCGTACACGATTCTGCATGATGTCGATTTGCCTGGTGTGATTACTGGCTGGTGTGGCAGGTAATGAATCCCCTTGTTGTCTGTTTTGTCGTCACAGATCTCAATTATTCCATTTTCTAGTTGGTCATTTAAAACTTTCCGGTATTGTTCGAATAAGTTTGGATCTTTGTTGAATTATCAGTGATTTAAACCGCACCAAGGCTTCTGCTTTTCCCGTGGGCAGGTCACTGATACTCTCTTTTCTACGGCCAGTCAATATAGTATCGTTTGTTGTTGTCGTTGAATTTTATGCTATTTATTATCATCTCCTCTGCAATGTCGTCATCAATTGCATAGGGGTCATCAGTGATTCCCACTGCTTCTAGACTGTGAAATTGTCGTAGTGTTTCCTTTCCTATGGCCACTATGGCTACTTTTTGATGATTTTTTGTTGGTTCAGTTAAGCTTGAACTACAAGTGAAGTTACAGGCATGATCCATAGTTGCAGAATGTACAGCTACCACAATCAAAGCACCAGCATGCACTGCATGCAGGCTTTCCTTCTGCAAATTTGTCTATTACCGTGCTAATTTCACTTTATTTTTTTCCGTTTCCGTGAAAATTTTGCTTTCCGTTTTCCGTTTTCCGGCATTTCATTTTTCCGTTTTCCGTTTTCCGGCCGACAATTTTTTTTTACCTTTCCGTTTTCCGTTTTCCGCTGAGTGAAATTTTTTTACCTTTCCGTTTTCCGTTTTCCGGCAGAAATTTTTTTTTTACCTTTCCGTTTTCCGTTTTCCGTAAAGTGAAAAAATTTTACCTTTCCGTTTTCCGTTTTCCGTAAAAAAATTTTTTTGACACCCTACCCGTGACCCCAATCCCGGCCAATCCCGATCCCGAAATCTCGAAAAACCAATCCCGATCCCGAAAAGTCAATCCCGTTTGAACCCTACATGGAAGCACATTACCTCAATATTATATACCGCAGCAACATATGACGGCTTATTCACCCGTGGTAGCACATAGAAATTGATGCTTTGATACTAAAAATGCCACAAAACCAATGAAAACAACCACCAATGTCAATTTGTGTGTGAAATTGCGCGCTTGCGCGTAGGGTTGGAAAAAAAACGTTTTTTTTTAACTCGATGTTTTTTTTAAAAAAAAAAACCTTTTTTTTTAAAGTTCCCAGATATGACCTTGTGTCAACATATATAGGTATATCAGACAGTGGCAATACTCTGTGATGTTATATATGACCATATAATGGCTGTGGAGCCATGGGATAGCATTATAAGTGGTGATTTGTGTCAAAAATATCCCTTTTTCATCGACATATTGTTCGTATATCGCCTTATAGTCGAATGTTCGTGACTTCAGGTAAAGTTTGGCACGGAATAGTGATGAAACAAGGTTATAAAAGGAGGTTGTTACTTTGGGAGTGAAGTTACACACTGTGGAGGTACATGGAAGCACATTACCTCAATATTATATAGTACAGCAACATATGATGGCTTATTAACCCATGGTAGCACATAGAAATGGATACTTTGATACTAAAAATGCCACAAAACCAATGAAAACAACCACCAATGTCAATTTGTGTGTGAAATTGCGCGCTTGCGCGCAAAAATTTTGCAAAATACCTAGTGCTTAGTACTAAAAATTTCGGCCGATGTTTTTAAAAAAAAAAGACATTTCGGACGTCATGTTTTTTAAAAAAAACAACGTTTTTGTAAAACGTTTTTATAAAAAAATTGGCCAACCCTAATCAGCCCGTAATTGCCCACCATCTCTGAGAAACAATATTTAGCCCTTAATTTTTCGCCACCTTTTTCCATTTCCAAATTTCAGGTAGAATGGGTACCGTCAACAACTTTAAAGTCCATGGTGGCTTTGGTGCCGTCCCGATTGCACCACAATGGGTGGTACCGCTTTAAAAAGTCTGAAGAGTATACGAAAAGTACCCGTCGAGGGTGCGGGGAAAAGAGAGTAAGGTACAGATGCGTGAGGTGTTCGGAAATCACGCCCAAAGGTATGTTGGTCTTCTCTGCAGGTTGTTAGAAGGGGCCTGTGCCTCTGTGCATGTTTACCCGCTGTGCATGTCAGGAGTATTCAAGACTTTGACCCTCCAGGGGGTTGGATAGATGGCTAATCGCTCCTCTGGAGGGATAGATAGCTAGAAAAATTTTTTTGGGGGTTTGGGGGTTCGTAGGGGTTCATTGTATAGGCTTTTTCATAATGTGGAAAAAAGGTAGAAAAATCGCTAAAAGTAAGTGAAAAATTACTAAAAATGGGTATATAAGCACATATACTACAAGAAATAGCTGAAAATAGACAATAAAACACATGAACTAGTGATTTTGAAGGTGAAAATGTATAAAATGGTATGAAAATGAGCGATTTTGTGTGAAAATTAGGGTCTACATGCACAGCGGGTAAACATGCACAGAGAGCCTCAGTCGTTAGAAGTATTGACCTTTTCAAAGTAAACGTAAACGTTAAGTATTTTTATTTTACTCACTGTTGAGTACTGAAAACGTAAGTATTTGTTTTCACAGAAAACGTGATAGATCAGAGTTTACTCTGTAAGACTTGAAATATGTGTTTTTTCTTGATAAGCATTTCTTAGTAAACTGATGTGCGATCTTAAGGTTTATGTACTTTCGAGTTAAGCGCGCGCAACATTTGTAAATGCCCATAAAATACGTTTTCTGTACTCGCGTACTTTCTAAACGTACGCGGTAAGATGTGTACCGGTAATTTTTCCGGGGGAAACGTAAACGTATTTACTCAGTAGACGTGTATACATATTTTTCGAGTAAACGTATTTCTCAAATAAACGTAAATACGTTTTAACAATGATGATTCTTCGTGTGTTTTAGGTGATACGCATCGAAGACAAGTCGTACGGTTTTTCACGTTCAATTTAAAAAGCGAAGATTGGTAGCCCTACTATTTACACTTTCTCCGTTGGACCGGCAATACTTTGCAAAAAAAATATTTCCAATGGGTAGCTCAAATCATTTCCCGCCTAAATACCATCTCACACAGACTTTCTGCGCGCCGGAGTTCCCTACCAAGCGGGCAGGGGGCCGTCCATATCGATTCACAGAAACTACGCATGGGGGGTCGTTGACACGAATCACAATTTTTTCTGCACCCCTTTGGGGCCGAGCGAGAGGGCGGAGCTTATTTTGAGGGGCGACATGATGCAACAGGCCATGAACGGCGTCCATCCTGTGGACATTTACGGCGTTTTCGAAGAGAGATTGGAGGTGGGACTTTGGAATGCGTTGAAACGTGGAATATGGTGAAATTTGGAATATGTCAAATATGTTGCGAGGACGTGTCAGGGGGGGAATCAATTCAAACTTTGTTCCACATAAATAAATAGATACTTGTATAGTTGAGCGGCAAACCTCCGCCTAGGGATGCATATATCGATAGCTGAGCGGAATAGATAAATAAATAAATAGTTAGAAATCAGGGGAGGGGGCTAACCCCTACCAGACCCCTCATTTCACCCCCCCCCCCCCCAATTGCAGTCACTGCCGCACGTCAGTTCAGCGCAGTCCGCGTTCGAATGTATCATCCGTTCGCTGTACAGACGCTATACGGAGGCTGTGGGGCCGCAGCGAGCCATGCCGCTCAAATGGCGCTTTGCTTACTCTTCGTTCGTTTTTTTTTTTGGGGGGGGTGGGGGTAGGGTTCAAATTTATGAAATTTATGCTTTCTTGGGTCGGTCAAAAATCGATGTTTAAGAGATTCCGTTTTTGGCCTCACGAAAAGATGAAACTTTTTGCTAACACCCCAAATCGGGCAAATCTATGTGATAAAAATGTTGAACGATTTTGCCCTGATTTTTACAGACAAATCATCGATTTTTGTACCTTCCCCTTCGTTTTTTTCACTTTTTTTACCACCACCTTGAGTTGCCTGTTTTCAGCAATTTTATTTCTTCACTTTTTTCTATTTTCTACACCTTGAAAAATCGCCGCAAATATTGGACCCCCAACCCCCCCCCCCCAAAAAAAACAACAACAACAACAAAAATTCGCAGCCGCAAACGCGACTCTGCGGGTGCGCTTCGATTGAATTTGCCTTCCAAAGTCGCCGACGAAATGTCGCCGCGTCAAAATCTCGCTGTGAATCCTGAGGATGTAGTTGTTGTGGTTTATCAGAACGGAAATGAGCAGGCTTACAATGTGCGTTCCGATTTTTTTTTGGTGGTTGTGTTTTCATTTGTTTTTCGTTGATGGTCCAGGTTTTTAACGTTTAAAAAAATACTAATTGACATGTGGTTGTTTTCATTGGTTTTGTGGCATTTAGTGTAATTGGTCCTATTTCTATTCCGATTCCATGTGATAAGGTGTGATACGTTAGGGTAGGCTTATGACTGGTGCCTGATTTTTTCAACTGATTTTTTAAAATCAGTGTGGTAACTTATTTTTTCAGTGACGGTGTTGCGACTGATTTAAAAAAGTAAAAGGCATTTTTTTTGGCAGAAATGTAATTTGCAATTTTTTTTGTGCGCAAAAATATTTTGTTTGTTTTTCATGTCGTAACTCCGATATTTCTCGTTTGCAGATTTTTCCGCATGTTTACACGGGTTTTGCAAAGACTGTTACGCAAATATCAAGTTTCTTTTATCAAATAAAATCACATTTTTCACAATATTTCTAGGCAAGCGATCCAGCCGTGGCTAATTACATCAATCTGATCGGTTCGTCACAACAAAATCAGCCCGGAGCTGCAGCGAATGCCCAATATGATCATGACGAATCGGGAAATTATGCTAATTTGATCAATGCATCTTCTCAGACTCCCTGTGAGAATCCAGTGTGCAGAGTTAGTCATATTGCCCCCCCTTGGAGACCCCTGTGTCCCGTGTCTAAAGTCATATAAAATGTCAAATGTCATGGCACGTGTCAAACGTCATGTAAAATGCCCTGTAAAATGTCATACAAAGAGTCAAACGTCATGAAAATGCCGTGTGAAACGTCAATTTTTTATATTGTTTTTGATATTTGTCATGTCATTTACTCGACTTTTGACACTTTGCATTACATTTGACATTTTACACGCGTTTTTCTGTGTCTTTTCCAAAAACCCAGTCACCTTTCAACTCAAACTGGTTCAAACGGGATCGACCTTTCGGAATCGGGAACGAAATTGGGGATCGGGATCGCTGAATCCGTAAAATCACCTAGATCGAGATCCCGTTTGAGGCCTACACAACACATTTGCGTACTTTATACATTCAGCTGTATTTATGTACCGCAAATCCTCGAATGAGACGCCCTCCCCCTGTTGGCGGCTGCGGAAAAGATAACTCTCCCCTTGAATAACTCCCCCCTCCTGAATAACTCCCCATGTGTATGAAAATGATGCAAATGCAAAATACATAAAAATATTAGCCAACAGCAGCGACAGCAGATAAATACATGATATGTATGCAGTGTATACACATCCTTTTGTTGTAGCGTAAAGTTTAATACCTGAATAACATGAGTTGACAGACTGCATCAGCAACAGGGGTATCTTGAATTTTGACCCTCCGAGTGGTTGGATAGATAGCAAATCGCTCCTCCGGAGGGATAGATAGCTGAAAAATTTTCTGGGGGGGGGTTTGGGGGGGGTTGTGGTGGTTCGATAAATAGGCTTTTTCGGGGCATAGAAGGAAGAAAAGGGAGAAAAATCGCTAAAAGTAGGTGTAAAATAGCTCAAAATGGGTATACAAGAGCATATAGTACTTAAAATAGGCAGTTAGACGCATGAACCAGTGATTTTGGAGGTGAAAATCTATATATAGGTATGAAAAATAGCGATTTTGAGCGAAAATTGGGGTATAGTTTCTGAAAAATCGCTCCAGATAGGTAGATAGCTGAGCGATTTGGGGGGGGGGGTTTAGGGGGTAGTAGCCCAAAATTTTGCCTCCGGGATAGATAGATAGCTGAGCGGCCTCCGGGATAGATAGATAGCTGGGCGGTTTGGGGGGGGGGGGTAACCCCCCCCCAACCCCCCCCCCATTCGAGACCCCTGATCAGCAATGATTTAAGTCCAAGTTTTCTGAGGAAAAAATAACTCCCCTGGGGTCTTATTCGAGGATTTAGGGTACCTTCGACCATTCAGGCGGCGTGGCGCCAGCTGCAAGGAGATTTGGACGCTGTTCGCACCGTGGTACAGAGAATGATTAGACGCGTGAAGCGAATTGAAGACGAAATGAATGACAGAACTTATGTAAATGATTTGTAGTTTTTTGCAATTTTTTTGTATTTTGTTGCAAAAATATTTTTCTTGGTTTTTGGTTCACGGGCCGTGAATCACGGCTACAATAAGTGGTGTGACTGTGGGAAAATATAGGGGTTGAATAAAATTTTCTTAGAAGTTTTAACGCATTGCATTGCAGTAAAAAAGTTGAAATTATTCGTATAGGATTCTTTAAAATTCTTTAGAAAAATTCTGCGAAATGCACATTTGCACCCATACCCATCAAAAATAAGTAACGATATCATGATGTTGCCAATGTTTTTGCACATTTTTATCATTTGTAAATTATTTTTACGATATCAAAATGTTTTAACATTTTCCTGTTGTCACACATTTCCGTCTACCCCTGCATTAGAATGAGGCTGTGATATTTTTGGGCACATTTGTGTTCTAGTAATTTTTTTTCGTTCTTGTAATTTATAATTGTTTGAGCTTGATTGCAGTATGGAAATTAATTACAATAAAAATATTTTACAGCTGTGCGTTGAGCCAATGAAAACATGTGCTGTTATTCATAATACCCTTCACAGTTGGGTTATAAATAAATATTTATATATACTACGCATTCGTGCTGTCCACGTTCAAGTCGTTGTTGTGGAAATGTCCCCGTATGATGACTTGGCAGTAGTGATGGAAAAGCGCCAGGAAAAATGGCGCTACGGCGCCATCTGGAAAAATGGCGCCAGCAACAATGGCGCCGGGCGCCAAAATGGCGCCAATGATAAAAGGCATTATTTCAGCAGGTATATCAACATTGTAGAGTAGCAGTGTGTCATACCACTTTTCTGATGTATTTAAAAGCCAAAAAGCTGTCTGCCACATCCAAGAACTGCATCTTATCATGAATATTATCTATATTTATGTGGCTTTATTCAAAAATTGTATGAGATCAGTGCTTTTATTTTCCGCCCATGAGATGCACTTTTTCAATGGCAAGTATTTTAAGGGGAAATTACATTCTGCCTGAATTTTCACAAGTTTATACTATTGTAATTTTCTGTCTAATGTGTTTTGTTTATTGTGGACATACCTAGATTTGTACCAGTAATGGAAGTGAGAATACATTGGACAGCATTGAATTGACGATTTTTACAAAAACAAATCCGTTTTAAGTTAAGTTGTTACATTTTTTGCCACCTTAAATTGAAGTTTTTGTGACATACAAATGAAATAAATTAGACAGGAAAGTGTTTACAATAGGTTAGATGACAAGATGCATTGAGAGTGATATTTCAAATCTATTGTTATGATCACTGATTATTACATGCTAGCATACAGAAATGAAGTTTTGACACTTTTCAAACTGATGAAAACAACCCTCATATGAATATCAGTGTAGAAGCGTGTGAAAATGCAGTTTATGTGGAATAAAAATGATGAACATATACCTAAACTTTCAAAGAAATTACATACCTATGTAAAATGCTAAATACCTTAAAAATCACATAATTCCGAAGATAAGGCACTTAAAAATGGATAAAAATCAACTGTCATCGTGGCATTTTGGCGCCATTTCTGGCGCCATTCAAAACAATGGCGCCGGGCGCCAAATTGGCGCCAGCAAAAATGGCGCCATGGCGCCATTCGAAATAAGGGCGCCAGGCGCCAGAGAAAAGGGCGCCAATGGCGCTGGCGCCCTTTGGCGCCATTAAAGGGCGCCAGCGCCATTCCATAACTACTTGGCAGCTATGCCAAAATTTCTAAATCCGCTATAAATATGAAAAAAATAGGATAATACTAGCTCTATAACAATGTACATAAACGGAAATAGCGATTATGAATGTTGAAATTGGCAAAGTAGAGCACATTTTAACGATTTTGAGCTAACTTTGAGCTTTTACGCTCATTCGTATAATACGCAAGAGGTAGCTGGGATGAGGGCCAAGTGATCATACGTGACCCGATCCGCTGTTGTTTCACAGATCACTTCTCAATTGCATACAGCTTTCCTGTCGCTTGTATTTACCAATGGATGCATGTCCCCGAGTTGATAGTGAGTCCTTATTTCTAATTTACCAACGTTTTACGCACGTTTTTCTTACGTTGACAAACGTTTTAACGTTTCAGTGACTAGCAGCGGCGAGGAGGACGTGCTCGATGTGGGCGAACCACTTTATGAGCAACTGCCTGTCAGTTTTTTTTGTCAATTTAAAAAAGTTTTTTAGCGCGGCGTTTAAAGTTCCTTATTCCGACTGCACTTTTAATTGTGTAATTCAAATTTTATAAAACCGTATTCAAATTTATATTTAACGTTAAAAATAAAGCCGTATTTCACAGTTCATTACCCGGTGAGAAATATTTGAAATATACAAGTGTTGTGCCGCTTGCACCTGGTGGCTGTCTATTTTTCACCGCAATTTTAGTGAATGTGTGCGTCTCAAACTTTTATAATTTCGAATTTTTGGCGTCTTGTCAAATAAATAAATATATCAAATTAGTAACCCCCGCACCCTTTCCATTATTGTTAAAGCAAGGTTTCATCTTATAAATATATCTGACCGAAAGCGTTACATTACGTTAATTTACCGAAACAATAATTTTATAACGGTTCAATTTTCGACATCAAAAATGCATTTTTTTGCGCAGACCCTCCCCGATCCCGGTCCGAAGCAGCCAACCCAAAATGTCGCTCAGAATTTGTCGGCTGAAAATTCAAATTCTGACAATAATCAACCTACCGAGCAACGACAACAACCCACCATAACGCCAAAAGGCGTTATGGTATATAGAGACGTCACGCCGCAGCGTTTCATTCCGCCCTCGGAGAGAGCGTCGAACGTTTTGCGTTCCAAAAGTACTCGGACACTTGACAAAAAGCAGAGCTCGTCGAAATTCGGCCAAGATGTCGACATGATCGATGACGAAATGGAAGGGGTCGATTCGGATGTTCAGTTGGCGAAGAAAATCGCTAGGGATTTTGATGACGATATGTTCGGAGGTTCTAAAAGGTTGCGTGGGGGCTGTGATGCAAATGCAAATGTTTATATACTCGGCGGACCGCAAAGTATGCGCCCAAAATTACTTATGTTTTAGTTATACTTATATATCCACTTTCACAAAATATATTGTAGAAAGAAAAAGGCGGAGTCGAGTACAATGTGATGTTCATGAAATAAGGTTTTTCTTTTTTACTCACTCATTCTATCAATGATGACGTCATGATGGAGTTTGTCATCCAGAAAAATGCATAGCATGCGGTTCACCAAGTATAACCACACCCTGAAATCAAGGCTTAAATGCAGAAAGGCAAAAATTCTAACTATTGAAGGAATTAGGATTTAGGAAATTAGAAATCTCGGAAATTGTAAATATTTTTTATATCTTATTTTAAAAATTCTTATTTTTATATCCGACACGAAAAATGCTCGATGTTAGATAAATATTCTATACAACAAGCGACAACCTATTTTTAGTCATATTTTACCTACATGCCGAGCGGGTTTACATGCCTACAGGCACAGGGCTCTTCCAATCGCATTCCCCCCATCAATGTACCAAAAACCTCCGTACACCAAACACAGGAAATCCGGGTGCCGCCCGTCCGAATATTTATGGGGTCCCGCCGACTGGGTGCCCAGTTTGCAGCGAAAATCGAACGTGCTTTTGGTGGAGTCGAGAAATCAACCCGGATATTGGTACAAATTCAGAGCATGCGCGCCGGACAAGTTGAAATACGGTAACAGGAGCGCCGTGGGCGACCGGTACCGGTGTTTGAGGTGCAGCAGGGTGAAACAGGATGGTCTGTTTGGGATGTTTTGTGGGCTTGTTAAAAGTACTGAACTTTTTTTAAAGTAAACGTATAGTATTTTTATTTTACTCGCACATGAGTACAGAAGGTGAGTAAAATACTTTTTTCTAAGAGAAAACGTAAAAGTGAGTATTTTTCCATGGAAAACGTAAAAATGGGTATTTTTTTCTCACAGAACACGTAAAACTGCTTATTTTTTCTCACAAAAATAATTTAAAAATTGCTGTGGGTTTTTAAATTTTTACTCTGAAATGCACCAAAGATGTGTGTTTTTCTCTCCTAATAAGTATTTTTTAGTGAATGTCCTAAGTTTGTTACTTTCTGTCTTGCAAAATGACATTTTCTGTCCCCTTAAAAATACATTTTCTGTGCTCGCATACTTTCAAAAAGTACGCGGGTATGTGAGTACCGGTATTTTTTCAGGAGGAAACGTAAACGTGTTTATGCAGTACGCGAGTATACGTATTTATCGAGTGAACGTAAATTTCAACGTTTCAACAACTGTGGAGTTTAGTTCGTGTTCTTTGGGTCGACCTAAACGCACTAGTTTTCTGGAAAATTGGACAGGACAAAAATATTGGAAAACTTGTAAAGGAGTCACTGGAGCGTTAATGTGGTAACCCCAACTAGGGTTCAAACGGGATTGACTTTTCGGGATCGGGATCGGGATTCACTTTTTGAGATTTCGGGATCGGGATCGGGATTGGGGTTTCGGGATCGGGATCGGGATTGGTTTTTTGAGATTTCGGGATCGGGATCGGGATTGGCCGGGATTGGGGTCACGGGATCGGGATCGGGATTGGGATAGGCATTTTTCCGGGATCAGGATAGGGTTCTAGGGATAGAGATTTTGGCCATTTTTCTGGCATTCACAGTTGTTCATAAAGGTCTCAAAACACTGTTGGATGCCAGAAAAGTGGCATAAAATTGACGCTGGGGGTTTGCACCCACTTTTTTGCATGCAAAAACGTCATTATTTCACTTTTTATAATTTCCACTAATTTTTCCGGGATCGGGATCCCGGACTTGGGAGTTTCTCGGGATCGGGATCGGGATTTGAAAACTTTCGGGATCGGGATCGGGATTGGTATTTTTGAGATTTCGGGATCGGGATCGGGATTGGGGTTTCGGGATCGGGATCGGGACTGGTAAATCCCGGAATTTCACGGGATCCGGGATCGGGATCGGGATCCCGTTTGAACCCTAACCCCAACCTCCATACTATAACCCTGCAGCAGGGGTCTCCAAGATATTGACCTTCGCGGGGGCTGGATAGATAGCAAATCGCTCCCAAATCGCTATTTGAGGGATAATGGCCAAAAAAGTTGCCACTGGATAGATAGATATTTAGCTGAACGACCTCCTGGATGGACAGATAGCTGGCCGATTTTTGGGGGGGGGCATCCCCACCCCCCACCCCCTTGTAGATCCCTACCCTGCATGTTGGCAATTCTTGATCCTATGATCCACATACATATTATGAGTTATGACTTCAATGTATTTGACCTAAGGGAAGTGGCGTCGCCATTCAGATTACGACCGTGCTGGCATAGATTACGAACCTGGCAGAGGGCCAACTGTTCTCGTCAGGGGCGATTATGTGTATGGATTTGCCGATGATGGGCACACGGTGTTTTGCCAGCCCGTGCCGAGGTTGCCAAATATTTTTTTTTGAATTTGATTGTAATTTTATTCAAATTTGCGCACTGTTAAGTTATAAAATTTGTGTGGAGAGAGTTGGAAAGATACGAAGTTTATATGAAGTAAACATCAATATTTAAAATTGCAGATTCATTGTTGGTTCTCAATTGACATGTTACAACCAACTTTCCTTGATTATTACAGTCACCTTTTTATCGGCCCTGTGCCATTACGCATCTAAACCCATTATGCATCTAGAACCAGAACGAATTTAACTATACCAGGCATGCTGAAAATATGCAACAAAACAAATGACCTAGCGGTTTTAATGGTGAAAATGTATGAAAAAGTATGAAAAGAAGCGACTTTGGGTGAAAATTAGGGTAAGCTATTCAGATAATTAGATAGCTAGGCAATTTGCTTGGAGGGTCCTGTTCACGGAAAAGTAACCAAAAAATGTGCCTCTTGTATAGATAGATAAATAGCTGGGCAGTTTGGGGTGGGGAACCCGCCCCCTGTCTTACCCCTGCGAGTAAAATGTGTCTATAATGGATGTAGATGCGTAGTGGGTTTACATGCATAATAGGCCTGACCCTTTTTTATCAACGACCACCTCGGAATGGAGCCACCTTTTCTAGAGCGAATCTTTCTACAAAATTGTCATTTAAAAACATTATGAGCAAGAAATCTTTAATTCTTTCTCAAAACGCTGGCAGGTCAGAAATCGACGAATATAAGCTGCGACGGGAAATGATCGACGACGCGGCCAGGGGGCTCCACCCGAAAGATGTTGTAGTCAAACATTGGGGTGCCATCGAGGTGAGTAAATACCATTTTGTGGGGGGTACCGAATGCGAATACCCCACCATAAAGTAGGGCTACAGTCAAAATGATATTGCTTTTCGATTTCGATGTTAGATATTGATTCAAAATTGGTAAATTGGGTTGTAAAATTGGGGGTGGATCCATTTTTTGGAGGGGGGGTACACCAGACATTCGTGTCGTCCAATTTTGTTGCACGTTGGCTGATTTTGATGCCATTCATATTTTAGTGGTCTGGGGTAGAGACTATGTCTGAAATTGCTGTTTCATCGAATAATTCCCAGTCCCGAGGTAAGGGGGTTCTTATTAATAAGCTACTTATTTTACATGGCTGTTCTGGTTTAAAGCCTTGACTTTGACTTTGACGTCCAATAACTCGGCCGATTTTTTGGCCGTGTCACCCCCAAATATGTTTACCTATTTGCCTCTGATATCCCCAAATGGCACCAGCGCCGTGACGCCACCCGATAAAAAAGTACTTTTTCCGCTGCATTTTATTCATTTCCAGGCACTGGAACACTTGGAGCCGCACCGACTGGCCGACTCAGTGAGCGCGTCGCTGTGGATCCACTACAAGGAAGCCATTGGCGAGCCCATCCCTCCCAGGTAAGGTTCAAACGGGATTGACTTTTTGGGATCGGGATCGGGATTGTTTTTTTGAGATTTCGGGTTCGGGATCGGGATTGGTTTTTTAAGATTTCGGGAACGGGATTGGCCTTTCGGGATCTGGTCGGGATCGGGATTGACTTTTTGAGATTTCGGGATCTGGATCGGGATTGACCTTTCGGGGTCGGGATCGGGATTGGCGTTTTTTCGGGATCGGGATTAAGGCCTAAAAAATTGATTTTCAGGTTTTTTTTTGCTGACATTTCACAAAATGTCAAGCAAATGGTTGAAAAAAACGTTAAAAAAATTTTGTGACATTTTACACGGTAGCATCAGGTGATATTTACAAGCGACCAGTAGGGTGCGTGCGGTTTGTAAACGGTACGATAAACTTTGAATTTGAATAAACGGTACAATAAATTTCGAAAATTACGGTGAACGGTACGGTAATTTTGAAAATTGCGATGAACTGAATGAACTGCAATTTTGTAAATTGCGGTATACACGGATGACATTAGGCCGTACATTTTTCCGGAGGAAACACTCCATCCTGCCGTGATCACTTTCGTTGCCATCATCATCCTCGCCATCACTTCGCCGTCATCACGCCTTCCATAAGTTCTCGGCTGGCCGTCTGCCAGCCCAAGACATAACTCCTATCTGTTTGTAGAGTATCGTGTCTGCCGAGTATTTATAAACGTTAGGTTACGTTCTGGTATTTTCTGCCATCACAGCGACCAGTATCGCAAGTGAAAGTGTACTGGGTTTGAGAAAGGATAGTGATCACTAACCATAAATGTACATTCTCACATGTTTCTCAATATCACTGCAGCCGTCGAAATATAGCGAAATACGGCGGCCATTTATCGGGCCAAAAGCCTCCGGTAGTCAAGCAGGTGGAAAGTCGAAAATTGGATGTGGATGGTAATGTGGATTCTAATGATGTACAGCCGGGCGCGTTCAGTGCCGTGTGTTTCTTTTCAATTTTTTTCAGTTTTCTGATTTTGTTGAATCTGATCTGAAAGTTGAAATCTTTGTGGTGTGCTCTTTTATTTGAACATTTTAGAAGAAAAAAACCTTCGATCGGATATAGAGTGACGAATTATATTTATTTTAACTGTCTTACTGCCAATTTTAAAATTACCACCCCCTGGTGTTTCAAACGCTGTCCTCTAAACCAATGTGTCACTTGTCACAGCGTCTTGGGCCAGGGCACGTGACTGGGGGATTGCTAAGTGCAGTTTCTTTAATTTATATTTTTTGCCATATTTATGCAGATAACGCACACAATCACTGTGACTGAAAATGACGCGCACGCGGGCACTCCGGTACAATTTATTTCATTTTATTCTTTCAAAATTGATTTTGACAATTTTTCAATGGCGCCACAACACTGGATGTCAACTGTTTCGGTGTCAAGACGATTTTGGTTGAATTTAGGTACCAGGGCAATTCTGAAGGACACATGCGGCAATGTCGACGAGGAATTTATATTGCCATGTGCATTTGAACACGGTTTCGCGGCCCATAAATTAAAAATTTATGAAAAACCCTTAAAAACGATTTAAATTAAAGTTATGAAGGATGCCCTTAAAAACTGTCCTGCAAGCTACAGTGTCATAAAATCGAGTTGACACTGAAACATTTGACATCCAGTGTGTGTGGCACCAATCTCACAAATCAGTTGAATCAACGCAGATAGTCGTTCTCGGCCCGACGGGAAATTACGAGGGGGTAATTGTCGGGCAACCTGACCCTACACAGAGTGAAAGCGGTAAATGCGAATATCGCTCCGCCGCGGATTATGTCCAAGGATTTCAAGGTTAGACGTTGATTCTTTGTTAAAATTTGAGAAAATACCTCCATCTAATGGCCCTATTTTACACACTAGTTGAAAAAAACACCAAATGTCTACTGGTTCCCATCCCAATTCAACGATTGCTTTCTTCAAAGCAGAGCCGGCGAACGACTTTCAAATGCAAAAGTGTCGAATAATGTCTGACATGTCGCTGTAGTGTGGGAAAAATATTATTGTATGCGCAAAGCCAGCATGTGCATACAATAATGCAAAATGTTACACAATGCAAAGTGAGCAAGCTTTGAATTGGGATCGGAACCAGTTGACATTTGGTGTCGATGTCAACTGGGGTGCGTAGGGCCAACAATCAAACCGTATTTTGCAATGTTTTTCTGCGCCAATTCAGGCGCAAATGACGATGATCACAATCCGGGATCTGTGCAGATTCAAGTCGGACAGGAACAACCCGCTGCCAGATATGCAATCTCAACCGCGCAGGCTATAGGTGAACTAGGGTTGGGACGATACGACTTTTCGATATCGATATTCGATTTTTTTTTCTGAAACTCGATATCGATACGATATGGACCCTCGATATTCGATATCGATATTCGATATGAAAATATGCTCGATATTCGATATTTTGATATTTTCGATATTTCGATATTTTACTTTTGTTACTTGTTATTTTTACTTGAGTGTCATATTCTATTTCCATTTGGTCAGAAACATAGTTAATCTTCTCCTTACTAAAGAGTAGATTATACAAATTTACATAAAATGAACATAAAATCTCCCCACCCCCTAAAATTTGACCGATGTAGTCAGGAAAATGGCACATACTCTGACGTGGACATTTATGAGTGCATTTGCACAACGTTCGAGGTGTTTGCAAATGCTGAAATGGACATAAACACCTTCCCGGACAAGTTCACCACCCATTTTTTTATTTCACTTCGAATGCAATATCTCCGTCCATGGCGGTGTTATAAAGCTGAAACTTTGTATATATAAAGTTGTAAGACCCCTCTACTCCCCAACAATGAGCGAGGTGCGGCGACTCACTACAGGGTGGGTCGCCCTAGATGCAACAATTCTTTTGGCGTTTTTGGTGTCCCAAACAAGTTCACCACCCACTTGATTGGCTAAACTATGAGAGCCATCTCTCCAGCTGTGATGGTGGTCTAAAGCTGAAATTTGGGGGATGTCTTGCCAACAACCCCCCTCACAATACACCAGTGGGGCAGCTGCCGAAGACCCACTAAAGCATGGGTCACTGCATATAAATTTGATAATTTTTTAAGAACAACCCAAGTGTCCCAAACAAGTTCGCCACCCAACTGCATTATAAAAAAATGTTGTGAGAACATACCTGATACAAAATTGAATCAGATATGAACCCTAGTTCTGCTCATTAAAATTTTTTCAGTAGGGCACCCACCCTGTCCCTGGGGTGAATGAAAAAGTGAAAATTTTGTCAAATTTTCTTCCTGAAATGACATCATTTTGACATCATAGAATTCACCCCGAGTAAATTTCCTTATGGAAGAATTTTGAGGTTATGTTGTTTACATAACTTTGAACCTTAGACCCTCCCCTAGTGAACTTTGTAAACCAACTTTTTAAGTGTGATACAAAAAATTGGTTTAAAGTGAAATTTTCAGTCGGCTGTTTATGGGAAAGGGTGGGTGCCCCACTGAAAAAAAATTTTTTTGGCTGAAATAGTGTTGCAACCCGATTCATTTTTATATTAGGTATGTTTTTGCAACATTTGTTTATCACAGTTGGGTGATGAACTTGTTTTGGGACACTTGGGCTGTTTTTAGAAAATGGTTAACTTTATATGCAGTGACTAGGGTTGGAAAAAAAACGTTTTTTTTTACTCGATGTTTTTTTATAATAAAAAAAACGTGTTTTTTAAAAAAAACGTTTTTTTTTAAAAGCTCCCAGATATGACCTAGTGTCAACATATATAGGTATATCAGACACTGGCAATACTCTGTGATGTTAAATATGACCATATAATGGCTGTGGAGCCATGGGATAGCATTATAAGTGGTGATTTGTGTCAAAAATATCCATTTTTCATCGACATATTGTTCGTATATCGTCTTATAGTCGAATGTTCGTGACTTCAGGTAAAGTTTGGCACGGAATGGTGATCAAACAAGGTTATAAAAGGAGGTTGTTACTTTGGGAGTGAAGTTACACACTGTGGAGGTACATGGAAGCACATTACCTCAATATTATATATTACAGCAACATATGTCGGCTTATTCACCCATGGTAGCACATAGAAATGGATGTTTTGATACTAAAAATGCAACAAAACCAATGAAAACAACCACCAATGTCAATTTGTGTGTGAAATTACGCGCTTGCGCGCAAAAATTTTGCAAAACACCTAGTGCTTAGTACTAAAAATTTCGGCCGAAATTTAAAAAAAAAAACATTTCGGACGTCATGTTTTTTTTTAAAAAAACGTTGTTTTTTTATTAAAAAAACGTTTAAAAAAAACATCGGCCAACCCTAGCAGTGACCCATGCTTTAGTGGGTCATTCGCAGCTGCCCCACTGGTGGATCGTGAAGGGGGTTGTTGGCAAGACATCCCCCAAATTTCAGCTTTATACCACCATCACAGCTGGAGATATGGCTCTCGTAGTGTAGCCAATCAAGTGGGTGGTGAAATTGTTTGGGACACCAAAAACGGCAAAAAAAATTGTTGCATATAGGGCGACCCACCCTGTAGTGAGTCGCCGCACCTCCCCCGTTGTTGGGGAGTAGAGGGGTCTTACAACTTTATATATACAAAGTTTCAGCTTTAGTACACCCCCATGGACGGAGATATTGCATTCAAAGTGAAATAAAAAAATGGGTGGTGAACTTGTCCGGGAAGGTGTTTAGTTGTCATGTGATGACAAGGACGTGCTTGGGCACAAAATTTTTGAAAATTACCAACAAAATCTCTTTCTAACAGTGCCATTCCTGGCACATTTCAAGTCAGGCCAGGGAAGGGAGGAATATCGAAAAAATGGTCGATATCCGATATTCGATACGATATATCGTCCCAACCCAACTCTAAGGTGACCTTTCTTGCCAAGTCCCCCATCTATTTGAGTGTGGGGGTAAAAGTCTCCCAGCGAATTCGCCAGGTCCCTGAAAAGGTTTTTCTTTGTATTTGGGCTGTGTGTACTTTTCTACTGGGGCCTGGGGGCCCACAACCTGTCAAATGTCAAATTTCGTTGAAAGTGTCAATAGTTATGTAAAATGTCGTGAAAAAATGTAAAATCATCGGTTATAGAAATGTAAGCAAATGTGACATTTTACACGGCATTTTACATGACTTGTCCCACTTCGCACGACATTTGACAGAGAATTTTATCGAGTCTCGGAATCGTAGTGGGACCTGCTAGTTGACAATTAAAATTTCATAAAATGATAAATCTATTTTAAGCATATATGGGTCCATCGCAATGAATCATTCTTGATTTCCATCAACAGTAATGGATTTCTCACCACGGTCAACTCAAATGTGTTTAAAACCGGTTTATCAGTTTTAGAATAAGACAAGTGTTGAGAATTGAGAGGTTTTTCAAATATTGTATCAAGTCAACTGCTAGCTGGCTGTTTCTGCTGCATTGATACTTTCAATTGATTGTTAACACTTTCAATTGGCATGGAATTTATAACTTTTCTCGTTTCTAGCCACTTGACAATTTCGGGAGTATGTCGCCACTAGTGATGGAAAAGCGCCAGGCTCCAAGGGCGCCATGGCGCCATTCGGAAAGTGGGCGCCAAGCGCCAAGGGCGCCACAGAAAA
The DNA here is from genome assembly GCA_964036195.1 of Sphaerolaimus hirsutus. Classification (NCBI taxonomy): domain Eukaryota; kingdom Metazoa; phylum Nematoda; class Chromadorea; order Monhysterida; family Sphaerolaimidae; genus Sphaerolaimus; species Sphaerolaimus hirsutus. The sequence continues at coordinate 6,885,899 of OZ038455.1, read as the reverse complement.
AGGGTGCCAGACGCCAAGGGCGCCATGGCGCCATTCAGAAAGTGGGCGCCAGGGGCGCCACGGAAAGAGGGCGCCAAGCGCCAAGGGCGCCATGGCGCCATTTGGAAAATAGGGCGCCAGGCGCCAAGGGCGCCAGGATAAAAAAGTGCCTACAACACCATGCGTGTGCTAAAAATGTTTCTACAGCACCACTGTACGCGCATTCACTTCTTAATTCGCGTTCTCCAGGATGTAATGAACAAAAACAAGGGTATAATAGCAACAATTTTTTTTGAATAAAATTCACATGGCGAATTCAAACGCAATGGAAATTGTCATTTGACAACAATCCATTCATTACAAATAGACCTTTCCAAACAATGTTTCCTAATTGCAACGATTTAAATCCGTTTATTTATGGTTTTGCAAGTTAACGATCTATCATTCTTGTCTTCTGATCCGTCAGACAGATCTGATGAACCGTTGGACGAAAGATTTCCACCCACTCACACCACTCCGTCCATTTTTCTGGCGAATTCAGATCATCCACGGATGCGTTTTTCATTTTTTTTTCGTTTACACAGCACTCACCGTGAAACCCTGCTGGCGCCTTTTTGGCGCCCTTCTAAACCAGGGCGCCACGGAAAAAGGGCGCCAAGGGCGCCATGGCGCCTTTCAGAATGTGGGCGCCAGGCGCCAAGGGCGCCACAGAAAAAGGGCGCCAATCGCCAATGGCGCCATGGCGCGGCGCCGTTTGGCGCCCTCAAATGGCGCCATTCCATCACTAGTCGCCACCCGACGGTAACATTACATAAATTACAGCCTCGAAAGCCCGGTACCTCTACGCGCAAAGTAACGTCGTTTCGCAGCCGAACAGAGCAGATTTTGCATCTTCAAGTAGACTAATTGCGAATACAACGCAAGGGCGGGTCGGTTTACCATATATATATATTTTTTGTTTTTTTTACACAGTATTCAAAAATATATAGTAGATCGCTTCTTGAGAGGGTTAGATGGCTGAAAACATTTGTGGGGTGTATTTCGCGAACCGGAAAAATGCCGGAAATTCGTTTAAACGAAGTGAAAAATCAGTATTTAAATGCATCTATATTTAGTTAAAAAATACAATAATACGTTTACCCACAATCTTACAAAATCGTTCCAGCATTTCACACTTGATCCCGCCCATAATCAAAAATGAAACTCCGCCCACATTGCACCCCCTTTTTTCAGCGCGGCGGCGCTGTTGTTCGCAACGTGTCCAGCCAAACCGACGAATACCGATTTGGTGCAGTTTCCGCAGCCTCTAGTAAACTCGCTTTCATCGCCCGACCTCAGCCGAGCGACGCCGAAATTCTGGGCGTCACTTTGGCGAGGTTTTTTGAATTTTATGCCCATTTTAATTGAGTCCAATTTTAGTGCGAAATTAATACTCCTTCTGCAGCGCCGTGCGCGAGGGAAAGTCGGTGCCTGCGCTGCGCGGCAGGGGAAATCCACTGTGGGACCAGGTAGGGTGATTGTTGCAGCTGGTGATGGAAAAGGCTCAGCAGCTGTGGACATCAAACACCCCTGGACAACAAACACCCCTGGACAACAGCGTGCGCGCAGTGGGCCGCAGTCACCTCTGGACAACAGCGACACGCGCATGCGCCCGCCAAGCCGGCGCCAGGGCGCCGCCGCCGCCGCCCATGTGCGAGCGGCGCACGCACTCGTGCGCGCCCGGCTGGCGCCATTTCTGCCGCGCGACCGCGCAGCACTGCAATCTAGGCCGCAGCCGCGCAGTCGTGTCAGCGGTCATCAAATAAATTTAATTACATAAAAATGAGGAGTCCACTTCCAAATAAATAATTGAAGTAATTTGAAAATTTTCTGATCACTTCACACTTTTAGAAATAAACATAGTTGTTAAAATGTATTGACGTGTACTCGAAAAACAAATCAAGTAAAAATAAGTCAAGTCTATAAGATTCTGATAGCATCAATTTATACTTTCCTATCTAGGGTTGGCCGATGTTTTTTTAAACGTTTTTTTTTGAAGAAGAAGAAAAACGTTGTTTTTTTTAAAAAACATGACGTCCGAAATGTTTTTTATTATTTAAAAACATCGGTCAAAATTTTTAGTACTAAGCACTAGGTATTTTGCAAAATTTTTGCAATTTTACACACAAAGTGGCATTGGTGGTTGTTTTTGATATTTTTAGCATTTGCTGGTGGGCGAGCTTTTATCGCCTGGTCATTGTTCAAACACATGTAAAAAAGTTGCAGAAAAAGGTTTGGAAATCTCGCTGACCAGCACCTCGCGCCGGAATTAGCGTTTAACCAGCTAATTTACTTTGAAATGTTTGTCAGTATCCTAAACTTGCGTATCACGAAAAAAGAAAAAACTCAAGATGGCTGTTCACTGAGAAATGTAAGGTGTCGAAACTGAAAGGCACAATTCTCTATAACCGGTGAGCCACTGGCTCGAAAATTTACCTCTACACCGTTGGCGTAGCGTTTGCACTTCTTCTGTGCAGGTTCGTCGCCGTGGGGCTGCGTCTGCTGGCCGTTGGCGCCGTTCGGTCGGTGCTGCTTGGGGCCCGCGCCGTTGAAGCGTTTCGGTGGTGCCATGATCGGAAATGAGCTAAGTTTCGATGTGATGCTGTCCGTATGACAGTGTCTGTGTGATCGCTTCGTATTTATACTCTGGCGCGTGCCTATGTATAATCGTTTTTCGTATTTTTGCGCAGCTCAGCGGATGCGGCTTCCTTTGATCTGCTGGATTAGCCTGATATCGACGGATGGATCTATTTCCCGTGCGAGCCGTCTGTTGCGTGATTTTCGAGTGCGTGAGTTGCGTGTGGGTAGATATGTATCGGCTAAGTCTCTTTGTTGCGTTGTTTTTTGATTTTTATCGATATTCGATGGGTGGGTTGATTTGCAGTACCGGAATTAGTTGGAAATAAGTGGTGGAATTGTTAATTTGCACATTTCTGGGGAAATGTGTGAGGAATGTGTGGGTTGGGGTATAGTGTGGGTCCACTTTCCGGTACTAGCGGGTCAGAGATAATGATGTGACAGATTTTTTTATCGAAAAAATCCATTTCATAACGTCGACATGTGTGCAAAGATTGTGTTTCGTGGTTAGGTGAGGGTAATTTATCACGAGTTTCATAAGTGTATTGTTCATTGGTTCTATGGGAAAATCCATGTTATGCAAGTTTGTCATAAGGTCCAAGATCCGTCTTGTACCGTCTGACAAGTCGCTGCAAATTTCTAGGTAGCGTTTTGCTTGGGCGTACAGGGTGTTGTATCCTAGCTGTGTTTGTACATTGCTAGAGACATGGGTATTTTTTACTATGTTGAATTTGTAATCATCTGTTTTATTCCATAGGTTGAACTTCGGGCGATTGGCGACGATGTGGATGTCCAGGTCGAGGAAGTGTACCCTTGACCCGTTTTCGGAGGTATCAGGTTCAAGAGTTAGGTCTGTGCCGTAGATTTCTGTGCACATCGCGCCGAAGTTTTTTTTGTTGATCACTAAGATGTCGTCAACATATCTCTTGGTTCTGTGTAGCATACGGGCGCAGATGTTGTTACATTTGCTGCCCAGGTACCTGTATTCCATGCCAGCTAATGTCAGATTGGCAATGTCGCTTGATGCGCTTCCGCCCATGGGTATGCCCAGCGTCTGTCTGTAAATTGTTCCACAGAATTTTATGTAGGTATTGCTTAGCACCAGTTCCAGAAGTTTTGATGTTTTTTGGACCGATAGTATTTTACCGGGGCTATTAGTGGTGTTTTGAATGGCTTTATTTTTGTAAACTCTGAAACTGTTGTTCCGAATGACTAAATCAAGCAGGAAGTCGATGTGTGTTTTTATTAGGTGGTGGGGTAGTGTAGTGAACATGTTGGCGAAGTCGTACGTGTGTATTGAGTGTATTTTTTGTTGTTGTTGTAGGCTTTGTGCGACTTCGGCACTGTTTTTGCATAGCCAATACCTGTTTGTACCGTTGCGTTTTGTGATTATTTTGCAGTAGGTTTCTAGTCGTTGTGTTAGGTAATGGAGGATCTTGTGCAGGTCCCATGCTAGGCTGTTTATGTTCGAGCATTTGCTTCCAGCAATGTATCTGAATTTTATTGGGTTTTTGTGGAATTTCGGTGTAGCATAAATTACCGGGAAGGTTTCGTTGTATCGGTCCATTTCCCCGTTGTATTCTTCTGTTTTTTCTTTTAGGTATTTGTTGATATCTGGGGCGACCGTAGTTTCTGTTCCCATAAATTTGTATGTGATGTTCCCACTGTTTGTGAAATCATTTTTGTTTATACCCAGTTCTTTGGCAATTACCTGTAGGTAATACTTTTTGCATATGAACGCGTAAGTGGCTGCAGCTTTGTCTATTGGCGTGATTACATATTTTCTGTGTAGTTCGGCTAGCGTTTTGTTTATGGATGTCATGTTATAGATTTTTTTGTTTGTTTTTGGAGCGTTGTGTATCCTTTTTTCTACCATGTTGATGGATTTTTCATGCCATCTGTTTATTTCGATTTCATTTTCACTGTGTTTGTTTAGGAGATGTGTTTTTATGCTTGTTAGTGTTTCAGATGTTTTTATTTTAGTGTGATGTTTGTTTGGTTTTTTTGGTATTCTGTAGTTAGCTCCGTAGCTTAGTATTTCTGCTAGTTCTGTGTTTTTGCATATTTTTAGGTCGCCAGTAATCACGTGGCCATGGTTTTTGTCCTTAAATTCACTGTCGTTGCATTCGCATGTTGAATTCTGTATTTTTTCATATCCCGAGTATGTTAGTTTTTTTAGGACTTTGTTGTAGTTGAAGACTGTTACACCAAAGGGTTGGTCGTATTTGCGTGTCACCATGACGTCATTTAGGCTTTGTTTGACAATTGAGCTTAGGTGCGTTGTTGTTTTTTGGCATTTTAGCGTTTTTTGCAGTCCGTTGTGGTTGTCCATCGGGTTGTCATGGTGATATGTAAATATTTTTGGGTTGGCGGTTTTGTTTTTTTGTTCGGCGTGTTTTTGTCTTTTGGCTGTGAGTAACGCCATGTATTTGTTGTAGGTATCCCACTTGACCTCTTTGTTATCCAGTTTGTTTTTTATTTCCGAGATAGACATTTCTGTATGTTTGTTTTTTTGATGTAGGCATTTCTGCATGATGGTATAGTTGCTGTCTGTGTCTTTTGGTTCTAAGTTTTTGTATTGTCGAGTTTTTTTGTTTGTGCGTTCAGATCGTTTGCCTATTCTCGGTAGGGAGAAGTTCAGAAATGGCAATCGACCTTTTTCTGAGTTTAGGTCAATGTCGGTGATGTTGCCAATCCCCTTGATGATGCTGTTCCCGCCTAGTGGATAGGCTGTGGACATTGCATTGATGTAACATGCTTCCGTGTCGGTGAATGTTTGAGGTTTGTTTTTGCCTATGTCGGCCGTGGTTATTTGTTCGAGTATGTCCAGTGTAATTTTTTCAGGATCACAGTTGTTGGTTTTGAAGTGGTTGTAGAAGAATGTTTCCGTTTTGTTGTTGTTGTCACATGATTTTTTTATCATTCCCATGTGCTGGTAGAATCGTGTTTTTACTTTTTGTTTTGTTTCCCCCACATACTGCATTTGGCAGCTATTGCAAGTAAGCATGTATATCACGTTTGATGTGTTGCACCCGAGGTTCGGGTGGTGCACAAAGCGGTTTTTTGTGTTGTTTGATGTGTAGTAGCGGCTTGTGCTCATATGCGTGCATGACAAGCATCGTTTTGTCAAGCACTTATTGTGTATGGCACCAGTATTTACATTGACATTTTCGATGAGAAGCTTCGGATTTACCGTTAGCTTCCACGCTTGTTCACGGGACCGGGTAGCCCTTAGAAGGGCTGTTGGATTAGTTCCTTGGATTGTAGGCACATATGTAACGTTTGCTAGGCATCTGTGGGCATCGGTTACCCCGGATGCGGTAGCATTGGGCGGGTTACTGTAAGTGCGTGAATCCATTGTGTGTGTGTGAAAACTGGGTTTCAAGTGTGGTGTTTTCTGTGGAAAACTTTTGTGTATTTTTGTTTTACATCAGTGAGATTGATCTTACGATGCCGTAAGAACAAGGTGCCGATGAAATGTGATGCGCCCCTGGTCAATGGGGCTTGGTATCGATTGTCAATGAATTGTGTAAAGTAAGCCGTGTGAAGAGGAAAAATGCAAAAAGTGCAGTTGTGAGGGCTTGCGTGATTTAGGGAACGAACCCCTAACCATTTGTATTTCGTGGGTTATGGTACATGGTGTCGCTCTTATCTGTGCCGATTGCCGATAGCTGTGACTGAGTGCCTTTCCGCGATGTTTATGTTATAAGACATAGGTCTGTTAGACATCTGTTTAGTTTGTATGGGAAAAAGTCAGCTCAGCCACAGTAGTTTAAATCACCTATGGTTCTAAAAGACCCCATTCAGATGAGCTTGAAATGGTCATCATCGCCGACTGTCAATAGAGGAACACCCCCTGCGCAGCTAATGCGTTACCGCCTGCGCCATTGCTCCTACAGTCGAATGGCGTTGTTTTTTGGCGTAAGCCTCATTGATTTTAGTGTAGTTGGATTTATCTGGTATTTGCGGTTGCAAGCCGTAGAATTGTAAAAAGTGTGTGTGTGTATTTTTAGGGTGCATAACTGGTTGAGGAAATACGATTTAGTTTTTTGTCTCAATTGGTGATTTGCGCTTCATGCTGGAGGCGGTGAAATGATTGTAAGACTACTGTGTAAGTCGAGCGTAGTACTGATAACGCGCGTGTGCGTGTTTTGTTTATCTTAAGTGGTTGATTTGCGACATTTTTGTGTGAAGAGATAGTATGCTCATCTTTTTAGATGGCGAGATTTTGTCGTCAAAAATGCCAAGAGGAAGCTCTAAACTCGAGAGTTATTTAGAGAGGCGATGTGGCAAAAGTTGATTTTTTTGTGCTGTTTTTTTGATGGTGCGTGCTATGTTTTTTTGGTGTAAGTAAGATGAAAGTTTTTTGCGCGTTTATTTTTTAGTAGAGAGGTCAGGTAAAGTAAGAAGAGTATGCGTACACGTAACCATTTGTAGGCGGAAAAATTGGGCGGAAAAAAGCTAGGTGAGTCAAACCGGTCACCGACAAATTTTCAACACACTTCGACAAAATTTTCAATAAATTCGATCACTTTTGCTCCTTGTAGTTGCCCGCGCGCGGCGTGTCTGGAGCCGTATTGGCCCGCCGCTTGCTTTTGTTGCGCCCGCGCACCGTTTGCCAGTTGCCGCCGTTGCCACCGGAAGTGGTGGGAGCGCCGGCGCTCGTAGAGGGGCCAGGGGTGTCTGTGTCAGGGGGTGGTATTGGTGTATGTGGGTTTACCGGGGTCATATTTAACGTGAGACACCTTAAAGTTAGCCCAAAACTGAAAAGCTGCGTTCGCCAAGTCACCTGACTGTTGGCTGGCGCCGCTTCTCGGGTCTCGGGTGTTGACCGGTGGGGGGGCGGGCTTTTCGGTAGGCGTGCACTGCTGGCGGAGCAGCGCTTGCTTTTTCTGCATCGCTTTGGGGTCTTTCTGAGGGAGGGGTGTGATCGGATTGGTTGATGATAATTCGTACATCTGGCAGATTTATTATGTCGAGCATTTTTTTGACAAGGGCGTCTCTATTGTGACGTACCTTTGCCAAAACTCGACCCTCGCTGATCAAAGCCTCGTGTTTGATCTCGAAGTCGCCCGCGTAGAGGACTTCGAGGGGTTTGGTGTCTCTAGGAGCCCTGATCGGTGCACTACCGATTTTGGGCCCCTTGAGCATGAAGTAGCGGTGCGTGTCCGAGGCTAAAGTAGCGAAGAACGCCAGGCTCTTGCAACTAGACTCCTCCTGGAGCTCAGTCCTGGATTTGTCTTTTTGCAAGTGGATCCTGCCGTCCCCCACACCCTTCAACCTGGACGCGTTGGAGAGCAGCAGCTCGGCCGCCGTCCACGTGACGAATTTCGTCTGTGGGGGGTGTGTGTGGCGAGATTATGACATGGATATGTGGGCGAGTGTTTTCTGGAGATTTTTTGGAGAAAGTATTTCGATTTTCTCGGTGTGGTTTGGAAAAAAGTAGTATTAAAAGTGGTGGGAAGTTGCTTTTTTCGGAGGTATGAAATGTTGGTGGTGAAACAAACGGAATGGGTGTGTGAAATTGCTGGATAAATTGTGGGAAAACAGTTTTTTGTTTTTGGTAGAGTTGTGGTTGAAATGAGTGTTTTTGGGAGTTGATGGTGAATTTTGAAGAACATTTCGGGGGTGCATAATATGGAAAAAATTAATAATAAGTCTCCCCATACTCACGACCATGACCCCTCCCCGGAAGTCTACGGAGTCGAGCTCGCGAACACATTGGTGATCGTTGCCCAACCCCATTGCGCCCGCCATCATGTTGCCAACGATGCGTTTCAGGTCGTGGGCGCTGTGCGAGCGAGGCTCGATGCCGTGACCCTTCCAGATGACGTTATACCGGCTGAGCGTGCTGCAGATGTGCTTGATGGCCGCCGCGTTAGTCTCCGGGGTGGGAGCCTCGGGCTGTGAGGTGGGGGTGATGTGTGTTTTAAGGTGTGTATGAGAGAATTTTGTGCATTTCGGGTGTATGGAACCTTACTGTCAAGCAATTTACCAAGGGCCTGATGCTTGACAGGGGTCACATACCGACTATTTGTCAACCGTTTGCGTACTTCAATAATAAACTCTTGACGACGAATATTATTGTTGTGCGCTGTGTACCAGATAGGCATGAAAAGATCCTGATGCTTCGCATGCTTCTCGGGATTTTTTTGTAAGTACATGATAGTTTGTCTGGTGATACACGTTGTATGTGCATTGCCGAAATGCACAAGCAATTGCACAGGGACAACGGAATCATTTTTGATATTTTTAGCATTTGCTGGTGGGCGAGCTTTTATCGCCTGGTCATTGTTCAAACACATGTAAAAAAGTTGCAGAAAAAGGTTTGGAAATCTCGCTGACCAGCACCTCATTGGTGCTTTCATTGGTTTTGTGCCATTTTTAGTATCAAAGTATCCATTTATATATGCTACCATGGGTTTATAAGCCGTCATATGTTGGATAGTATATAGTATTGAGGTAATGTGCTTCCATGTACCTCCACAGTGTGTAACTTCACTCCCAAAGTAACAACAACCTCCTTTTATAACCTTGTTTGATCACTATTCCGTGCCAAACTTCACCTGAAGTCACAAACATTCGACTATAAGGCGATATACGAACATGTCAACAAAAAATAAATATTTTTGACACAAATTACCACAAATAGTGCTATCCCATGGCTCCACAGCCATTATATGGTCATATTTAACATCACAGAGTAAATATTGCCACTGTCTGATATACCTATATATGGTGCAGGGGTATCTTGAATTTTGACCCTCCGAGTGGTTGGATAGATAGCAAATCGCTCCTCCGGAGGGATAGATAGCTGAAAAATTTTCTGGGGGGGTTGGGGGGGGGGGTTGTGGTGGTTCGATATATAGGCTTTTTCGGGGCATAGAAGGAAGAAAAGGGAGAAAAATCGCTAAAAGTAGGTGTAAAATAGCTCAAAATGGGTATACAAGAGCATATAGTACTTAAAATAGCTGAAAATAGGCAGTTAGACGCATGAACCAATGATTTTGAAGGTGGAAATCTATATATAGGTATGAAAAATAGCGATTTTGAGCGAAAATTGGGGTATAGTTTCTGAAAAATCGTTCCAGATAGGTAGATAGCTGAGCGATTTGGGGGGGGGGGTTTAGGGGGTAGTAGCCCAAAATTTTGCCTCCGGGATAGATAGATAGTTGAGCGGCCTCCGGGATAGATAGATAGCTGGGCGGTTTGGGGGGGGGGGTTACCCCCCCCCCCAACCCGCCCCATTCGAGACCCCTGATATGGTGACACTAGGTCATATCTGGGAACTTAAAAAAAACAACGTTTTTTGTTAAAAAAACGTTGTTGTTTTTTTAAAAAACATCGAGTTAAAAAAAACGTTGTTTTTTTCAACCCTATTCCTATCTATATATTGTAAATATATTGGATATCAGCACTGCATGAAATGGTTTGATAAGATTAGATTTGAGCGAACAATGCATGACAATGCGTGAGGGTGGACGCGGCTGCCGCGCGGCAGAAATGGCGCCAGTCGGTCGCGAGTGCGCGCGCTGCTCACGCATTGGCGGCACCATGGCGCCGACTTGGCGGGCGCGTGCGATCAATGCGCGCGCGTCGCTGTTGTCCAGGGGTGACTGCGGCCCACTGCGCGCACGCTGTTGTCCGGGGGTGTTTGTTGTCCAGGGGTGTTTGATGTCCAGGGGTTATTTGCCGATGGAAAAGCGCCAAGAAAATAGCGCCGCGGTGCCTTTCGGAAAATCGCATCCTACGGCGGAGACAGAACCTGTAAATAGCTCTGGCGAATGTATAATGTCATGCAAAGTGTCAAATGTCCTGGAAAATAGCAAACGAACATTGCCACTTCCAGGCATTTTACATGTCTTTTGACACTTTTCATAACATTTTACATTTTACATGACATTTTACAGGGTCTGGGATTGGATCCTGATGTCTAGTATCGGGCGGCCCACATGCACCTCAACGGCCCACCGCACACTGCAAAGTGGCACGGGCGGTTCGGACGTGTTTTATTTCCGTCCGGGCGGAATTGAAAAGTCTGTTCGGACGGTTTTATTTACGACAAATCTAAAAAACTACTGAAATTTGGGTCGGTTCGGACGATTTTTAATTCCACCCCTTTTTAATTCCGCCTTTGAATTCCGACCATGCAAAAAAAACGTCCGAACCGCCCGTGCTACTTTGCAGTGTGCGGTGGGCCATTCTGTTAACAAATCTGCCCCCCCCCCCCCAGGTGCGTCAGGCGCTGAGCGACTACAGCGGGGAGGTGGGTCGTTTGCGGCGGGCGCGCACTTTGTACGGACCCATGGCCAGCCGTTTGGGGGCCGATGAGGTCCACTTGCCGCCGGGAAACGGGGCCGCCGCGCACGAACAGGTTTGCGAGGGGTTTTATTGATGATGGGTTTTGAACCGGAATTTTGATACATTTGGAGGGCCCATAGATCGGCTTTCGACGCGTTTGAGTTTACCGGAAAGAGTTATTTAGTATCGCCGTCAACTAGTTGACAGATACCTCATTCTGGTAAAATGAAATACGTCCAATGCTGATATTCTGGCTTTCGAAATGTTTCGACATTTCGGTTGAGAACTAGTGTGTATAGGACCGAAGGGTTTTTGTTTCCGGGCGGGGGGGGGGGATTAGTGTTTGTTTTGCAAAAGTTGAGGGAACGTTTGATTTTTATGAAACGTTTTTAAAAATAGGTCGCGACAAACTTTTTCAACGCGATTTAGGACCTAGGTGTTGGGTGATAGAATTTACCGTATCGTACCCTTCCTACCATTTGCAGAACTTACCGTTACTTTTTACCGTGAAACAGAATTTTCCGGCCGTTTTTCACGGAATACCCTTACTATTTTCTTGGTGATTCCGTAGCTTAGTGAAATATGTCGTTTTGTAGCTTCAAAACGCACTTCGAAGCTTTCTTATTAAAAAAATTACGGTGGAGCATTCGCTTGAATTTCTGCGCTTGAATCATTCTTGACAAAATTTCCAATGCGAATTAAATTCCCCACCCTTATAATCATTCACGCCGCACAGCTGAACTGGGAGTCGCTCTACACCGAAGTGCTTCAAATGAATCGCATTACGAAATTAGTTTCCCGCTATGCGACCACTGTGCAAAGAATGAACGATTTTGGCAGCGAGCCAAATGTTGGCACCTTATCAAGATCACAGCGCGCCAGGGGAAGACAATTGTCCAAAGGAAAGAGACCGAGAAAAAGAAAACACACGAGCGTTCATAGCGTTGGTTTATTTTACAGCTTAGGGGCCCGGGGCAGTCCCGAGCACTGTAAAGTGTAAAGTCGTGTCGAATGTCATGTAAAACGTCAACCAAAACAATTTATTCCTGAACTTTGGATGACAATTGACACTTCGCATGACAATTGGACATTTTGGTTGACATTCGACACTTGACTTATACAGGGTGGGGACTGGCACTTGGTTGCGGCTTGACACAACAAAAAAATACATTTTCTTTTTCAAAAATAAACATTTCAAAAAAAGTCACAAATTAGAGATGGAAATCTACGACGCAAAACTTTTTTGGGATAAACGTTTGTTCCCTGAGATTCGTTCCTTTCCTGAAAATGTTCTTTTTGTGAATATGGATATGTGTTTGTCCCATGTTGGAGCACTAAGCTGGTATAATCACGAACCCTGTCATGTGTAAAAAAATCGCATTTTTACATATTTATCTAAAAATATAATTAGCAAGTATCAGGTTAAATGTCGAACGCCAGGAAAATTTCCACAGGGTATTTTACTTTTCACATGAAATTTGACAATTTTTTTAATTTTTCCTGCTTTTTGGTTATGGCAAATATGATTTAAAAATTTTTTCCCACCCAGCGCATAGACGAAGTGAGAGCAAAATTGGCGCAAATCCGTGAAGAGAAACGGCAAAGACGCCAGCCCCAGCAGTGATCCATTTGTAATGTTTTTCATGTTAAATTTATTTATTTTTAATTGGTTGAATCTGTTGTTGTGTATAAAATACTGTATTCACTAGAGTAAATAATTTAACCACCTTTATCTGGATATTCAATTGTCAAAAGCTGTCTAAAAAGTGGAATGACGCGATGAAGGGAAATGGCAGCTTAAAAAGTTTGAAAATTGCAACTGAAACGTCCATTTTCGCACAAATTCTGTGTAAACCTGACCAGTGACAAAGCTTTAAACACAAAATGCCAAAAAAAGTCTCGGAAATCTGATGGCAAAAAAAGAGCCTGGATTTATTCCACGAAATACGGTTCCTAAATTGTGAGCTGTGGTTTCATTCTTTCATTTTTGTTTCCATTTTTTGAAGTACGGGCTGTCGCAACTTCACACCACCACTGGCTGGAGTTCAGGTGATACCTATTTACCGTTTGCATAATGGTTTTTGTCGATTCTTTAAGTCAGCTTTAAAAGTTTTTTTTGGGGGGGTCTATCATTTCAAAACTGCATCGATATGATTGAAAGACACCAGAAAAAGGTGCCAAGGGTGCCAGACATAAATTGTTACCATATCATAATTAAAATTGACTTCCTTTATCGACGAAATATCGACTTTTGCAGGGAATAAAAAATATGGAATGGTATCGCCTGAACTCGACTAGTATTTTGGTTACTGGGGGGCAATTTCGCACCCTGTCAAATGACAAGACAGTAGTAATGAATCTAGGATACCGTAAATCCTCGAATAAGTGCCCGGGAATATTTTTTCATCAGAATATTTTGCGGGGGGAGTTTTTCGAGGGGGGAGTTGTTTTTTCGTCAGAATATTTGGTACATAATTACGTACATTGCCGCTTTAAGTAAAACATTATTTTATGTTTACATTGCATACGCTGCACTGCCTTTACATTCGATGAAGCAGACCATGGCTTTTTTGGTCTGTCTGGCTTCATCGAAATGATTTTTAATGTGACACGACTTATTTGCATCAATCATAGGGGGGAGTTATTCGAGGGGGAGTTTTTTTCCTCACACTCGCAAGAGGGGGGACTTATTCGAGGATTTACGGTAGTTAAATTAAAGTCAAAGAAACCGCAATCTTTTATTGACATTTGACACATTGTTAGTGGCTAATTTTTTGACGCTTGACGTGTGACTTGAGAGAATGTAAAATTGGATGCAGATCGGTTCGTTCGTTCTTCAGGTTCGTTCTTCAGGTCTGATTCGGATAATAGCGGTGCGGCTTTTCGATCAGGCGGGCGATTGTTTTGAAGTCGGGCCTGTGTTGTGTGAAAATGAATCCTCGCAAACTATATCTAGCCCAGGGACGTATCCGGGATTTTTGAGCGGGGGGGGGGCTGCTTGTTTACGGGGGCCGGCGAGCGGGAATTTTTAGGGACGAAAAGGCGTTTTGGCGCTAGCGCCATACCATGGCGCCACGCCATGGCGCTATTGGCGTTGGCGCCAGCGCCAGGAACCGCTTTATATACGTAGATATAAATATGCATACATATGCGGCGAGAGTCGCAAAAATGTGTCCATTTTCAAGGATATTTGTTTACAGGGACTAATCCGCTAAAAATACAATGTATGGGGAAGAAATTGCGCGCTTGCGCGCAAAATTTTTCAAGAAACATAGAAAAATGTATAGGAAAAATTGCATTTTCCGGGACTTTTTAGGTCACACCCCGGGAGGGGGGGGGGCTGCAGCCCCCCCCGCCCCCCCTGGATACGGCCGTGATCTAGCCTATATCTGGCGTCAATCTCCGTTTATTGCAGTTCCCCCATTGTTCCCTTTATTTTTTTTTACATTACTGTGAAACTGATTATTTTTTGCGCCACGCCTAACACATTAGCTGACAACGACACCAGATGTCAGGTTCCGATCCCAATTCAACGCTTGCTGACGAGTAAAACTACGCAATATTGTATACCATATTTCCTCGAAATACCCCCCTTGAAATACCCCCCCCCCCTCGTTTGACCCCCCCCCCCCTCTCGAGACCACTATGAAACAATCATCCCCCCACGAAATACCCCCCCATATTGAGTGTAAAGAGAACGTACATGACAAATACTGCAGTTTGTGTTCTACGTAGTGCAGAACACACGTTAAAACAATGTTGGAATCACGTGAGAACAGTGTTTATACCATCTACGTGCTACTATTAGTATACAGGAGTTGGTACATGTCAGTTATTGATGCAATTTTCTACCCCAGCGCACATCACAAACCACGATTTTGTACTAGGATTTCAAAAAATTTCCTGTGAAACAATAACCCCCCTCGAAATACCCCCCTCTCGGGAGCACTATGAAACAATCACCCCCGGGGGGTATTTCGAGGAAATACGGTACACTTACTTCATGCCCGCCTTGCACATTGCACGCACCGCAATATTTTTGTTCCGCACTACAGCTTCATTTGCAACACGATCAAATCACTTTTTCGTTTCAACGCCATTCGTAGACTGATCAGCAATCTTCAAATCGGGATCAGAACCAGTTGACATCTGGTCTACTCGTCAACTAGCACTCGTAGACCCAAACCACCCAGTCAACTCAAACCGCCCACCCCAAAGTCACCTCAAAGTTTCATCCTCGTGCCAGCAAGCGTACATGACTCTCCTGAGCAAAGTGGGCGTGCCGTCGGGCGCGCTCATCCTGTACTTCTCGTGGATCAGTCTCGATTTGACTTCGCCGTTCGTCTGGCCCGGGTACGGCTGCTGGGCGAACGAGTAGATCTGAGTTGACGGTTTGGGTTGACTTCAGTTGTGGGGGGGGGGGCGGTGGGCATTTCACATGATATTGGCAGATTACATGACATTTTACATGGCTTGTGTGTTTTAACATGACAGTTGACAACAATTGAGTGCAACTTTGACATGCGAAATCACCGAATCATCGAAATTGGCTGTTTAAGTAGCACTTTTCATCATCAACATTTTTTGCATCCATTATCCACCACAAATGCAAGGAATACGCATCAAATATGACAGGCATCCAATTTCTGGGCCAGGATGTGGGATGGCACAGACACGCCCAAACCTAGTCTTCGATGGTATAAACATGGAAAAATCGGGGCTCTCTCTTTATTTACAATTTAAAAAACCTGCCAAACTTTTTATAGCAATTAAATTCATTTCAAAAGTGTCCCCAACCTCCCAGATGAGCACCCCGTAGGACCACACGTCCGTTTTGGTGCTGTACTGCAGCGTTCTCAGTGTTTCCGGCGCCAGCCACCTCACTGGAAGTTTCACTTTGCCACGTTCCCTGCGTGATGTTTTTGGGGCTGATTTTGCGGACATGTTTTTGCCTATTTTTGAGTGTCTGTAGATTTGGACTGTGGTTAGCGTTCTAAAAGTCTGGAGATTGGATTTTTTTGTAATAAACATAATAAGGACAAATACCCGGGGGGGGGGGGGATATTTTACAATCTACAGGATCGTCCCAACTTTCCTTTCACACAGCTTGTATCCATCCTTGTATTTTATAATTGAAAAAAGTCTCCAACAGCCATCAAACAAATTTAGCACAATCAATAGGGCACACCTGAATGCGCCTCCGGTGACCGCGCTGAGGCCGAAATCGGATATTTTTATCGTGCCATCCCTTGACAAAAGACAATTTCTCGCGGCCACGTCGCGGTGGATGCACTGGCATGATTCCAAGTAAGCCAGACCTGGAATGGAAAATTTGCGAGTGGGTTTTTTTTCTTTTTGGATTTGTGAAGTAAAAAATTTGTGTTGAAAATTTGGTGATGTCGGGGCTATGCACCGGTACTCATCTCGTATTAAAATAACCGAAAAAATGCATTTTTAAGTAAACACCTTCCCGGTCAAGTAAGCCACCCATTTTTTATTTCATTTCGGAAGCTATATCTCTGGCTATGGTGGGGTTATAGAGCTGAAACTTTGTGAATATATACTTGTAACATCTCTCTACTCTGCATCAATGGGGGGAGGCATGGCGACCAACTACAGGGTGGGTCGCCCTATATGCAACAATTTTTTGCCAGGTTTTCAGTGTCCCAAACAAGTACACCACCCACTTGATTAGCTACATCAAAGGCGCTGTATCTTCAGTTGTGGGGGTGGTAGAAAGCTAAAATTTTAGGGGTATCTTGGCAACACCCACCCCTACTATACGCCATTGGGGCAGCTCCCGACGACCCACTACAGTTTGTGCCACACTTATAAAGTTGTTGTTTTTTTTTAAAACGACCCAAGTGTCCCAAGTAAGTTCACCACCTACATGAATTAAAATTTTTTTTTGAGAACATACCTTATAAAAACTGAATCAGGTTTTCACCCTAGTTCTGCTAATTAAAATTTTTTCCTTTGTTTAGCCACCCCCATCATCAATGGCAGACCAAAAATTTCACTTTAAACCAATTTTTTGTTGCACACTTTAAAAGTTGGTTTACAAAGTTCAGTAGAGGAGGGTCTAAGGTTCAAAGTTACGTAAACAACATGACCGCCAAAATGACGACATAAGTAAATTTATTTGGGTGGAATGAAAAAGTGAAAATTCTGTAAAATTTTGTTCCTGCAATGACATCATTATGACATCATAGAATTCACCCCAAATAAATTTCCTTATGTTGCCATTTTGGAGGTCATGTTGTTTACGTAACTTTGAACCTTAGACCCTCCTCTACTGAACTTTGTCAACCAACTTTTAAAGTGTGGAACAAGAAAATTGGTGTAAAGTGAAATTTTTGGACTGCCATTTATGATGGGGGTGGCTAAACAAAGGAAAAAATTTAATTAGCAGAACTAGGGTGAAAACCTGATTCAGTTTTTATATAAGGTATGTTCTGAAAAAAATTTTTTCATTCCTTTAGGTGGTGAACTTACTTGGGACACTTGGGTCGCTTTTTAAAAAAACAACAACTTATACAGTGTGGCACAAACTGTAGTGGGTCGTCGGGAGCTGCCCCACTGGCGTATAGTAGGGGTGGGTGTTGCCAAGATACCCCTAAAATTTTAGCTTTCTACCACCCCCACAACTGGAGATACAGCCCCTTTAGTGTAGCTAATCAAGTGGGTGGTGGTGTACTTGTTTGGGAGACTGAGGCCTTCTGTGCATGTTTACCCGCGGTGCATGTAGACCCTAATTTTCTCTCAAAATCGCTCATGTTCATAACATTTTATATATTTTCACCTTCAAAATCACTGGTTCATGTGTTTTATTGTCTATTTTCAGCTAGTTCTTGTAGTATATGTGTTTATATACCCATGTTTAGTAATTATTCACCTACTTTTAGCGATTTTTCTACCCTTTTTCCTCATTATGGAAAAGCCTATAAAATGAACCCCCACGTACCCCCAAACCCCCAAAAAAATTTTTCTAGCTATCTATCCCTCCAGAGGAGCGATTAGCCATCTATCCAACCCCCTGGAGGGTCAAAATCTTGAATACCCCTGACATGCACAGCGGGTAAACATGCACAGAGGCACAGGCCCGTTTGGGACACTGAAAACCTGGCAAAAAATTGTTGCATATAGGGCGACCTACCCTGTAGTGAGTCGCCATACCTCCGCCCATTGATGCAGAGTATAGGGATGTTACAAGTATATATTCACAAGGTTTCAGCTCTATAACCCCACCATAGCCCGAGATATAGCTTCCGAAGTGAAACAAAAAAATGGGTGGCTTACTTAACCGGGAAGGTGTTTATTTTGGAAAATCTATAAAATTGTATGAAATTAGCGATTTCCAGCAGAAAGTTGGGTATGATTTCTCAAAAATCGCTCCAGATAGCTAGATAGCTGACCCATTTGGGAGGAGGGGGTTCGGGTGTATAGTATCAAAAAAAAATTCCTCAGTGATAGATATATAGCTGAGCGTCCTCCGGCCCGATAGATACGTAAATAGCTGGGCGGTTTTTGGGGTTACACATAAACATCCCCCATTGGAGACCCCTGCACCAGGTATAAATATGAGCACCAAAAACATAAGTTTGCCCCCCCCCCCTTCAAACCATTGGCCGCCTCCGCGCAGAACCTATAAAACTCTGCCCTCCTATTCACGGCTGGCACCTTGCCCTTTTGCAGGTACGAGTCCAGGGCGCCCAGGCCGCAGAATTCCATTACCACCATGATGGGGGTCTCCTGGGCGGCGAGCCCGTAGCACCTGGTCACGTTCGCGTGTCTGTGTTGTTGTTTTTTTTGGGGGGGGGGGGTTGAAATGGGTGGTTTTGAGACGATGTAATTGAATGTAGGTTCAGAAAAAATCTGTGGAAAGATCTGGGGGAAAATTGAAAAAATGTCTATTTTTCTTAAACTACCGCATTTCATCGAAATACCCTCAGGGGGTTTATTTACCATGGTGGAAGTTTTCATCGGGGTTAATAGGACGGGATATTTCGAGGGGGGTTATTTAGAGGAAATATGGTACATTTGTTTTTGCGGGAAGAAAATTGAGCGCGAAATATTTCTAGTCACATTATTCATCAAAAAAAGTTACACATCACACGTTACAAATCACGCAGCCCTTCATTACAAACTCGTATCCACCCATAAGCCAAAACCCCCCCAAAACCCACTTATAATGCCTCATAATCCTCGCCTCTCTAGCCAATTCAACGATACTTTTCTTGGACAAAAGTGCACTTTGCTGCGAGTCGTTTCCCTGCACTTTGAGAGTTTTCACCGCCACTTTGATGCTGCGCTTTCCGCCTCGTTTGCACAGTCTGGTTTTTTATTATATTTTTGGTGGGGGTGTTTTTCAACAATTTTTTTTGGGGGGGGGGCTTTGAAGGCCGCGTAAAACTAGCCCGGAGCTTTGTTGAAAAGTTCCTCCTCTCGAAAAATTACCCCTTACCCGGTTCCCCCCCACCCAAATTCGCCCAGCTTCCTAGCTGTCCGGAGCGATTTAAGAAAAATTTTGCCACTATTTCTGCTAAAAATTACTACTTTTCATGTATTTTTGCCCATTTTCACATTCAAAATGACTGAGAAGTGTAAAGTAAGTGTCAAATGTAATATAAATATGTCAAAAGTTCAGTAACAAAGTATTTTCTTTTTTTTATTAATAAGTGAGATTTTACGTGACATTTTAAGCTTGACTCCACACTTCACAGTGTACCGGACAGCCCCCAGTAACCCACCTCGCCTCAAACACATCCCCGAATGCGCCCTGTCCCAATTTGTTGCCCAGCCTGATTTCATCGTGCGACAGCTGCCACTTCTGTCTGTGAATCGCTCGCTTCAATTGCGCCCCATTTTTGGTCAATGTTGGCGCGTCGGGGCTTACGTAGAACTGGAAATAATGTGGGAATATGGCATAACGTGTAGGCACTGCTGTGCATGTGTCTTTGTTGGCAGCGTGCCAATGATAACTCACGCATGCAACACTGCAACACGCAAAAATAATTGCTGTTAAACATATGATAAAGCACCAGATTAAATGTAAATCAATATAAATTCAATGTTCTTATTTTTCTGCAGTTAGAAACAAAATTGCCCTGAAAAACTGGAGAAATTATAAAAAAATATTTTTATATTTGCTTACCTTGAATCGATTTAAAAGAAAACGTCATTTATATTTTCTTACATCTATAAAAATACAAAAATTGTTTCTGAAATCCTATCTGCACACAACCACATAAAAATACCCTCCCCTTCCCCAACCTTCAGCAATTCCGGTATATCCGCAAAGGTCCGGTCCGGTGTGACAAAATAGCGGGCACCGGGCGCCATCACACCGGGACTTTTCGGTGCACCGGTCTGCGGTCCGGTGGGTGTCTGGTTGATTACGATGTGCCTGCAGGAGCCCTCCCAGCGCAGACTCAGCACCAGTTGCACCTGTGTGAGGGGGTCTTTTCTGAGTGGTTGACAGGTTAAATGGAGTGGTATTTTAGGCGGTTGAGTGGTACCCCCACCTAAACGCTTCAGAGGGTGGGCCCTCACCCTGTAAAGTGTAAGGTCAAGTGTCAAATATTATGTTAAAGTTGAAACAAATTTGTAAAATGTCATGCAAAATGGCAAAGTTCAGTAATAAAGTTTGTTCGTTTTCTTTAAATTCAAAATTTACCTGACATTTGACACTTTACAGGGTGCGGGACTGCCACCAGCTACTGCCCAGATCCCCCTTATTTAATACCCCACTAACCTTATTTTTCACAGCTGTTTTCCGTATCAGGTAGTCCCCTTCGTCCTCGAGCAGACTCTCAACATCTTCGCGGGGCAAAAGGCCGTGGTAATACTCCAGCGCTGCCAGCCGCGCTTGGCTATCTGCCAAGTTTTTGATCACAGGTTCGTGGGAGATTAAATAGTGTTGAATAGTGTATTTACATCTGTATTGAATGTTAAATTGTGTATTTCCTAGTGATGAAAAAAACGTTAAAACTTTGGCGCCAAGCGCCATGGCGCTTTTCCGACCCCCAGCGCCAATGGCGCGTGAGCAAAATGGCGTCAAGCGCCGTGGCGCTTTTTGCTTTGGCGCTAGGGCTAGGCGCTAGGGCCAGGCGCCAGCGCCATGTCGCTTTTACATCACTAGTATTTACATTTACTCGAAAAGTACATACATATGCTCGGGCACTGGTGTAAATGGCGAGATCTCGGCCGTAAAGTAAATCCGGCCGTAATGCATAGTTGTACAAACGTATTTACGTTTACTCGATAAATACGTATACTCGAGTGCTGCGTAAATACGTTACGTTTCCTCACGAAAAAATACCGGTACTCACTTACTCGCGTACTTTTTGAAAGTACGCGATTAAAGAAAACGTAATTGAGAACATAGATTTTTGAGTGCATAGAAAGCAAAAAATCACTCACACGAATATAAATGGCTGAAACAATAGCGTAAAACAACAGCGGAAATTATAGGGGTAGGGATAGCGACGACTCTCGCTTTCACCTATACTCATTTTTACGTTTTCGTAGGTACAAAATCGGAAAAATTCCTTACTTTTACGCTTTCCCTGAGTATTGACAGATATTTACGTTTACTCACCTTTTACACAGCGTAAAAGTAGAAAATTTTTACTTTACGTTTTCTGTACTCAGGTGTGACTAAAAATAAAATACTTTACATTTACGTTTACTTTGAAAAAAGTTCAGTACTTTTAACAACTCTGCCGTAATGATGGCCGGCCTAAAGTAGCACCCTCTACTTTACAGCCGGGTTTACTTTACGGCCGGTACATCCCTGGTGTAAATACGTTTACATTTCCTCTGAAAAAGTACCTGTACTCACATTTACGCGTACTAATGAAAAGTATTTGAGTGCAGAAAATGTACGGACGCCACGCCACAATGGCAGGATGGCGCTGGCGCCATTAATGGGCGGTAGCGCCATGGCGTCATTCCACCACTACTGTGCAGTCCCTGGACCATGCACACTAATATTGTATTGTATTGTATTTACCTTGCACATCGAGCGTTCTGCTAGTATCGCTGCTCACGTCCGCAATGGGCGATTTGCCCCGTTTATTCGGGTCCATTTTGTCGGGCGTCGGGTCTTTGTCGGGTCCGCGGGGCAGCGCGTACAGCGGGGATGTAGTGCGTCGCGCCGCAGTTAGGGGGTGGTCAGTTCGAATTTTTTGCTCACTTTGTGGTGTTACTTTGCTTGTTTGTGAGCCCTTTTTGTGTGTTTTTATGTTGTGTTGTGCGGAAAACCCGACAGATAGTGTTTATTGTTCTCGGATGTGTTGCGTTTTTAGCAGTGAGTTAATATTACGTCCGCCGGGATTTATGGTGGGGTATTGGGTGGAATGGTAGAATCAATTCAGCTCCAAAAACTTCGCGTATAATGTTTCTATTTTACTGAAATCTCTTATTTTCTATGGTGGAATAAAATCCGCAGCTGTCGATCGACACGAGTATAAGCGATAAGTGATAAAAAGCGACAACGATATTATTTCTGTTCATATTTATCATCATTGGGAAGCTTTCCTTGTGTAGTAGAACTTGTAGTACATTCTATCAACTACTACACTTGTCATTTTGCTTATCATTTGGAACTTTACTTGTCATTCATGTTATGTGCTTAGTCATATGTATTCAGTGCATCGCCAAGTATGCTATACTTTATATTGCGTACTCGTTGTTTACGTTATGTGCTTAAGTCATGTATTCAATGCTTTGTCATGTATTCTATACTTTAGGTTGCGTACTCTATGCTACGGAGTAACAAGTCAGGTGAATATCTCAATGTATCCAAATGTTTAGGCTCAAAAGTGGTGAAGTTATGTCAGGGTTTTGATTAAGTTATGTTTTGTACCTTTTGGCAATCAATATCATGTTTTGAAGGACCATGCTGATTGGTTGTAAGCCAGTGAGGGTTGAGTATAAAAGTAGCCGCTTGAGGGCTATTCGGGGTAGTCTACCGGAGTTGTGAAGAAGCTATAAATAAGTCTAGACTGGCTAAGCTGTGGCCTGAGAATAACAGCTGTGCTTTGTGAGATTTCTCCCCGAATAGCAGTCAAGGTGGCAAGTGATTCCATTGCCCTGTCTGCTGAGTATTATTGTGTTTGTGTGTCTATTTATATTCTAATAAACGAGGTGCCGGGTCACGACCGCTTGTGCTGGTATTCTGTAACTCAGCTAACCGTGGCATTGAACTCACCGTCTACAATCAGCGCGCATAAACAACATCTAACCTTAATAATTGTAGTCGTGCAGGTTCTCTCGCCATTCCTCCTGAAGTGCAGTCAATAGTGTATGCTCGGTTCGTCGTGTGGCAACCTGAGTAATACACAGAAAAGTGGTGATCGTCTGTGGTACCACACAACCGCAGTGTCCTGGTACGTGAAAGTGTTTGTGGTAAAATTTGGGACAAATTTTTTCTTTTGCAAGGGGGGAAGCCATTGTGGCGACCGCAGTGCCTAAGTGAGGCAAACCGCAGAAAGCTTTTGAAGCTTTAAACACCGCAGATAACCCCTGGGGTTATAGCAGCAGGCACCTGGTGCCTGAGAAACACACCGCAGTGCTAGTGAAAATTGGTGCCCAGTACCAATTGACACTGAGCAAGTTGACTTTTGGACCCACAGTGTTGAACAACAAGCATCAAAATGGTGTTTGAACTGCCACCAGAACAGCCACAGTTTGATGATCAGGGCAGGCTGGTTCTGCCTGAATTACCTGATAGGGTGTTAGATGTTTTGACTATGGCTGAGCTGGAAGAGCAAACCCAAAATCTCATGCAGCAAAGGACAATATTGAGCGCACCCGCATATTCATTTACTGAAGATAGGGGGTTGCGTGTGCAGTTGCGTGGGTATTTGGCAAGGTTGGATGGTCTGCTAGCACAGCTGAAGGCTGTGAGGAAAACTTTTGCTACTGATGAAGCGCGAAAACGCGCAGCTGAAGCGTTGAGGGGCAGCGCATCCAATCTTGCTGATCCCGGTGCCACAGATCAGAATACCAACCCACCAAATTCAGACCCACCTGCTGATGATGGGACTGGAACGGGTGCTGCCGCCGTTACATCTCCGGCAGCCGGCCACTCGAATGGTCCGCCGCCGCCAACTGGCGCCACGCCGCCGCCAAGGGGGTCTGCGTTACCGCGCACCCCACCGCCGGGAGGATCAGGGATGGCTCCAGCAGTCCAGCCAGCCGTGCCTGCAGCATCAACACAAGGTATGGTTGGGGGTTCTGTGCCACCCCGGGCACCCGTGCCAACGACAACCCGCCGCCGTGCATACAGTGGTTCAAATGTGAATCCAAGCATGGTACCTAGCCTGCAACAAGCGATGACTTTGAATTCTCATTTTGTGACCGCGCCCAGTTCACAAAATAGTGGACAGAATTTACCAGGTGCGGCCCAAACCTCACCTAATCCATCAAATTCAGTGGGAAATGCTCAAGGCCAGGTGTTGTCGGCACAGGTGGCCGGAAGTGGCGTAAATGGGGTAACAAATCCAAGTGGTACTGGTAGCCAACCCACTGCGCAGGTAGATTTGGTGAATGACCCAGTAGGTGAAGATTGGCACCAGAGGTATTTAGATGACCGCGAACAGACCGTAGAATATTTGCGCCATGCCACCAATCAGCGCCTGCAAAGTTTAGAATTAGAGGTTGCACATGCAAAACTAGCGGCCATAAACAACAATGCAAACCCCTATGAACTAGCTAGTGGGAAAGATCAAATTCTTAGTGGCCCCTATATTACTGCATTGAGTCAAAAGTGCCCGGAGTATTCTGGCGATCGCTCCCCAGGTGCCATGAACCCTTCAGTATGGATAAAACAATTAGAGGTGGCATTGTATTCACTGTGCATTCCAAAAAAGAAATGGCCCCTGTGCCTGTCCCTCCGCCTTCGCGGTGAACCCCTTAGGTGGTTGGCAAGTTGCACTGATGCGACCAGGGCTGATTATCAAGCTTTGAAAAACGATTTTCTGCGTACTTATGAAAATACTGAAGTGCAAATGCGTGCTAGAAATGAACTTTCACAGACTAAACAACAAAAGAACCAGTCCGTCAAAGAATTTTATTATAATTTGAGGGATACGCACGCATCTGCTTTTGCCCACTTAGATGATGAAACCAAGGAACGTGACTTTCGCATACTTTTCGCCAATAGCATTTCCCCCCAATTGCAAATATTTTATAGAACCTTGTCCCCAACTGAGCAAAATTTGGATTTTCCGGCTCTGCTAGAGCGCCTTTCTGTCTATGAAAGCCAAGTGTCACAAGATACTCGAGCAAGTGTGACATTTGAGGGTCGCCCCAGTGCACCGGGTGATCAACTTAGGCGAGGGAATGGCTTTGTGCCACGTGGCCGATACATGTTAGGTAGGCGGCGGTTCGATAGGCGCCCATATAGTGACCGCAACAATGCCACCTCTAATCAGACGGCAAATGACCCCCTAAGTCAACTAGAAAGGCCCACTGAAGTGCTTCAGTCAGCACGAACAGTATCCCCAGCCGAGAAAAATAGCTCAGAAAATGAGACGCGCCGCGGTGGCGTGGATATCATGAAAAAATTAGATGAGATTTCTGGTGAAATAAAGAAGGGAACTGAACGTGTTGATAAACTAGAGACGCAAGTTCGCGACGAAAATGCGGAAATGCGTCGCGCCATTCTCGAAATAGGCCAAAAGGCGGCAACTGGCGCCACGCAGGTGCGTGGAGCAACTTTTCGCAGGGGGGGGGGAACAATGCAAATCCTAATTTCCCTAGTGCTCAAAATTTTCAGAACCCAAACGGCCAAAATTCAAATTTTAACGCTAGTTTTGCATCTGCACCCCCCAGCACCCCAAATTACGGTCAGCAAAACCAACAAAATCTGCGTAATGCTGGGTGGACTTCTCCTTATCGCTCACAAGGCCAGGTAAATACGCCCCAGGGCGCAGGTCCACCACGCACGTGTTTTCAATGCGGCCGCACGGGTCATGTAGCGCGAAATTGTACAGCGCCGCGAGTTCAAAATAGGCCACCTGAGAGAGTGAATGGCATTTATCATTCTATTTCAGCCATGGCGGCCGGTGTGGCTTTTGAAGAAGCCAAAGAAAATGAGCCGTCCATGGAACATTTGTTTTCTATAATTGCTAGTTTGAGTGAAAAAAATGAAAAATATGATAAAAAAATGTGTTTGAAGGGCGTTTTTAGTGCGTATGGCACTCGCAGTGCGAGTTCCGACAGATTGTTTCTCGGTAAACCGACTTCGTTTACACCCAAAAATATTCGCGGAAAAAAATTGCAAGAAAACCCGCTAAAAATGGTCCCTTATCGATCAACGTCACTTACCCGACATTCGGTCCTGACAAAGTGTCTGGTCCCTGCAACAGTTTTTGCATCAAAAGTGACTAAATCGATGAAAAATGGAGTCTCCGAGTCATTTGAAAAAAATGTCCAAAAAAATGTCCGTCAAAATGTCCAAGAAATAGTCCCACAACAAATTGGCACACACCCCAGGCCAAATGCGGAAAAGTTTGACTTGAGCCCCTGTGTAAAAATAGGGAATTATAAGGAAAACTGTGTGCTTGGGTGTGCATTAGGCAAAAATCCGTGTGCTTGTGAGGGGCCGGGTGCGCTGGTTAATCGCGCAAAAGATAATATGAAAGTGCCAAAGGTTTTTTCAGAAAATTTGGAAAATATCGGACATCAAAATATGTCACGAGATCTGCAATCGATGACAAAAATTTCATCCGAAAATGACTTAGTTTTTGCTGAAAAATGGAGACGTTTTTCGATGGAAAAGGTAAACAAAATTGAAGTCCATGATCAAGCACATGGAATTTTACCTAACGAAACATTGTCAATTCCAGTTAGACCCACCTGTGACACGTTAAGTTGTTCAGATCGCTCATGCGAAAATTGCTTAATGAGCCAAAAATTTATGACGCATGATCTTTTCGAACAAAAACTCATAAAAGCTGTTGAAAATGAAAAGAAAAATAGATGGGCTCTAGAGTTGACAATGACAAAGAAAAAGGCGTTTTCAAAAATAAAACATCATCGAAAAATTTGGAAGCGAAAACGAAAACGAGAATCAAAATTTTCAAACCCGACCCACCCTGTGCATCAAATCAGCTTAGAAGAAGTGCCACAATTTCGCAATATCACTGGCACAAACGCCATGGACTGGCACAAACGCCATGCCATCCCCATTGGCAACCACCCAACTGCACACAGTCTGGCTCCCCTTGACATTACATCCGCACTGTTTTCTGGAATGTGTGAAATATTGTTGTGGTTAGTAGTGAGCTTATCACTGCTTAGCCACAGAAACTTTATTAGATCCAGACAGTGTAAAAATCTGGTCACTGTTATTTTTCAGAAGTTTTTCAGTGCAAAGATATTAGTATTTTTCTTGTCTATTTTTGGACTTATTTTTGCACCATTTGGAGTGACGTTATTCTTGGGAGATTTTGACAGGACCCCGTTCCTTTTCAGTGCAAAGTTCGGGACAGCTAAAATTTATCCTAAAATTTCGAAATTTTCTAAAATGGACAACCCGAACGATACGTCCTACCCCGAGCCGGACCCAGATTTTCGGGTCGAAACGCCCGATATTTTGGGCCTAAATTTAATGGGCCTGAATGACGATGTGGCCGGCTTTGACGCTTTAGCCCGCGACTTGGAGTTGCCCCCTGGCACCCCGCGCCCCTTGCAAGGTAGACATGCACATTTTGAACATGTTTGGCGATGTGCCAGCGCCAGTGACAAGTGTTTTGTGAGTGGAAAACACGTGGGAAAACATGAAAATTTTATGCGACATTTTTGTTTTCATAATAGCATCAAGACTCTCATACCATGTGAGACACTAAAAATCTTTGACAAAGTGCAAAAATTAATTGACAAAAATGATACCAACCAAACAAAACACTTGTCAGTGCTGGAAACAAGCGCTTTTGCAGACAATTGCGTGAAACTTTGCTTTCATGTAGGGCAAAAATGTTGCTGCAGTGGCTCATGTGGAATTTGTGACAAGCGGTTGCCATGTAAAACGATGAGCAAAGCATCAGGTGACTTGACAAGTGACTTGACAAGTAATTTTCTGAGTGCAAATAAGGATGGTTTTACATTCAGTAATTTGCTAGGTGAGATATTGAGTGAAGGTAAAGTGTCAAGTGAAATGTCAAGTGAAATGTCAAGTGAAATGACAAGTAAAATGTCAAGTGGAATGACAAACAACATGACAAGTAAAATGTCAAGTAAAATGTCAAGTAAATTGACAAGTAAAATGACTAGATTGAAAAGCAAAGTGTCCATGAAAATACCAATTAAAACTGTTTCAGCTGAACGAAACTTCCAAATCACCTGTCAAGTCACATGTCAAGTGAATAATCACCCAAAGTGTTCAAGAATGTTTTGCCAATGTTTGCAAAAGCGCTGTGTTAAGATAAAATTGAAAAGTAGCTGTCATGAATGCAAAATGTGCATGTTTATGCTTACATATTTGCAACGTCTCATCTGTTTACCTTGTGCCATTGCCAAAAAAAGGGGAAAATGTGTTGCTAACCAGCATGCAAAGTCATTTCCACCCCATGCAGGCGTGGAACACGACCTGGAACAGCTCGAGCAGGAGAATGGAGCGGCACATGTCCTCGCGAACCTGTTCGCGGACCTGCCGCCACACGTGCAGGAGCGTCAGCAAGCCCTCGAGCAACAGTACGGTGTCTCCAGCAGCACCGGTGTCGCCTCGGGCGACCAAAGTGCTTCCAGCACCGCTGGGCCAGTTGAGGCCAGGCCCTACAGCCCCCTTTACGGTTGGTGTGACGTTGTGCTCCCTTTTGAAGTGTCTGAAAGGCCCGAAAGTTGGTTATGTGATTTGGTGCATAATCAAAACCCAGTAGAAATAAATCACACAGAACCGGTGTCGCCGGTGCCCAGCGAGGAGGCTCGTGTCAGCTTCACACCGCTGGTGGTGCCCATGGCGCCCTTGTTGCCCGCCCACACGGAGGGGTCCCTTATGGCATTCAACCAAGAGAATATTCACACTGCCGCTCACACCGCAATCTGTGAAATGAGTCAGTTGTTTGTGAATTTTGTAAATTATGGTGTGTTTCGTTGTTCTAAATACACTTTTCAAAAACGAAAGACATATTTGAAAACTCAAGATTTATTGAAATTGCAAAACACCATTTTACGCTTTTCAAATGAGTTTACAAAGTTGGGAAAAGATCATTCCATGTTAGAAAGGTGTGTGAAGCATGAAAAATACCCTTTTGATGCAGACATGGCCGCTGCGGTCATCGCGGCGAACGTCAACCAAGAGGATAACGGTGACATCCACTCGGAGGAAGAAGAGGACACCCCCAGGTCCCCTTCACATTCGCCAGAATTGGGACCCGGACCCGGAACTAATTCCGGTGGGTACCACATCTCGTACATTGCAAACTGTAAAGTTAATGTATGGGATTGGGTGCACACAGGTTCCTCCACCCGCTACACCAGCGAGTCGGGCGACCTGCCAAGCGATGACCCGTCTGAGGACACTCAGTCGGTGGAAAGCTATCAAGACAACAGTCAACAAGGTGTGTTCGGAACAGTGTCTTGCGTTTTCATTCGTAAGGCACGAACCAAACACGCAGGTTCTGAGCGCAGCAAGCAGACGGCTGCTGGCGCCCACCGCGCAGTCTCTAAAGGTGAACACGGTCTTCATGAAATGCATTATGTTAAACGCATTCCTGAACCCTTGTTCACAGGTCCCCTGAAAACCGTCATCGTTGGGGCCCCCTCGCCAGCCCCTACAGAAGAATACAAGCTAAGCAAAAGTGAGCTTGAAAGTTACTTGTCGAAACTGTTATTTTTGATGCGAGCTTCTCAAAATGCATACGTAATGATGAAAATTAGTCAAAACGTAATGGCAGGAGCCATTGTTAAAAAAAAGGGGAAACATCATTTCACAAGCCAAAAAAATCGTTTCACAAGCCGAAGGGCTCGTTTTCTAAGCCAAAAGAACTGTTTCACAAGCCAAAAGAACTGTTTCACAAGCCAAAAAAATCGTTTCACAAGCTGACAATTAAACCTCGTGAATCGCTCTGGAATGCACCCCCGAGACTTGTTTGGACAGAAAGCTAAAAATTTTCTTGAAAAATAAGGATGACGGCTTACGGGCTTCGCAACCTATTACAATGAAACTCACCATGGTTACCCACCTGTGTTGTGACTCTCCTTCGCTTAGGCAAGCGCTCGGCGTCCCCGAGTGCTCACTCGGCCAAGCGCTCTCGCAAGCAGGGCCCCAGTCGCGACCAGCTCAAACCAGAGGCTCAGACCGCCTTTACCAAGCCCGCCAAAGTGGCATCTGCCAGGAGGCCCACGTACGAAGTGGCTTCCAGCAGTGGCATTCGAGGCAGCCTCAGCGCGGCCCTGAAGGCTGCAAAGAACACAGGTGTGACCGTAGTGATTGTGGATTATGTGCGCGAGTTTGGTCAGGTCCTGGTCGAGCTACAGGACTTCACCCTCTAAAAATAAAAATCAAAAATACTTTTAAAAACAGTTTTTCTGTAGGGAGTAGAATGCTCGACCAGAGGCTTGCAGTTGCTAGTGAAGTGTTTTGCTACGCTGGTGATGGTATCTTTTCTCACCATAGGATATTTCATTTTCACACTTTTGGAAATTTTCACATTTGGAGTGAAGTGGTTTGGTGTTTGGGTGAAGGTGCCTTTACTTGCCCTAGGCTGTTTCTTTTTCACATGTTTGGAGGTTTTCACACTTGGGTGTTTCCGTTTCACGCTTTTCACGTTTTGCTTTCCCACGTTTACTCTGAAGGGATATATGAAGTGGATGGTGCGAAATTAGTTTGCACTGTGTATTTTGTCCTGAAGGAGGTGGAGGAGAGGGTTTGGAAACGTGAGAAACCTGTTGGAAACATTCCAAAGTCACCTAAGAAACCTGTTGGAAACACTTCAAAGTCACTTGAAATAAGTGAAAATTCTGTCGGAATAAGTGAAAATTCTGTCGGAATAAGTGAAAATTCTGTCGGAAACAGTGAAAACTCTGTCGGAAAATACGTGAACACATTGGAAAACTGCAGAAGTTCTGCTGAAAACACTCATGACATTGATGAAAACTCTGACGAAAGTATGAGTGTGGGGAGCGTGGGTTTAAAAATCGAAATTGAAATCGAGAAGTCACAAAATGCCCAATTTCGTGGGGACACAAGTGAAATTATCAACCGGACTTTCATAGTACCTGGAGAATCTCCAGTATTGCCTTTACACGTTTCCAAACTGCAGCGAGTAGATTTTAAAAGATTTTCTGGCTTTCATCCAACTGGCTGCACTGCTGGCACGATGCCAAAGTTGTTCAGCGTGTTCTTTTCGCTTACATCCGCAGCCGGACACAATCGCTGTCGACTTCTATGCCTGTGCGAGGTTGAAAACAATCTTGAAAAGGTCAACAATACTGAAAACGTTATCGAAAACAGTGCAGAAAGCGTCAACATTTTTGAAAACATTGTTGAAAGCGACTATACTCTCGAAAACACTTTCGAAAACTCTGAAAACGGCAAAACAGATGTAAAACGTGTTCCTACGTTCGATAGCTTGCCTGCAAGGTATAATTCTGTTGGCAATTGGATGAATAGCAAGGCAAACTTCTTATCCAGCAGTGATGACAAAATAAAAAAATCGATTTCTGTAGTTAAGGAAGCAGTTGTGCAAACGACCACACTTGTGTCAAAATTCCGGGAAAGGGGTTACTACGGTAGTGACTGTCCAGAAAATAGTGCGTACTTTGCAGAAGTATTACGTAATTGCCGGAAAGGCGTGAGAAGTAATTATAATAAGAAAATTAAGTACTTACTGGACTTGTTAAGATGTGTGGAGTGGGAAAAGCGCCAAATGTTTAACTACCGTGTGATCTCAGGTGAAAATGTGTTTAGGTTAAATAAGTGTTGTTGTGCACCTGGACTGGGTGTCCAGTGGGAGCATATGTCCCAGTGGGAGTCCCACTGGACATCAAGTCCGGAAAATATAAGGGATTTATACTTTCATGCAAACGCAGTGGCGCCGACGATGCGCATGGTACCGGCAGAAGAGGCCGCCACTAAAAATCTGCCCCAGTTTGCTGAGGATGAAGATCAAAGTGCCAGGGATGAAGGAATGGACCAGCCCTTGCCCCGGGGCCTCCAGAGATACCCAGCTATGCGCCGCCCCACTGGCTGTGCTGGGCCGGCCCCCGCCAAAGATGGACCTGAGGTGCCCCCCAACGTTTGCTTTGACCTGGAGTATGGACACCTTGTCATTGGGAAGTACCAGGTCAAGAGCAACAACAAGGTGGTGCACGTGTTCCCGGAAGCTGTGCCGATTTTCCGTCACGTCGTGGGACTGCCACAGGAATTCTACCAGTCGCGTTATTTCCAATTAGCTTGTCATCTAGGCGGCTGTAACTTGGGACAGGTGCGAGTGGCAAATGGGGACATAAACGACACATCAAAGTATGGTTCCACAATGCCCATGAACGATTTCACCAGCAATATACTGCCATCCAAACACCGGCTGTGCCATGCGGCTGGACTGGATGTCTACTGGTGGGCAGTCAATTTGCTGTTTGCCCAGGGGCTGGAGAATGACCACTTGTTGAAAGGTGAGTCAGCTGACAAAAGTGGAAGTAACAAGAGCAAAGATGTTAAATGTGGTATTATTAAGGATGTCGTTGCTAAGTGTAAAATTGACAAGCATCATGGAATATGTGTGGAAGAGTTTGACTGCAAAGGACAGTCACACATAGGGAATGTAGGAAATGATGTTAAAGATAATGTTGTTGCCACCGCAGAATTGGTGATACGCCCGCCGGTGGTGATGGGCCACATCGCGATGGTTTGCCCTAAGCACCAGTTCATTTTCCTGGTGACACCAGAGCAGATCAAACGCAGGATTCCAGCCTGTGGAGTCATGGCACTGACATATCTGGACGCCGTGGAATTTCTGACCATGACGCATGTGTTGAAGATGACGCCAGTGACAGTGTTGGCTGCCTCGGAGGCGCTGAAAGGTGAGCCTTTACAAGAAGTGTGGAACAAAATTATGTGGCTGCTGTGGTCAGCTCTGTGATGAGACTGGATGTTTTCCATAAAATTCCGAGTGTGAGAGTGTGTGCAGGTGCAATTAATAAGTGTGTTGATAATACAATAAATTTACATTGTCTTTCAGCTGTGCTCACCATGGAGATAGTCCCCCAAGCAGTGGTCAAGTTGCTGAACAAGAACAAGATCCTCCAGTGTGCGCACAACATCTGTCTCAATTTGCGCTGGAGAGTCACCAAAGCTGTGGCTGCAGTGGCCTACTCTTCAAGACCACCAGACCTGTCGCTGGTGACCTATGGCATGACAGCGGAAGGTATGCGTGCGCTGGCGACTAGCAACATGATTTCGCGCATTGCGCAGACAGTGGAGGGTGAAAGATTTGTGGTGTTGGACAGACAGACCTCCTACAAGAATCCCTTGCACATGGAGGCAGTGCCAAAGAGCAAGGCTCGCCTTTTGGAGTACTTGGTTAGTCAGCTAGTGACATTTTGTTTGATGACAATTGCTGTGTGTGGAGCCAAGAGCAGGACGGTGTGGTACATAGGCTTGTTAAGTTTTCTGTCGATGCAAAATTGCGCTTTTGCTGAATTGCCATTGTTACAGATCTGTCCTAAACCGACAGGTGCCTGGTATCTAGCTTTACCCGAAATACCTTCATGCACCTTATATAGTTCATCATTGTTTGGTGACACACATATGTCACCAGTGTTTGATGTGTCTGTGACTGTATACGCACATAGGCGCCGCCCGCTTACTACAAATGCTACCTTTTGTCAGACACGCCGTCATGAGATTACAACATGCACCAGCGCGCTTTTCTCGCATTACATTTACGAATCGCATGATATGTATGTCCCAACGACTATAGGCGATTGTGAACTCAAATATGCTGCTGTAAGGACAGGAGATATTGAAAGGGTCGGCCTTGAGCAGATAGAGCCCATGGTCTGGTCCACATTGAAAAAAATAGATTTGCAATTTCCGACGTGGAATGACTGTTTTAAGCAACATGTAGACAATTTTATGATTACTATTGGTTCTGTGTCAACTTTCAATTATAGGGAACTTATTACCGACTTAGATTCAGCTCCAAACTGTGCTCCAGAGACTGGTTGGTGCACCAGCAGTAAGGGTGTGTTGCTGTGGGAACCGCGTGACCTGGTTCCCGCAGCGTGTCCGTATGAGCACTTAGGAAATTTTCCCGGTAAGAGGCAAAATGATACCATATTATTGTTGCATGAGCAAACCGCTTTCACAATCAAATCATTGACACCAATTCATGTCCAATGTCTGGACCCGCCGGTTCACTTGACAGACCAGGGTCCGCTTTTGTCAATTTTGCACATAGATAATTCCTCAACTGAAGCTATGTGTAAAATCATGTTTAAAAAGGCATGTGCATCAACAGTAAAAATGACGTTTGCTGAATTTTGGTCAGGGAAGATGGAACCAAACTCTGCTACCCAGCACCAATTCATATATCAAGTGCTCACACAGCAAGCACATCAAAATTTTGAGACCTTGCGTCACCAGATTTGTATGCTAGCTAGGAATAATGCATTTCTAGTACGAGCACTTTCACGCATTTCACCCGTGTCAGCAGCAAGGTTGTTGCTGGCTGATAATGGAATTTACGCTGAGTACACTGGTGATGCACTTTCTGTCACCACGTGTCACAAAGTGCGACCGGAGAGGATTTATTACGATCAGAAAGTAGGGAAAGTCTGTTATGATATGCTGCCTGTTAAGGTGCACGGAAATTTATTATTTAAAATTCCTGGAACACAAGATCTTGTCGAACATGCAAATGAAGTTCCATGTTCACAGCTTCAATCACCAGTGTATAGGACTGGAAATGGGACTTACTTAGCAATTACTGATGGCAATAAAGTTAAGGTGACAATGCACCAAACCCCAGCTTTTGTGCATCCACAGTTTTTGACAGAAGGCATAAAATTTAATCACACTTTACTTAAGCCCGGAATGGCAATAGAAAATGCCATGATTTATGCAAATGTAAGAAACCTGCACATGCAGCAGGCGGATGCCAAGGAAAAATTAGATAGACTCATTCATTATACAAGTCTGTTTTCAGTGGACAGTGCTCATACAGCAGGTGTGCTGCATGGGCAAGGTCTGGAACACATGATGACGCACGCCGGTGAATTGTTGTTAAATGCTTCTGGGCGTGTAATTGACCATGAATTTGATGTGGTGCACATGTTGACCACAAGTGCAGTGCCAAGAGCCATTAGGGGCCCGGTACAATTCTTTCTAAATACGATTATGATTTTGTGCTTTCTGCTATTAATAATCGTGGTGATCTATCTCTGTGTGCGCTATGAGTGGGCACGGAAAATTGTATTTGACATATTAAGTTATCCGGTAAAATTAGCCAAAATATGCTATGCGTGGTTTCGTCAGAAGTATGATGAGTTTAAGGCTACTGAAGAACATGTGCCGGTAACACCACCAATGGTCAGGCATGAACCAACCACTCACGTGAATACACCACCCCTGGCGAGACCACCTGACACGTTGGATATACCGACCCGTAGCCCATGTAGGGTAGCAAATCCCAATGCCCGTTTTCGCATACCGCGCTTGCGTCTGGGTCCACAATTATTGCGAACATTCCAAGAAGCGCAAGAAGCTGAAGAGGATTTACAAGATTTTCAAGAGGGTGCAACACTTGCGTCCATGCGGACACGAGCACCACGGCAAATTTCCTTTATTGTGTTATTGGCATTAGTGTTTCTGGTGCGGTCAGTTGAGGCCACTCCAGCAGCACATGTGACATATATGGAATTACTAAATGTTCATTTTAAAGAGCAAAGCTTCGCTACAGTAATGTATGCATGCGCATTGGTCAACATGTTTTTCTGGAAAACCACAATACAAATACTCAAATATTTGTGGCTGCATTTGTGGGCATATCTGTCTGCTGAGACAGCAGATCAAAAAAGGGGAAAAATAATTAACGTGAAATGCCCTGAAATTAAAAATTTTAATTTTACCACTATAGAAATACCAGAAAGGCATGTTTGTGTGACAATAGAACCAGAGCCATGGCCCCTGGCCAGGTTTGGAGTAGGAGTAGTTGAGAAGTCACCATTAGTGGATTTAAGGACCAGACTGACAACCACAAGTAAGATTTTCACTTGCTCAGCAACAGCAATGGCTGTGTTGACCAGGAACTTGCAAAAATGGAACCAGTTAAGTAGTATTGAGAAAAGCGCAAAATTTAAGCTAGTTCAAAAGGCTTTAAGGCAAACAAAAGGACTGAAAGTAAATAAGTTTATAGGCAATTCAATACAAAAGAAAAGTAGGAGTATTGTGACCAGGTCACATGTTTGTGAATGGCATTGGCGCATGCATTTGATGGTAGCCACCACATGTTTTCATCAGTTAAATTCTTTGTCAGTAGGCCAAAGTCTGGCTTCTGCAGGCACAGGCACTGTGCTAAGTGCAAATGGAATGATTAGGAATCAGGAAGTGCACTGCATCATTGACACTGGTGCGTCAATGTCATGCCTCAATAAGCGATTAGTTGACAAGTTAAAATTGCCATGCAAAAGCACTCAAATTACCATCACAGTTGCTGATGGGGCTGGCATGATACCTATAGGTACATGTGACATACAGTTAGTGATAGATGGGGTCAATTTTAATGTTCATGCACTGGTCCTGGAGGGCATTTCTAGTGATGTGTACATTGGATTTAAGACCCTGAAACAATGGGGCGATTTCCAGGTGACATTTTACCGAAACAATGAGAATGTGAATTTGGATATGGGCGAGATTAAGTTTATTTCGGGAAAGAAAATTCGCTTCAACACACCTAGGCAAAGTGGAGTGAATCATACGTTGATAATGTATTCCGATGAGAAAATGAAGCTGAAGCCGCTCAGTGTGTCTTCAATGAAGGTGTATGCGCCAGACATAACACAGGAATTTCTGACGATGGTTTTGAAGGACAGAAAACTGGAACAGAATTATGTTTGTGAACCAATTGATAAAATGATGCGCGTTCATCGCGTGAAAATCTATCCAACCTTGATTGACTTACAACGTCAGTTTGATGAGGAGAGAAAGTGTTTTACACTTTCGGGTTTTGTTCCAATTTTCAATCCAAATCGTAGTGACATCACTGTGCCAAATGACAGGCCGCTGCTGAAAGTAAGGCAGCTGGGTGGGAAAATGCATCGAGCATTGAGTGTGATGCCAGATAAGCAAATTTTGATTTCAGCTCCTGCCAAGCCCAGTAACTTGGCTGAGCAGACTACACCAGTCTATTTGACAGGTCATACGACCCCAAATGGTACCCAGGTGCCCATTCTGCTTACCCCTCAGTATGGAAAAAGGTTTAGGAAAGTAGTGATGCCTGGACATGAGTGTCAAGAGCAGCTGGGTGAGTGGCTTGATTGCTTGCAAACCATACATCCAAAGGCAAAACTGGAATCAATGATTCTTGATGAAGATAGTGTAGGTCAAGTCTTTCCAGAGACCCTGGCCGCTTTGTCAGATGACGCAGGAACTAAGAAAGTGTCTGAACTGAAGAAGGCGGCAGAAGTTGCGAGAAGAGTTACACCAAATGCTGTTGCTACGGTGACAGTGGATCCAAATTTTACTGACGAGAATAGGCAAAATCTGCCAAATCTGGCCAAACCCATAGCCCCACAGTTAAGCGTGGCGGAAAGACATGAAATAATACGCCGTGACGCAAATTTTAAGGAAACAGTCTTAAATGAAGAACAAAAGAAGGAGTTCATGGACATGCTACTAGAATATCACTCTGTATTCGCGCTCGAGTTGAGTGACCGTAGCACGTGTAGTTGTTTGGTTGCAGATATAAAATTGAAAGATGACTCACATCCGGGCTTTCAATCCCGCCCATATCCCGTTAGTTATTTTGAGTCCCAGATCCTAGATCATTGGTTGATCAGGCAAATCTCCCTGGGTTTAGCTGAGTTTGGTGTAAGTCGATTTTCGAGCCCAGTGTTTCTCGTGCGCAAACCTACGGCCGAACCCAAAAAGGTGCCGTCAATTAAAAATTGGCGCACAGTGTTTGACTTGAGAAGAATAAATGCTATAGTGAAACTTGAACAGGGAAATGTAGCCAGCCTCAAACAATTATTAGAACGGCTTCTTCAGGGCTGCGTTTGGTCATCTTTTGATGGACTTAGCGCCTATGATATGATAAAATTGTCAACAAGCAGTCGCGAGTTGTTTAGTATCTCAACAAATAGAGGCGTTTTGAAGTGGAATTCCTTACCTCAGGGTGCCAGTCAGAGTACATCCTTGTTTCAGCTAAGTATGAGTATATTGTTTTTTGGGCTAGAGAATAATACACTATGCTATGTTGATGACATCTGCGTTGTGTCTGATAAGGTGGAGTTACATGTGAATGACGTGCGTGCAACTTTGGAGCGCTTCAAACGCTACCGTTTTCGAATTTCGCTGAAAAAAACCGTTTTTGCGGCACGACGCATCAAAATGTTAGGCCAGTACATTAGCCAAGACGGGAGAGAGGTAGATAGATCCAAAATAGAGGCAATACATAAATTGCCCCCACCCAAAGACAAAACCGGAGTGAGATCATTCCTAGGAATGGCAAACTGGCATAGGAGCTGGATCGAAGGCTTTGCTCTTCACACTAGACATTTAAATAAGTTACTGACAGGTAAGGACAATCAGCCATTTGTGTGGACTGAAGAGGCACACAAAGAATGGCAATTCCTGAAGGATAAGTTAATGTCTGCACCCATTCTGGCTGCACCAGACTATGAGAAACCCTTTGACTTGTGCACAGATGGGTCAAAAAAGGGGATTTCTGGCATTTTATCACAGAAAAAGGGAGACAACCGCCATGGAATTATTGGGTATTATTCCCGTGTGCTCTCAAAAGCTGAGCAGCGCATGGCCAGTTATGACTTCGAAATGTTGGCCATTGTGTCATCTTTGATTCATTGGCGCAGCATAATTTATTTTTACAGGGTAGAAGTTCACACAGATTGCGCGGCGGCATGTTATCTGCTGCGGGATAAACATGCGCAGAATCCCAGAGTTGCCCGATGGGCACTGGCGATTTCTTCCTTTCCCGGAGTGTCAATAAAATACACTCCTGGTAAGACAAATCCAGCTGATGTGTTGTCACGAGAATTTTGTGACGCTGATGTTAAAAATCAGCCAGATATTGTGCCAGATCCTACAGAACAAATACTGAATGATGAGAGAATGGAGATTTGTGGAGAGGATTGTGGAGATAATTGCGAACTACAGGAGAAAGTACAGAAACATGTGGAGAAGCATTTGCTGCAGGCAATGCAAACTAGGAGTAGAACTCGAGCAGATGCCGCTGGGGTGGGTGGAGTGCAGCCAGCAGCGCCAGTTGCTGTGACAGCTGCCCCAATTCCAGTCCCAACAGCACCGGCTGCTGTGACAGCTGCCACGGCACCAACAGCACCGAGAGTTGTAGTGACAGCTGAAGATGGAACCACTCATGCTCAGGTAATTCCTGATGATCCTGAGGCAGATCAGACACCAGACCAAATTGCCAGGAGCCAGATTCCTGATCCAGCAGATTATGACAAGGAAAATTACTCAGAGTTTTTGGAGCAAGACGGAATAATTCAGAAGTTTCGTGATGGGCAGGCAGCGGACATGTTTTGTTCTGCCATGAAGGGTTTTTTGGTAGATGGAGTTCTGCCAGTGGATGCAGCACTGGCCAGAAGAGTGGTGCTGGCCGCTCAGCAATATGTTTTGGAAGACGATTTGCTGTATTACTTTGATAAGAGAAAGCCTGGCTTGGAGCCAGCATTGCTGCTCTATGTGCCAGCTGACCTGCGGCGCCCTGTGATGGCACTGCATCATGCATCAGGATGGGCATGTCATCAGGGCACAGCAAGAACTTATCAGAGGCTGTTGCATTGTTTCTATTGGCACAATGCATATAACGACATAGCAGATTACATACGTAAATGTCCCCGTTGTTTTGCACACAAAGGGCAGACTGGTCAGGTGGTTGCTGAGCAGGGTCAGCTACCGCAGGGAGATAGGCCCTTTGACATGTTGTACCTAGACATCACTAATGTGATGCATTACTCAGCACAGTGTGAGTATAAATCGGTTCTCACAGCTATTTGTCCATTTTCTAATTTTCCTTTTGCCGTTCCGCTGACCGACATGCGCGCTCAAACGATTGCACGCGCGTTAATGACACATGTTTTTGCATTTACAGGAATGCCCAGATTGTGCATATCTGACCAGGGTGCAAATCTGTTGGCACTGAGGGATTGTTTTAAGTTTTTGCGAGTAAATTATCATAACACATTGCGTGCAAACCCTCAAGCGAATAAAGTAGAACAGTTGCATCGTTTTAAGACGTCACTAGGAATCATGGTTACCCAGTTTGCTAGGGCGCATGAAGATTGGCCAGAAAACTTGCCAACACTCATGCTGGCCATTCGCACCAGTTACTCGGCTAGTATAGGAATGAGTCCTTATGAGGTGGTATTTGGGTTCCGTCCTAGTTTGTTTTTCCTGCCGGATGTCATGCAAAGACCCAGTTTGGCTCTGCGCACAAATGACAGTCCCATTGGTTTTGTAAGGGAAGCAATTTATCAGAGCTGGAAAGTGGCTCTGAAAAATAAATTTGAATACGAACAGTCGTCGACTAGGGGAGTGGATATGGAGAAAAATAGGCTGGAAGTTGGTGATGCAGTGTATGTGAAGCAAGCAATAGTGCCAAAGCATGGGCAGACTGCCAAATTTTTGCCAAAACTCATTGGGCCATTAGTGGTCAGGAAATTGTTAAATAGTGCTGCCTTTGTAGGAGCCATAGGTGAAC
Source organism: Sphaerolaimus hirsutus (assembly GCA_964036195.1). Lineage (NCBI taxonomy): Eukaryota > Metazoa > Nematoda > Chromadorea > Monhysterida > Sphaerolaimidae > Sphaerolaimus > Sphaerolaimus hirsutus. Next base: position 6,845,091 of record OZ038455.1, on the reverse strand, counting down.
CACACCGACCTGCTCAGTTGATACCATTTAGGAGAATTTGTAAGGTGGTGAGTGATGCAGAAGCTAAGAAAAATAAGAAATCTTCAGAGGTGTTGAATTCATTGATTCATGTTAAACACTTTTCAGCCCTTCACTGCACTGGTGGTGACGCAGCTGGTTCCGCTGCAGGTCACCCACGACGGAGCTCTGGTGGGCATGGTGGAGTGCGGAAAGTGGCCCACCCTGTCAGAAAGGGTGACCGAGATGTGTCACTGCCTTTTGCCATACGAGGTCAAATTCATGCAACGTTTGTGGATGCGTGTGGAGGGCGGCGTGATGCCATACGGGGGCCTGCACCGCACTTTGAACTATCCATGGCACGATCGCAGTCTGACTTGGCCGGCCGACAAGAGTGCGGCGTTCCGGCCACCCCAAGTGATTTTCGACATGCCTACAGTGGGGTTGGACCCCAGGTTCACCAAAATAGGACAAGTGATGGATGTGGGCGCCGCGGTGCCGAGCGCGAGCGCCGCAGCCCCAGAGGCCCTGATGCGGCCATGGCCAGCCTCTGGGCTAGCCAGTGATGAGGGCGAAAGGGAACCGTCACCCATCCGCCCACAGCCGCTGGAACCAGTTCCAGTGGTGAGTATACTAGCATTTTTAGAGTTGTTAAATTGTATGATAAGGGTGGCTCAGCTGACAATTTTGCAAAACCGTTCGTAATCGCTTTAAAAAAAATTGTCAGAAAATTTTAGGTGTTTAGTCAAAATGATTTAATGTGTTACTCTTGTCTTTAACTGGGTTATTTTAAATGAGTGGAAACTTTATTGCAGGAGTTTCGCCCGATCACTCTCCGCGGCAGCAGCAGGCGGTTTGTGGGACACATGGTTACTTGCCATAATTGTGGCCGACAAGGGCACAAGCAACACCAGTGTAGGAGTGGAAGGTTTTGTCCCAGGTGTAGGGTGACCACACACAAAGCAGCAAATTGCGTTTTTGGTACCAGTGGTGGTACAGTAGCTGATCGTGAGTCACGCTACACCCGGGTTAAAAATAATATTCAACAGCTTGCTCAAGAAATAAAAACTGATGTGATGAGTGCAGTCATGTCTCAGTTATTACCATCAGATCAGCCATCCCCACAGAACCCTGGAGGCCATGTGCAACCGCAGCGCACAAAATACCGAGGCTATGCTAAACCTTCTCGTGGAACAGGGAGGCTGGAAAGACAGTGACGTGCGCGCCATCGTCATCACCGGGCAAATAATTGCCACAAATGAAACGATGACCACTGACTTTCTGTGTGTTTTGTGTTTTGTTTTGTTCAACCTTTGTAGTACTGCCTGGTGGTGGTGTTTGGTGGGATGTTGTGTTTTCCACTTTTGGCTGGGGCCGGGAAAATGCTTAATCCTTTATTTAATTTAGCATTTTCTCAGTCCAGCATTTGCTCTGGTTCTCTTCTCGGTTAGCTTTATATACTTCTTTTCTTCTTTTATCTTTTAAATAAAACTCAAAACACAAAAAAAAACACATATTCAATAACCAAAAATTCAAATATTCAAAAAAATCCAATAATCTTTATCTTATTTCAACCAAAATTTATACAATTATTTTAAATATTATATTACATATAATATTAAAATACTCAAACCATTATAATACTCAAACTATTATAATATATTTTTTTATAATAAAACATCCATTCATACATGAAGTATTCTTGGAAAGTATGTGAACGTTCTCTTTAAGTAAGTGTATTTCAATGTCATGTCTTAAGCTCAGTTATTATTGTATAGTTTAGAAATAATTTTGTAAAATGTGAGTCCCCCTTCTAGACATTTTGTGCTCATGTATCGTCTACCGCATTCCATCATTTTACCCCACATGAGTACAAGGTGCCAATCCACATAAAACAATTGCCCTTACAACATCAACAACACCACCATCACTCAGACTTTCTGTTTTCCCAGTATCCAGTGGACTTTAAATTACCATTAACTCAGTGAGGAGGGTCAAGCGCTGAGACCTGGCAGCCCAAATGTCGACAGACCAGCCCAGATGAGCACCAGCATGTCTATGATTCCAGCCAAGTCCAAGAGCAAAATCTACATCAGCGAGAGCCTCGCCCCGGCCAGCATTACCTTGAACCACAGCGTGCTCACAATGGCTCGACAGATGTATTTGGATCTGCCCATGACAGAGGTAGTGCCACCACCAGCAGCTCGGTCCAGCAAGCACCCCCAAGTGAAGTCCAAAGCCATTACGAAATCAGATGTCTGGGGAATCAGTGGAGCAGCCAAGGAGCCGAAGGATATAAGGGTAGATTGAGTGGGGCGGCACAGGTTTTATTGTCTAGTTTTGTATTGTTTTGTTTTTAAGTAAGAGCCTCAGGAGAGGCATAAGTTAAAAATTAAGGGGTGACCACACCACATCATCAACCACACCACATCATCACATCATCATCACATCAAAATTTCAATTTTCAATTTTAGTGTTTGAATTCTTTTTCATAAGTTTAGTTTCATTTTGTCAATTTTAATTGACTCTAAGTGACTAATAATCTCTTGGGTAAAATCTCAATTTGTTGTATTTTGCCAGTGTTTTAAATCTCATTGTCTTGATCATCTTAATTGATTCCTAATGTTTGATCATTCCAAGTTTTGTTCAGTTCCCACCTATGGGGCATATTGCGTGTTAGTTTAAGTGTTCAGTTTAGTGTGCAGTCTTACAAAATTCAAAATTTTACAAAAAAACAATTTATATATTTCATTAAGTGTTTTCATTTGGAACTCAGTTCAATTTCGTTTGTGCAATGCATGTTAGATGTTTTCTTTCAGTGGTCAGTTTCATTCACCCAGTTAGTGTCAAGTGTATTTTAGGCTAAGTAGAATAGAATCCTGGTAGTGTAGACCCCGGTACCCTCTGTGCTCGTTCATTCGTTGTGGCTGATTCTTATATAGTTTTTCGTGTTTTGCTGGAAGCAAAAGTTCAAATTAAGGGGTGATTCTGTTATGTGCTTAGTCATATGTATTCAGTGCATCGCCAAGTATGCTATACTTTATATTGCGTACTCGTTGTTTACGTTATGTGCTTAAGTCATGTATTCAATGCTTTGTCATGTATTCTATACTTTAGGTTGCGTACTCTATGCTACGGAGTAACAAGTCAGGTGAATATCTCAATGTATCCAAATGTTTAGGCTCAAAAGTGGTGAAGTTATGTCAGGGTTTTGATTAAGTTATGTTTTGTACCTTTTGGCAATCAATATCATGTTTTGAAGGACCATGCTGATTGGTTGTAAGCCAGTGAGGGTTGAGTATAAAAGTAGCCGCTTGAGGGCTATTCGGGGTAGTCTACCGGAGTTGTGAAGAAGCTATAAATAAGTCTAGACTGGCTAAGCTGTGGCCTGAGAATAACAGCTGTGCTTTGTGAGATTTCTCCCCGAATAGCAGTCAAGGTGGCAAGTGATTCCATTGCCCTGTCTGCTGAGTATTATTGTGTTTGTGTGTCTATTTATATTCTAATAAACGAGGTGCCGGGTCACGACCGCTTGTGCTGGTATTCTGTAACTCAGCTAACCGTGGCATTGAACTCACCGTCTACAATCAGCGCGCATAAACAACATCTAACCTTAATAATTGTAGTCGTGCAGGTTCTCTCGCCATTCCTCCTGAAGTGCAGTCAATAGTGTATGCTCGGTTCGTCGTGTAGCAACCTGAGTAATACACAGAAAATTCACTTTCCTTCTTTGTACATTTGACAATTGAAACCAGCTCCGGCACCGGCCCTAAATATTGGTATTATTGTGTATTTTTCATTACTATTCAAAGTGAGTGTGAGTAGAGTGTCAACTTTCCGTTTTCTGTTTTCCGTTTCCGCTTTCCGCAGGCAAATTTTTTTCCGTTTTCGTTTCCGTTTTCCGGCTGCTAAATTTTTTTTCCGTTTCCGTTTTTCTGGCTCATTTTCCGTTTTCCAGCTAAAATTTCAGTTTTTCCGCCTTTTTTTCCATTTTCCGGCTCAATTGTCTGTTTTTCCAACTTTTTTTCATTTTCTGGCTCAATTCTCTGTTTTCTGTTTCAGCCAACCTGGTAAACATGCATGCAGGTTCTCAATGAAGTGAATTGTTTCTATTTCTAGCAAGATTTCTACAAATTTTTTGATTTCTGGATAAATTTCTGCAATTTGTTTTCCGTTTCCAGAAAAATTTCAGCAAATTTTTTCCGTTTCCGGCATAATTTCAGCAAATGTTTCTGTTTCCGTTTCCGTTTTCCGGCCTTTCATTTTTCCGTTTTCCGTTTTCCGGCAGGTGCAAATTTTTTTCCGTTTCCGTTTTCCGGCAAGTGCAATTTTTTTTCCGTTTCTGTTTTCTGCCAAAAAGTTTTTGTTGACACCCTAAGTGTGAGTGACGACGCCTTTCTCCGTGCAACACTCCATACGATTTTATCATCTCGCCTCTATCCACTTCATAAATACAAATATTTACGCAGACACAAATGCATTTGTTCCCCAGCTACCGTATTTCCTCGAAACGGAAACCCCCTTGAATTAACCCCCCTCGGAATACCCCCAGGTGTTTCCGAGCTGGAGAAAAATACCCCCCTCGAAATACCCCCACTCTTCAATGAGGTACATGATGTATGCAATGTACATGATGTATTTATTGGGGACAAATCGCATCGCAGCTATACATAGCGTAGTTTGTATGGCTATATCTACGGTTTTATGATCTAATATGTCCTCTTTTTCGTGACATTCAATACCAGTTTTAGGTAGGTATGTAAGGCCCATTCGTTATTACGAACATTACGAAAATTTCTGGCGAAATAATAAACCCCTTCTCGAATAAACCCCCCTCGAATATACCCCTTTCAAAATTTCCACTCTGAAAAATACCCCCCTGGGGTATTTCGAGGAAATACGGTACATAGCTTCTTCGCATACATATTTCACCTTATCTATCCGCAGCCATCTCAGCGGCGCGAATTTGCGGGTCGGCGCCGTACAATTGTCACAACTCATCAATCTTGCGGCGCGACACTATATTGGGGGGTGTCACCCACCGAATGCAGTGCGCCGCTGCGCATTAGCATGCTTACTATGTGCAGTGCGATGCTCGGGTGCCTGTTAGTGTTGGGTTGGAGACTCGACTCGACTCGACCCGGCAAAAATTGTGTCGAGGGCAGGGTATGGGGTGGCTGCTTTTAACCCCCACACCCAAAGCCCAAACACTTCAGCTACCGTAAATTCTCGAATATGCCCCCCTCGAATAACTCCCCAACCTAGAAAAGGTAACTCCCCATCGAAACCCACCTCCCTCTTTGATGGGTGGGAAAGACGTCCATGTATAAGATTTCATTCCACGTTCATTATAAGAATGATTTATATTGCAGTAGGTGCAAATTTTCATTGCATGAATTACGGGATTTCTATTCTGGCTTACACGTTTGTGCAATGAATTCAACCCCATTCAGACAATATATTGATGAATCTTTCTGAATATTCCGGCGAAATAATGACTCCCCTCCCCTCGAATAAGTCCCCCTCAAAAAATCTGAATAAAAAAAACTACCGCGACTTATTCGAGGATTTACGGTATCTATCTATAACTGGCGCCGGTCAGCTCGGCAGAATTTTTGGCTACTCTTGTGAATCCGTCCCTTGTCGGGGAACTTGAATTAAATTTCTAGATTGTACAACTTTACGCGTTCTACAATTTAGCCCATTTTTCACTAGTATTTTTGACGGGTCGGGCGGGTTCGAGTCGGGTCAAAATTCTAGCACAGTTAACTGGCTAATATAGCAACTGCGCCAGCGGAGCCCAATTTGCATGGTGACACATTTCGTCTCGCAGAGCTGTAAATATGTACGTGATGCTGTAATCTGGGCCGGGAGCGACCCATATGCATTACTGGGCGCACTTCCAGACCGTGTAAAATGTCAATTGTCATCAAGTGTCAAAAGTCACGGAAAAGGCCCTGGTAAATGTCAAACGAGTTTGCTATTTTGAAGGGCATTTTAGATGACTTTTGACACTTTGCATGACATTTTACATAGTGTTTTACAGGGTCTCGAAGGGCATCTAGCCCAAAATTCAACTAAACAGAACGCAGGGCGGCCTTACTTTCGGGTCGGGCGCCTTACACGCGCCTTACAATCTAATTGAATTTGGTCCCTGTGCTGGTGGTATTTCATTGTGTGGTATTAATGGCTGTGAAAATGAAATATTAGGTGTGCTAAATGCGATTATTTAATTTGCATTGCGCTGAATTCGTGATTCCTTGCGCAACAATGCTCATTTGCATTGAATTTTATTTCTACATTTTCTGCATTTTGTCGTTTTCAGTAATTGCTTATGACACTTGTATGCTTTTCCGGTGTCTAAATATTCATGTTGTGAAGATTTCTAGGAAATTTATAGTTTTTCATATTAGCATGCCTACCTGCCCTATTGCTACAGCAAATGTAATAATGTGAACTTTTTACTGTTTGGTCACAGCCCACATACCATAAAATTTAGCCTTTAATTACCATGTTGGTTTTAATTGTCGTTTTGCTACATTTTATGATTCATATTTGACCCCAAAAAATGTTCAATTATTTTAATGGTAATGCGGCTTTTTCAAACCCACCGAATGCAACACACGAACATGATTTTACCTTTTGGAATGCGAAATGTCTCAATAAAGTCAACTCAACATTTTCAGCGGAATTTATTTATCTTTCAAAAAATTGTTTTGTCTGTTCTGGTTGACACGTGTCAACAAATCAGAAATTCAAACCGGAAAAATTGGAATTTTTAGCGTTCGTAGATCAATTCTGTTCTCGATTGCGAGAAATAAAAAAATTTTTCAGGTAAATGTGCTGTATGTTTGCGTCAAGTGTTTACACAATGTTGTGCAAACATCCCCTGAGCATATTCTGCTGTTTTTGCGCACACTTTTCCGTTATTGATAAGTGAATGGTGATATTGCAATCTGTATGGTACTATTTAGATGGTTTGTTGTGGTCGTTCCCACCATGAATGAATGACCTGCGTTTTTCAACCGTTTTTTAAAAAGCCATCTTGCATAGGTGCATAATTTTTTTAAGATTTGTCCTTCAGAAGCATTTTTCTGTCATCCCTGCCTAGGCGTTTCATAAAAAGTCGTTAAAAGCATGTACCGGGATTTTTCCGGGAGTAAAAAAAACATAAAGTATAAAAAAATTTCACACCTTTGAACAGAAACTTCAAGTAATTTTTTTACTTTTTCGGTGCATAAAAGGTGAGTAAACGTGAATACCAGTAAACTCATGGCGAGTAAGGTAAAATCATGAGTAAAAGCGAGTATTTTTTTTTATTTTGTACCCTGGAAAACATAAAAGTGAGTAAAAGCAAAAGTGAGAGTCATCGCTTTCTCTACCCTTTGCAACTTCAATCATTTCCGCTGCCGCTTTCGCGGCTGTTTCAATTCTTCTGAGTCTTTTTTGCTTGTTATGCACCCCATTAATTTTTCGAAATACGTTTTCTGTACTCGCGTACTTTTAAAAGGTACGCGTGAAGGTACAGGTATTGTTTACGGGAGAAAAGTAAACGTATTTGTTCAGTACTCGAGTATACGTCAGAGTTGTTAAAAGTACCGAACTTTTATCAAAGTATACGTAAACGTAAAGTATTTATTTTTTACTCACCCCTTGAGTACAGAAAACGTGAAGTACAATTTTTTACTTTTACTCATGAGTAAACGTGAGTAAACGTACTTTTCCCTCCGCAAAACGTAAACGTGAGTATTTTTTAGGAATGTCACTCCAATTTTAACTCAAGATAAGGGTTGGCCAATGTTTTTTTAAACGTTTTTTATTTAAAAAAACGTTGTTTTTTAAATAACATGACGTCCGAAATGTTTTTTTTTAAAAAAACATCGGCCGAAATTTTTAGTACTAAGCACTAGGTATTTTGCAAAAATTTCGTGCGCAAGCGCGCAATTTCACACACAAATTGACACTGGTGGTTGTTTTCATTGGTTTTGTGGCATTTTTAGTATCAAAGTATCCATTTCTATTAGGGTTGGGGAACCGAACCGAACCGAACCGAACCGAACCGAGAACCGAGCACAATTTTGGAACCGAGAACCGAGAACCGGAACCGAAAAAAATACCCGAACCGGAACCGAGAACCGGCACTTAGACCCGGAACCGAACTAAAGAACCGAAAGAACCGAAATTTTATAAAATAATCGGCCGCCTCCCCCCTTCCTGGGTGAGAGTAGGGATATGCATGGAAATGTAACTTCCGGCATCAATTTTAGGGTCATTTGTCAAAAAATTTTGCGCGCAAGCGCGCAATTCTTGATTCACGCGACCGGTGATTTCATCTCACCGGTCGCGCAGCCTCATGTGTTCACGATCCCACCTAAAATGTGTATATGTATGTCAAATACATATACAGCAGTCTGTGGGGGTCTGTGCCAGTGTGCGTGTAAACCTGGTGCGCATGTAGGCCCATTTTCCCACATTTTTCCATCACACTGATATTTTAGAAGTACATTGGTAAGCGTACTATTCTCTCAAAAAATACAGCAAGTGGGGTGCCAGTCTCTCTATATGTACATGTATAAACATACATATCAGAGATTTTTGGCACCAATGCCAATGGCGCCAGCGCCATGATGCCATTTCGTCACCATGTAGGTAAACTTTTAGGGTGGGTGGCTGAATCCCCCTCCCATACAGCAGGCTCATAAATCCTGGATATGTACCTGGCCCCCGAAGCAAGGGGTCTACATGCACACTGGGTTTACATGCACACCAAGTTTTGGCCGTCTGGGGCACCTACGCCAACGCCAATCGCGCCATGGCGTGGTGCCTATGAATGGCGCGAGTGCCATGACACCATTCCGCCACTACAGGGGCAAAATTGTAGGGGGAGGTTGTTTTATGTTGTTTTTCCTTTGTTCCGCATATTATTTTCTTATTTCCGATTTTTTCATTACCCGATACCCGACCTTTTTATTACCCGGAACCGAAATTTTTGACAATTTGGAACCGAAAGAACCGAACCGGAACCGAACTTAAGAACCGAACCGAGAACCGGAACCGAAAATTTTGAGGAACCGAGAACCGAGAACCGAACCGAAATTTTTTAGAACCGAGAACCGAGAACCGGAACCGAAAATTTTGAAATTCCCAACCCTAATTTCTATCTGCTACCATGGGTTAATAAGCCGTAATATGTTGCTGTAGTATATAATATTGAGGTAATGTGCTTCCATGTACCTCCACAGTGTGTAACATATCACTCCCAAAGTAACAACCTTCTTTTATAACCTTGTTTGATCACTATACCATGCCAAACTTCACTTGGAAGTCACGAACATTTGACTATAAGGCGATATACGAACGATATGTCGTAGAAAAATGGATATTTTTGACACAAATCACCACTTATAATGCTATCCCATGGCTCCACAGACATTATATGGTCATATATAACATCACAGAGTATTGTCACTGTCTGATATACCTATATATGTTGACACAAGGTCATATCTGGGAGCTTTTAAAAAAACGTTTTTTATTTAAAAAAACGTTTTTTTATAAAAAAACATCGAGTTAAAAAAACGTTTTTTTTCCAACCCTACTCAAGATCATAAATTTTCATAACGTTTTGCATATTTTAACCCAATTTTGGTTAGATATGTGCTTATATGTTCATTGTCAATTATTTTTCCATGTTTTTAGCAAATTCTCTCATTTTTTCCTTCTATGCCTTCAAAAATCGACATAAAAGACTATCTGAAATACGTTTTCTGTACTCGCGTACTTTCAAAACGTATACGTAAAAGCGAGTACAGGAACTTTTTTCAAAGTATACGTAAACGTATTTACTCTACTCGAGTATACGTATTTTTTGAGTAAACGTAAATACTTTTAACAGCTATGGTTTCATGTGAACAGTGAATGCACATGATCAATATTTACGCTGACATCGATCAAACACATGCTGCAGTATGCTAAATGCATGCACAATTGGCTTCATTGCGTTGTAAATTGGCACGAATTTTTCTCACCCGATCTATTGAATAGCCAAGAGCACTTGTCAGTGCCTTTCTTGATTCTTGAATATAGATGGTGTTTACAATTTCCATTGATATTTACTGCGCGCGTTCTCTGGGTTACCGTATTTTGTAGAATAATCCTCCAACTGTCTAATAACCTACCTGGTTGTAACTGAGATGAGCAAAAAAATGACTCCCCACCAATTTTTTCGCTGACAAAAATAAAGCCACACTTAGCTAGTTGTTGATAACTGTTATTTGAATATTTACGTACCTACCTAGTTTTGTATTTGAATTGAAAAAATGAATTGACAAACGACCCCTCCCCCCGTCAAAAGTCGTGTTTCGAAGTAATTCTTTTACTGATAAATACCCCCCCCCCCCGAATAACTACCCGTGGGCATTTATTCAAAACTATACGGTAATATATATAAATACAAGTTCGTTCAAACTGAAAATCAATTTGTGTGAACCACCGTGTATGGCCGCCCACTGGCAGGTGCACTTGATAGATTGTCGCAACCGCAGAAAATATTGCATATTTTTTCAAAAAAGTCGACCTTGGGCTGTTTGCACATTTTCACACCTAGGTAAATTTATTTCCTTCTGTACACCAGTTTAAGTAGATTTTATTATATTCTCTTCGACAAAAATGTACATTTATGTCATTGTTGCATACTCATATTTACGTATATTTTCACGTTTGTGTGAATTCATTCTACCTAGTTTAAATAAGTTGATTCATCTATTCTCCTTTAATCACAAGCCTCGAATCGAAGATAAGGTATTGTGTGAATCCGCCGCGACAGGTGCAAATGCAACAATTCGTTATCAATTGCGAATAGGTGTCATATTGCATATTTTGGCGGGAGAGTACTGTTGGGAACCCCCGCGATGCGTACCCTCGTCTATGTACAAATGGGAATCCCACTACGCAAGATACGCAAAACTTTCAATGTACTGTAGGGAACCTTCTATGTAGGATAGGGAACCTTCTACCGGTGTAAATATCCTATATGTGTAAACAACTGGAAACCGGAAACCGCAGTGTGTACGCGGTTAGATTGAAGTATAGGGGATTAGAAAGTTGACGCAGCTGTATAAGTGCAATCAATACCTGACAATCATTTAAATATTTGAGTACTCATCATGTCAGAGCTATCAATAACTGCACATTGAAGTGAAATATAAGAGATCGAAAATTTGTATAAAATTGTATAAAAAATTCATTTTTCATTTTATTTTTATTTAATTCTTCAATTTTCCATTTTATTTTCAGTGAAACAGATGCAGTGAAACACGATCTCTTTTTACTTACATGTGCACTGCATGCACATGTAAGTAAACAGAGATCAATCAATCAATCGTTTGGTGGGTTTCAGTGGATACGCAACCAGGCAACTTTTTTACGGTAATTAATATGTTGACTGTAAGGAATCCCTCATGTACAGATGGGAATCCCAATGGGGTTCTCATCAGTACAGGTACGCAACGCGCAGGTACGCATCAGGAATCTGCCATTTTGGCGCGAACTAGCCCCACTTTATATGCATTCAGATCTTTGCCGCACTATTTAATCACAGCTTTATGATTCGTGACTGAGCTGATTATTTAATTACCGTATATACTCGAATAATCTCCCGGGGAATAATTTTTTCGTCAAACTTTTTTGAGGGGGGGGGGGCTATTCGGGGGGGGGGTCATTTTTTTCGTCAAAAAATTTAAGCATGTTTCTATCAACTGATGTCATGAAATATGCTTTGTTTACTAAATGACGCGCAATTTTTGTTCAAATTGGATGCAAAGATTTATCTATCATATACCTAAAGGGTGGGGGGGGGGGGGTTATATTTTCCTCACTCATCTAAGGGGTGGGGGGGGGGGGGTTATTCAAAGCGGGGGAATTATTCGAGTGTATACGGTAGAAATTTGAGTGGGAATTCAGATGACATTTTCCTGATTCTGCAGTCGGAATCATGACAGTTTTCATGACGTAGCTGAGGCCTATATATTTAGGCATAATTCCATTGCAGTCTACCTAGTATTGTATTATTGCTAAAATTAGTATCACATATCATTAACACTCTATATTTACACTCTAAATGTCATTGTAACACATACATACAACACATTGAACCCGATTCAAATATTCAGGTATAAACATTTTATATTAGCCCGGTGACAATGAAATGAAGGTCACTCGGGAATGACCACCGGTCACTGTTCATAAAATGCGTACTCAATTTTACGCGCATGTCTACTGTATGTATTTACTACATGCTTTTACCTGTTCCCAATGTTTATGACCGTAAATATCATATCTAAACATAGTTCAAAGGGCTAATTCCCCCATCGTAAAGTGTGTCATAGTGGCTGAAATAATGCACTTGTTTAGTTGGATGTTTGCCAGGATGCACTCGCAATAAATACAATGCCGCTTTAATTCGGAGGATGTTACTTTGATGTCCGCATTCGATATTTTGTCGTCGATATTTCTTGTCGATAGCGATGTGAGCGTTTCGAGGTGATGTTTGATGTTTTTTATATGAAAAACATATTTTTTCGACGTTTTTGTAGTCAATGTTTCTATTAATGATAAATGTAAATATCAAAGATAAATATCCCATTCAATTATTAACCTTTGAACATGCTCATTTAAATAAAGACAAAATAAATTTAAAAAAGTCTAGTCCAATTTTGGAAATCACCACGCCTAAATTTACCAGTATAAAACCATATGGTGTTGTTGTAATTTGAGAAATCTTTTTTTTGCAACTTCATGCATTTTCAGGGATTCATGTATGTGGATTTATGCCTGGTGTATGAGGGCCTTTCTTTCTGATGGTGTATGTATATTTGAATTTTTTTGACCATTGGTCAACTATTGCTGAGTTTTGAAGTGATATTGGTGGATGATATGCTATGCAACTATGACCACATTTAAGTTGCATATCCAATGTAAATACACAAATATTTATGTAAATAAATCTGCATGTAAATGTTATGGTTGTGAAACTGCATGCATAACAGCCCCAATATTTCTCATTCACACTTTGAGGTTGCATTTATGTATGTATTTATTTATTTATGTACATACACAAATACATTCATTTAATCCATGATACCCATGCATATGACAGCTGGCATGACCTTCCAGTGACCATTTCACATGTCATAAGGAATGTTCCCAAATCTCGCAAAGTCACGTGTGACTTTATGACTTTTCCCAAGGTGGAATGTTGTTCATTGGCAGGTGACAATTCAAACATTGCTCCCTTCCAAGATCCCAAATATTGCCGCGACATATTGTAAAACAGTGTTGTAAACATACATACAAATGTATTTTTGTAGTTTGTATGTACTGCAGTTAGCGTTCCAAAAATGGGTATTTTTTCAGAAAATATTATTCAATAATATCTCAGAAAATATTAAATCTCTATGAAAAACGCAGATAAAACAATACAATAAAAATATATACCTAAATGAGAGTTTTTTTATATTTTCCTTTAATAAAATGAATTTAATGAGTATTCTGGAAAAAAATCCTGGAGAAAATATTATTCTTCTATTTTTCTAATTTTTTCTTATTTAAATCTCCTGAAGATTTTTAGAACACTATTTGCAGTATGTGCCATCTGGGGCATGAAATGGTTCCGTTCCCATTCCCGTGTACTCTTATCTGGTTAGTTAGTACACGGCTGATTTATGTGCGAACTGAAAATGTCACACGAACGCCGTTTGCATTTACCATCCGTTCTGTCTGACTTTTTGAGTCGCATATTTAGGTGGCGGCATTTTCACAGGTGACAAGTGACATGGTATGCAACATTTTCGTTGGCGCATTGGCGGAAAATTACTTTGTCGGCACTTTTGTTTTAGGTTTTTCTGCGCAGAGGTCGGTTGGGATGACTGGCACCAATGAATTCGTTATGACACCATGGTCTAATGTCGCTACTGCTACCGTATTTCCTCAACCCCCCCCCCCCTCGAAATACCCCCTCAAAATTTGCACTATAAAAAATTAACCCTTTTGAGGGTATTTCGAGGAAATACAGTATTTATATATTCATTCTGACATTTGACACTCTACTTCACACTTCACAGGGTGCGATACTGGCACCTTGTGGGTGGGGGTCGCCACAAAGAGAGCCTACGCATTTCCCATACGGCGTATTGCACATGCAAATACGTTGCACAATTTTTCTCCTGTATTGCACAAACCTAACATTGCACATGAGTGCCGTCAGTTGCACATGGCAGAACAAAGATTGCACATATATGGCGAGTCTCAAGTGGCAAAAATTGCACATGGCACCAGTAAATTCCCCATAATGCAAAGTATGCAGCTGTGAAATCAAAGGGATTAGTGAGTATTGAGCTGAATGTGCAAACAGGTGCAAGTAAATGTATGTGATTGTGCCTACACACACTAGTTGACAACTGAAATTTCCCAAACTGATAAATCTGTTTTGAACACATTTGAGTTTACCATACTGACTGATTTTTGATCTCTGTCAACAGTATTACTCAATATTAGATTTTTATCTCTATCAACTTATTCATTGAAAAATGACGCTGAGTTTGACTCAAGCAATTAAAAATCTATTTTCAATAATGGCAAACAAATTAGCCAGCTTAAAAATTATATTTTTAATCAACCCCAAATACAATGGTGACAGAAAGTGCCAATGGCCATAAATATGTGGATAATCTGTATACTTGACACTATTATGCAATTAAGGGCAGCTGTGTTTTTGCATTAACTTGCATTATTGTATATACTGTTGGCACACACTAGTTGACAACTGAAATTTCCAAAACTGATAAATCTATTTTGAATACATCTGAGTTTACCATAGTGAATGATTTTTAATCTATGTGAACAGTATTAGTCAATATGAGATTTTTAATCTTCATCAACTTATTTATTCTGGCAAACTGAAATGTATTTAAAACAGATTTATCAGCATTGGAATTTTCAGTTGTCAACTAAAAAGTATGTCTAGGGCCATATATTTGCTGAAAATGGCTATTACTGGTTATCATTTGGTAGAGATTCTAGTGATCTATTAAAATTCCCTTCAGAGAATTTTGTAGAAAAATGAGACAGTTTCATTCAAGCAATTAAAACAAATCAATTTTCAATATTGGCTAAATAATCAGCCAACTTAAATTCATAGATTTTGATCAACCCCAAATACAACAGTGACAGATAGTGCCAATGGCCAGTAATATTTGGATAATCTGTATACTTGTCACTATTATGCAATGAAGGGCAGCTGTGTTTTTGCATTAACTTGCATTTTTGTAAATACTGTGAATTTGGACCCTTCACATCTGCACAAATTGCACATGGACACAGAAGATTGCACATGAGGGCTGTGCATACTTTGTGTTATGGCAAATGGATACCCATTTTGGCGTTGAATCTTTGCCCGCCATGGGGAATATTATGTCCCCATGTGCAACTTATTAATTTGTGGAATGTGCGGCACTTATGGGAGGTTTATTACAAATGTGCAATGCGCGGTTATGGGGAATCCGCCATTCCCCGCCACAAAAAATGCCAGCGCAATGGTGCCATTTCCTAGCATTCAAATTGGTTGCTCAAGTCAATTTCTCCACTTGATCTATGAAACCTCACTACTATTTTTGATCACTTCCCCGCCCATGCCCCGGAAAATGTAGCGCGACGGTATCCGGTAAGGAAACTACATATCTTTGCAAAATGAATGGCAATTGTAATATGTCATGCAAAGGTCAACATAATGACACGTGTTGTCTTGGCTGCTAGTTGACTGCGTATGGAAGGTGTCACTATGCATGTTACCTTGTGTTTGTGTTTCTGTTTGCGTGTGACTCGCTGACTCGTTGACTCGACTCGAAAGTCGATTTGAATCGACCCGACCCGACTCGAGATTTTGGATGGGCAATACTGGGCGAAATCCAAAGGTTGATTTGAGAAATCATGCCACTCTTGAACCAATCTAATGCCAAATGTACGAAGTCAAAGTCGTGTAAAATGTCATGCAAAATGTCAAACACCCAGTAGAAAGATAATAGAAAATTTAACATTTTACAGGGCATTTTGCAAGACTTTTGAAAATTTCCAGGGCTTTTTTGAGGGTCTATCCGCTGGCCTGTTTGACCTGTGATATGACAAATTTCAGTTAAAGCTTCAAATTCCACACAAAATCATTATAGTCGGTTTAAACTTTGAAAGCGTTCGATCGAGCACATGAAACTTTGAAATGTTGTAACAGATCGGGTCAATTGAATTGCACTTTGACCCGACCCGACTCGAGTCGAGTTTTTCCCTCTTCGAGTACATAAATATATACTGGACCGGTGGTGGGTGCGTAAGCTTGCTGATTGACGTGCTGCTTTTGTCCATGTGTCAGTTATATACTACAAATGTCTGGTTACGTTGCGTGCCTACTTTTTCATTCATTGATTAGATATTGGCACTGGTGCTGCGCATGCTGGTTTACTAACACCAGTAAACTGAAAATTGAGTACTCAGAAATGAATTTTGAACGTATTTGATTTTAATTTTGAGTTTGCCTTCTAATCTCTGTCAACTGGAGATTGATGAGCAAACTGAAAATTAAACTCAAATATTTATGTTCAAAGCTGATTTATGAGTACTCAAATTTGAATTGACTGGTGTTAAGGAACCAGTGTGTGTGCAGCAACATTCTATTGGGTTTTCTGAAATATTGCAGCATACCCTGGCTTTTCTGGTTCTGGACTGGAAACTGGTATGTCTCATTTTCCTAATTTGTTTTTACATATGTACATACAATCTTGTTAAAATCGGCTCTTGTGCACATTTGCTTTTATGCTGTAATTTATCTTAAAATACGATTCTTCATTTCGCCCCGCACCGACATTTTCCCATGAATTTCAATTAAGGCGCGCGCAAACATCAATTTCCTTCTGTATTTTCCGACAACAATTTTTTTTCTCTTGTCGCGTAATTTGCATCCGCGCCGCTGCTATGAATACAGAATTTTTTTTGTAATTCAGGATCAAAGTAAATGATTGGCTGAGCTTTGGTAAAAAATGCATTGCGTTATTTAACTTATTTGTAAAAAACGCATATCGTGTTTCCTAGGAAATACCACCAGGGGGTTTATTTTTTCGCCGGCAAATTTTTGAGGGGTGTTAATTCAAGGGGGCTTATTGGAGAGGGGTGTATTTTGTACAATACATATCTTTATGAACATTACTCGGGCTTTACACTCAACTTCGAGGGGCAGTTATTACCCCCCGGTCGGTCAGACCTGGGGTTATTTCTAGGGGGGTCAATTCAAGGGGTTACTTTGCGCCGAGGGGGGGGGGTCTGTTCCAGGGCAGTCTTTCGAGAAAATACGGTAAATCTTGAATTGAACCCGTAAAATAATAGAAGTTTTCCTTTTTCTAGACAGGGGGTCTCCAAAGGGGAGCTGGATCTTTTACACGCCGCATTTGCATTTTTCAAATTCCGTATCCCACGTAATGCTTGATTTTGATGATAAATCAAACGATAAATGATTGATTTTCTACGCTAAATTGTCACATACTACTACAAATACAAATGCAATCCATACGTAACACTAGTGCCACCATCCAATTTCGACACAATCAATTTCCCGAATGAATTAATCGTTTCCTGATATGGCTGAGTGGCCGCGCGCTTTATTCCGTTGTCTTTGTGTCGCCATCAGGGTTGGTTTTAGTAAAATTATTTTTACTAAAATTGTAGTAAAATTGTATAAAAAAAATTATTTTAGTTTAATTTTATTCTTCAATTTTCCATTTTATTTTAATTTTATTCCTCAATCTTCCATTTTATTTTTATTTTTTATTTTAGATCGTGGCCAGAATTGGTTTTTGTAAAATTCTTTTTACTAAAATTGTAGTATAATTGTAAAAAATTGTATTTTGATTTTATTCTATTCTTCAATTTTCTATTTTGTTTTTATTTTATTTATTTTTTACTGAGATTTTGCCAACCCTGGTCGCCAGCAGCGGTTTACCGCGCTGACGGCACGCTATGCACTTCTGAAAAAGTCTACGTCATGATGTCATCGTTAACAAGGCCAAAATTGTCCCCCAAAAAACGTTTTGGGTAAAAAAAGATTCGTCGCTTGTAAGCGACATCGCCTTTTTAGTTTTTTATATTTTAAGTTTTTTTTTGTGAAAGTGCATTCATAAGTATCCTGCTCACGCGTTATCGACTAAGACATAAGTGATTTTGTATGCATACTGTACGGTCCGCGTACCCTGTATTTTACAGTAAAGGCCCCACACAAGCTGGTTTTCAAGGTTCCCTCTGTGAAAACCCATTATTTTGTTTTCAAATTCATTTAAACAGTCTGTGTAATGAGCCAAACGGCCACCATCTTTGTTTTTTTTCTATTTTTCCTCCAGGAGAACACATATTTGAAAACGCTGGTAAAATGCTGCAGACAAAATATTTTTTTGTCGAATAAGTACAAATTTGTAGGACAAGCTGTAAGCGGCATGTGATGCAGAAAATTATGCTTGATTTTTGGGACTGTATTGTATATTTTTAGCGCTGTTATACATATTTTTAAAAATTAATTCATTTTATAACTATAAATATTTTTAAAAATTTGGTTTTACATTGTATATGATATCCGTCTCAGATATATGTCCAGTTTTGTTTTCTCTTTCATTTGATACCATGTTTCATGATAGAAGTTCAAAGATGATGGAGAAATTGTTGTGATGCTCAAAACATTAAATAATTTTTTAAAATTACATCCCTGTATCTGTAATTATCACATTATCACAGTAAAAAGCCCTTATTTTTTCACATCAAACAAAAAAAACTGAATTCAATAACATTTCTGCAAAACAAGTAATGATATTTTTATACAATCCACTTTATAATTTTTTTAAAAATCACAAGTGCAATTCAAACAGCTGATTTTGTATGTAAATGAAAGCCAAAAAAATGAACAACAAGTGAACACTGACTGCAACAATGTCACATTAAATACACTAGCACAAAAAAATAAAAACAATTTTATTGTATTGTTTTCAGAAATGTTTTCATTTAATATTACAATCTGTCGTGAAATTTAACATAAACATGAACCTTTTTGAAAACTCAAAAGTTATCTAGATCTATCCATGGAATTGAGGAATTGAGTGAAAGTCTTGTAAAAGAAAAGTAAAGATGCAAAAAAAGGCTTGGAAAACATCACATAGTCTTTTTATGTTTCCAGAGATTTTTACAAAATTATTTACTGTATGTGCACAACTTCCAAGTGTCAGTGCAAAAGGTATAAATTAACTACCAAGCACTCAATGGCGGCCATTACAACACTCCAGCCTGCAGCAAAAACACCAAAAACTCCAGTCCAGCTGAGCCAAGCAGTGCAGCTGTGAAGCAGTGCAATGAAGCAAGAAAATCTAGAGCTGCACAGGAAAACTCAGCTTAGTAAATGTGATGCAAGGTGGAAGTGCACAAAATAAGACATATGTAATATGCAGAAAATCAGGTTTGGCACCTGGCCAGATACTGTTTAGTTGTTTAGTCACCTTGGAGTGTTGATGCTGGTATCGACCTCACGTTGCAACAACATAAATACCATAAATATGACATCAACCCTACATAAATATGACATAATCAATATAATAAAACGCCCACTTCACAACATCATAAATCTAAAACTTTTCAAAATTGGTAAAAACTTATGGAAACAGGTGACATATGCAGTTGTCACCTGAAACGTCGCCACAGCGACGTTTTAAAAAAAAAAAATTATTTTATTTTATATAAATCCCAAGTTTTCTACGACCCTATCATCAGATGCAGCAAAAAATACTGCATCTACAGTGTCAATTTTACATAAACCCATTCATCCAGTGGTTTTTAAAGGATTTTGAAGTAAGTTGGTGAAATTTTGTAAACTGGTGATGCTGGGCGACGATTTTCCTACTTTTGATGTGTGAGGCGACGCATTTTCACATTTGTTCCACAGATATTGAAAACTGGCGCGTACAGCGACGTACAGCGACGTCGCCGTACGTCGCTCTACATCTCTACATTCACAAATGTTCTGCAAATTTGAAAACTGTAATGTACATTTTTGAAAACTAATTTATTCAATTTTAAGTTTTCAAAATTGTCTTCAGAGTATTATAGTGGAGACGCGTCGCCGCTACAGAGGCGACGCGTCGCCCTACGGTTTTCAAAAATGTTCTGCAAATGTGAACTTTGAACGGCAAATGTGACTTGCCGAAACCAATATTCACATATGCTGTCACTTATTGAAAAATAAAAGTGCAAATTGCACACTTTTGAATTCCATACAGCGACGCGTCGCCTAGGAGAGTTTTCAAAAAGGAACATTGAAAACCAGCTTGTGTGGCCACAAAGGTCACGCCGCGTTCGTGACGGTATCTAGAAATCCCCTGGAGCTTTTTCTGTAAATCGTTAAGTGATAAGTGGTTGGTTAGAAAACTTGTCAGTGGTGAGACAAGTGACAACTGGTTTTGATTTCAAAATTTTGTCACTACTAATAAGTATACCTTTCACTTCAGCAAGTTTGCATAGCTTGGCACTTTTTATGTCACATGATAACCACTGAATCTATCCCTCATTCGCGTCACAGACCCTGTGAAATGCAAAATGCCATGTAAAATGTCAAACAAATTTGTCAAATACTATGCAAAATGTTAACGACCAAGATTTACTTTACATTTTCCATAGCGCAATTTAGAGTGTCGGCTAAATTGGGAATGGCCCCTGGTTCCGTTCTAACCACCGTTCTACACTGGATGCACAGGCACACAGACACGGGGATAAAGCCACAAAAACCTGTGAGCATGGATCACATAAAAATGGGACCACAGCTTGCTTTTATGCACATTTTTCCGCGCTCTTGTGAATTAATATTTACTAATATTATGATTTTTATTGCCCTTTTTTGTTTTGTGTGTATTTTTTGCCGCAAGTTTTATTATTTTCAGATTGTGTTGTGCAGATTTTTTTCCAATTTCTGTCATTTTAGAGTCTGCAGTTCGATTTTCTCTGTGCAAATCGTGCGGGGGGAAATCTAAATAAAATTTCCTTCCATTCCGTACATCTTCTATGGTCTACCGTTCCACAGTTTGCTTGGAAATCTACCATAACCCATCTGAATTAATAACCACTCATTAAATATTTCGTCACCACCATAATACGTTGGCCCCACAAAGGGACAACTTTACCCGAAATTTATATTTATGATGATTTTATTCATGAAATTATGGTAGCATTCTGTGTGAAGCGTGCAGAATTTATATATAATTTACACTCAAATAGAGCGGAAGTGCCTGATTCACTTCACGGGGGTGTGAAATTTACAGTGTTTTTTTCCAACGTCATTTAATCGGACATTTTCTGCTGTTTTTTCATCTACATATTTTCGTTTTTTGATCGCAATTACTCATTGCAAACACACACACACAACACAGATAAGTGCGGAATTTGGGTGTGTCAATTTTTTCGAATATTTTTTAACGTTGAATTTCGCACTGGCAGCCACATTAATATAAAAGTCATTCGAATTTTCCTTGTACTCTACATTGAAAACATTTTCTTGCTATTTTGAGTTTTAGTGACCGCAGAAACTCAATATTTATATAGCATTTATTTATTGTGACAACGTTTCACTAATTCCGGTATTAAATTTAGTTCAGCTTAGAAGCCAGTACTCCTTTATTTGGAAGCTGTTCGACGGGTAAGAATGAACAAATTTTATTCGATCTATTTTGATCCATTTGCTTAAACTTTTCATGTGTTATAATGAGTATTTACGTATTAGCTTGCTTACTCAATTTGCTAGCTGTGACAGATTTGGAAATAACAAATAAATTAGGTACTCTCTTTTATGTAATCGCACAGATTTTTATAGGTATGGAAACGTATGGTTTGATCCATTTAATAATTCAAATTCTGGGAAGAATGTTAGGCAGAGTGGTATATTTTGAAAAAGTGTTGCCATTGGGTTCGTTTGCTTTTTTCTAAATTTGTTTTTCAAAATTAAATTTTTTTTACACATGCACGAAAATTCAAGCAACAAATTCAAGTAACAGTTGTTTCTTTAAGCAACAATTTTTTGCGTGTTTTATCCATTTTCTAGTTTAAAGCGACGAAAAAGGTATTTATGTACCCATGTTTCACATATTATACCTAAATATATCATCATTCCCACTTCCTCAATCCATAACATTCAATCAAAACAGTAAATAAATGCACACAACAGCCCGCAAATGCTTCCACAATCCGTCATTATCAAAATCCACATGAAGCATGTTTCTGTTTTGATCCATTTCTGCATCGTGCATGACACAAATCACTATCATTCACAATTGATCTCAGTCTCTGTATGAGTTCCCGTGGGAATTTTTGCCTTTCAAAATCTATCTTTCAAAGGCTATCAAAGTGAAAGCATCATCAATAATGGGGTGTTGAAAATGTGTTGACCCCTTTTCTGGAGCTTTCTGAATTCCGTGCTACTATGCTGGTTCCCGGGGGAGTTAATTTGAGTGATTGTGCTTGTGTGCGGGTTTGGGTTTGGGGGGGGGGGGGGGGGGGGTGTTGTTCGAGTAAATATATTTATGGTGGAATAAGTAAAATCATAAAAATGTCAAGTGCGACTTTTCTTTTCCAAGTATCATTTTCTTCATAAATGTTAATGTTTCCATTTTTATGGATTTTCATTTTAATTAAATGTACTTTATGAGTTCAGGTTCCCAGATGATAAATGCTTTGCATTTTACAAAGGGTCATTTTCTATTGAGGTGCTGTTCAAAAATTTTGTGCTTTTCTGTGGCGTCATTGGGCCACCACACGCTAGTTGACATCGACACGAAATGTCAACTGGTGCCGATCCCGATTCAAAGCTTGCTGACTAGTGGACGAACGACGTTCAAACACAATCTTTGAATTAGGAACGGAACCAGTTGACATTTGGTGTCGATGTCAACTAGCGTGTGTGGGGCCATTGGCGCTTTTATAATCGCCAACTCAAAATCTGATCGACATGTCTGAAGATATAAATATTTGGAAGATGTATGGTATTTTCTGAATTTGTTGTGCTTTAGTTATATTTATTCACTGTTTATTATATTTACTACATTCACAATTATTGATGCATTTTGTAAATAGTAGTAGATTGCGAAGTTTTCAACACGGAAAAATGTTGTATCGAATGAAAAATGGAACAACATTGAAAATTGGATATCATAATGGGAATTGGACACAATGTCGGTAGATAAGTCGTATCGTGATGTAAATATATCGCGAGTTTTTCAACCAAAATCGAAAACTTTGAAAAAGAATGTTTAATCAACCCCAAATATCCAAATCCACACCCCACTCGAACAAAGCCCCAATTCCACAAGTGAATCCACTCAATATTTGCAATTTGCATGTGACCGATAGCCGCTGTTCTGTCTCGTTCACTCATGCATAATTGATAATCGTTCATGCTTCCCCTTTGATGCGTCCATGTTCGCAAACGTGAGAAAATGCACGTTTCAAATGTGCATCGCAAACAGGAAACACGTGTAGATAATTGTGGATTGTTTCCGCTAGAGTGTGGCCTTGGGGTGAGTATAATTGATAATTTTCCTCTGTTTGATCACTGATAAAGCTTGCATTTTGCTGGCATGCGTTCATTTTTGCTTGATTTCTGTAGGGTGGTTATTGAGTGGCGCTATTTAATGGCATAAAATGGGGCAAATACCCTTTTCATTCATAAAATGGCGCCAAAATGGGGCAATTTTTTATTCCATGTAGTTTTGATCATTGCGGAAAAATTCATAGTCAATACGACATCATGTGTTTTGATGATTTACTATAGACAACTGTAGAATGAGGTTGTGCTGTGTGCGCAAGTTCAATGTTGTCTCAACTCAAAGTTGATATTTGCAAAAATACGAATAGAAAATGCCCCCAGGATAAATGCCCCATTAGAAATGTCTGATGAAAATAGTTCGCCGGGGGCTTTTTCAAGTATCTACGGCATTTATTTTCCGGTCAAATTGTATGTTCTGCCTTTCTTTATACACCAGTAAATCGAAAATCGTCCAAAATCAGCTTCGTAAAAGACAAAATAAATAATTACCATTCCCCAGCACATGACCTCCGTTCGTGTGAAGCTAACCGAAAAGCCACATTTACTAATCCTTTGATTTGAGCCGCCGATGCAAATTTCCGTAAATTCCCCGCGGCGCTCATCAATGATTCCCGCGACCCGCTCAAGTGTGCAAAATATTGTTGCGCACTTTGCACTTGATTCCCGATTTCAAGTGGATCTTCAAGTGGTGCGTGGTTCCGGGATAAATTTGGAACCGTTGCTTTTGCGTGACCTGTTAAGAGATGAATTTATTTTGGTGCTGCGCGCGATTGTTTACTGCTAGTGAACTCGGATTTTGGTGAACTCATAAATCGGCTTTGAACACATTTGAGTTTACCAGGATGAGGTGTCTGTCAACTGCAGTTGACGAAAATTTCAAAAACTCATTGTGGTAAACTCAAATACATTCAAAGCTGATTTATGAGCACCCAATTTGAGTTTATTTCTGTTAGTAAATTAGTGTGTGCAGCAACATGAAGTGTCAAAATTGAAAATTCTGACAAATTTCTGAATTCTGAGTTTCTGAATCTGAAGTGTCTGAAATTTCCCTTGTCACTTAATTTAAAGTCACTCGAAACAGTACACTTTACAGCTAACCAGGAATTTTCAACTTAACCCCAAATCTGTCACTTAACCGGGCACTTGACATTGATCATGACTGGTGTCTGATTGTGGGCCACCCTGTATGTATATCATTATGCAGATTATCTCCAGTGGAGTGTGAGAAGTATTTTGCACGGCAGATTTCCTGCCTGGGGTACTTATCTAATTGCACCACACTGGTAGTACTCTCAAGTGTTGCTTGATTTACATGATTCAAGCATGCATTTGTGATTGTGGACGTTGAGCATTTATGCCTGGCTATTCTGGGTCAAATGTATGCGTTTAGTGATGTACAGAGAAATATTTACATGATATTTCAGTTTTATTTCGCAAATTTTATAGCAATAAAGGTCAAGGGTAACTTTGCATCTCATTTCATTTCTCCCATAGTTAAATTGATGTTCTGATTTGTTATGATGTGCTTCTAAGGCTATACCTTAAATGGTAAATCTTCTTACCGTCATATTTATAACATGAATGATATATGTATGTGTATTTGAATGTAAAATATGATACAAACGTCAAGCTGTCACTTCTTACATTTCAAACTGAACGTTTGGAATTGGAACATGCCGTCGGATTATATAGACTACACGGCAACTTTGGGTTATCTGCAAGCGAATAGGATTACTTGAACCAATTTACAGTGTGGCTCATTTGTATTGGTTGTAAAAACATTCGCATAAATGAACTTCATAGAGGGAAAAGCTATTGTCTAACAAAAAGAAAGGAACGCAGAAAACTCCTTTAAAAAAAGGAAAAATAACCTTTAAAAATATTCCTTTTCACTTTCTTTGAACCACCCTGGCACAGTTTCTGAATAACACATGGCGCCACATTTATGGAACACCCAATTAGCTTCAACTGTGACTTGTACATGCCTAGATTTATACGACACTAAGACAGCTTATTTCCGTTCCCATTAGAAATCAGTGCCATAAGTTAAGTTAACATTGTGAAGTTTGTAAGTGAGCTCGTGTGCTTTTGACTGACTGATTTTGAATGTTTTCTTGGGTTGAAATTGGAATGTCACTGTGTTCGTCTGCTCTGAATATTCGTGTATCTTTGGCCTTAGCCAATTTATTATCAAATTTCATCATTTCGCCTCTAAAGTTCGTCTAGTGCATTTGTTTAAGTAACTTTTTACTAGCCTACTTTTTCAACTCATTTTGGAACTCGTATGGAAACTGAAAATTTGGAAACATGTTTTTCAACAAATGTCATTTTATGACATTTATAAATTTATTGTTTAAATGGCGTTTTGAAGTTGTTGAAAACTGCAGTTGAAAACAGAGTTGTTAAAATACCGGTATTTTTGGAAAGCGTAAGCGTAAGCGTAAATACACTTTCCAAATTTTCAGTATGGATAGGTACTCAAAGCTAGGGTTGGCCGATGTTTTTTTTAAACGTTTTTTTTTTTTTAAAAACATGACGTCCGAAATGTTTTTTTTTAAAAAAAAACATCGGCTGAAATTTTTAGTACTAAGCACTAGATATTTTGCAAAATTTTTGCGCGCGAGCGCGCAATTTCACACACAAATTGACATTGGTGGTTGTTTTCATTGGTTTTGTTGCATTTTTAGTATCAAAACATCCATTTCTATGTGCTACCATGGGTGAATAAGCCGACATATGTTGCTGTAATATATAATATTGAGGTAATGTGCTTCCATGTACCTCCACAGTGTGTAACTTCACTCCCAAAGTAACAACCTCCTTTTATAACCTTGTTTGATCACCATTCCGTGCCAAACTTTACCTGAAGTCACAAACATTCGACTATAAGGCGATATACGAACGATATGTCGACGAAAAATGGATATTTTTGACACAAATCACCACTTATAATGCTATCCCATGGCTCCACTACCATTATATGGTCATATTTAACATCACAGAGTATTGCCAGTGTCTGATATACCTATATATGTTGACACTAGGTCATATCTGGGAGCTTTTAAAAAAAAACGTTGTTTTTTTTAAAAAAAACATCGAGTTAAAAAAAAAACGTTTTTTTTTCCAACCCTACTCAAAGCGTAAGGTATTTTTAAAATACCTGGGAAAGCGTAAATAAAAGCGTAAGCGAAAAAAATTTTTAGAGACGTTTTCACAGTGATTTCTTTCCAAATCAAGCTCTCAGCGACATTTTTCGGATGTCCACTTGTTGTTTGGCAATTCATCGGCAGCGGCACTTACCGTATTTCTTCTAATAGAAGAGCACCGTTAAATTTTTTTCGTCAACTTTATTTGCCTGCCGTTCTATGGGAGGTGCCGTTCTATTAGAAGAAACACGGTAAGTCATTTTTTATCTTCCAACTTGGAGTGAGTGCTGTCGACGGCGACAACATCGTCGTCGGAATCCATTTTCAGCCCAAAATTTCTTATCTGAAGCCACTATTTTGCTCGACGACACAGTATTATAGCAAGACATTCATACTGCGACACAATTTGTAAATGTGACACTATTTCCATCACATTATTGCACGCACGCACGCAGTAATTTTTTTGTACGCAGTTTCGTTCATTCTTTTTTGTGGTTTTATGCTTTTTCAAAAGTGTAAAACTGAACCGTGTGAAAAGCTTTTTTACGCTTTTAGTACCCGGGTATTTTGGCCGGGAAAGCGTAAAAAAGCGTACGGGTATTTTATGAAAGCGTAAGCGTAAGCGTAAGTATAAATACCCATTTACCCGGGTATTTCGGGTAAGCGTAAATACGCTTTCGCAACTCTGGTTGAAAACTAGTTGTATAGGCACACTAAAAACGATACCGTGTATTTTTTATCAGAATTTACATAATTATACGGCCCATTTTGATTCGGTTCTGAATTCTGATAATTGTCAACCATTTGGAACCACCTTTTCCCCGAAAACCGTCTTGAGTTGATTAAATTTCGTCACCTGTTTCAAAACTGAATAATAGGGGGCAGAAAGCCTTCCAATAAAATAACCAAACTCTTGAAACAACATGAAATACTATAAATATTTCCCACCTAAATATAATGGTCACTGTATCACTTTATATACCACTGTGCAATAAATATATTTAGTTTGATTCATTTCAATGTGTTTTAATTTCAATCCACCATCTGCATCGCGAAAGTAGGAAATAAATAGAATGGAAGCTTTTGTAGCTGTAGCATATTGAAAAGTGCAAAGTGTGTGAAGAGTTGTTTATTGGATTTTGGAGAGTGGTTGAATTTTAGTATTATTGGCTGTTTTTCTGAAGTATTGTCGTCTGCCGTTTGCTATTTTACAGAATATTTTACATGACCTTTGACACTTTTCATTATATTTTACATTTTACAGGGCAGTCTACTGCTACTGGGTGTGAGCCTGAGCTGCAATATTATTCAAAATGGATGCATCCAAATAATGTTAAAAATGATCATTCTATAAAATCTCTATTTTTATCTCCACTGAAAAAGAAACATCTCCACTTTGAACATGTATAACAACTTCCTCCCCCCCACTTAACACATCTGCATTAAGTTGAGTAAAGTGTCAGCTGAAATTAAGTTTAGTTGTAGTTCAGTTTAGTTAGTTGCTGTTTGCGTGTGAGTGAGAAAACTGGAGCATGCATAAAGTGTAGTAAATAGAAACACTGTGCGTGGTGTGTGACATACGGACACTGGGGCCAGTCCCGCACACTGTAAAATGTCATGTAGCATGTTGGATGAAACCTTTTAAATGTCATGTAAAATCCTCGGTAAAATCTGAAAGAAAATTTTATCGGTCAGTCACTTGACGTTTTGCCGGTGCGACTCCCTCCCAGTCCCAGGTTCTAACCCTGTCGAATGCCATTTAAAATGTCAAATGTCATGAAAAGTAGAAAAGTCATGCAATTTTTTATGAACCTTTGACATTTTGATGACTTTTGACACTTTGCATGACATTTGACAATTTACAAGGCATTTTAATGGCACGCACCAGGACTTGCGCCTAAGATGGCAATGTTAAGTCGTGATGGCAATTAAATCACATTTGCCACTTAACTATCTATCTGAAAGTGTTAATTTCTAAAACATCTAAGATTTGGTGGGATGCCCGCCCGGTAAAATCCGAAGGAAAATTTTACCCGACAATTTGCATTTTACATGACATTTTGAAAGATGTGGGACTGGCCCCTGGTGCACATGGATCGCGTGTTTGTTGCGTGATCATTTTGTTGTTCATCGTGTCATTTTGTTCGGTCTATACAGACCCTTTTTTATCTCACACAAAAAATACCTAGTCATTTTTTCAACCTAGTTTATGCGACCTGTGTGCATGTGTAGTTTCACTTGATTCCATCTAGTGTTTTATTAAAATTCAATACTTTTTCTTTGGCTACAACGGTTGCGTGCAAGCTGTGAATGGAGGTGTCAGTATTTAAATTACTACATGCACTCGCTTGACTTGACCTACTCCCAGTTAGCATTTCAAAAATCTGGTTTTATATTTTTTAAATAAGAAAATATAAAAAATATACTTAATTGATATTTATTTATATTTCTTCACGGTTTTTTCTCCAGGGATATTTAATGCTACATTCTTTTTGAGAGATTTTCTGAGATTATATATAATTATATCTTCTGAATTTACATTCACACTTTTTGGAACGCTACTTTGAGTATGTTGCTTTATTATTGTGTATGCTCACTACTGAATGCAGGGTGGTCGGCATTTATATTATATTTCCCTTTTTCTCTATTCTTTTCTCAGATTATGATGACAATTTTTATTGTCACTAGTCTCAATGAATCAATCTTTTTATTTATTTCAGTCACAATATCTCTATGCGTCACTTGAATAATCCCCCTCTCAATAAAACCAGACGCAATAAAACGTGTGTGTCGGTGACAGAAAGCTTGGAACGCTGCCACATTTATGCTATATTTACAACCAATTTAGACGTGGATATATACCACATTTGAGCCACAATGGCACCTTGGTTCCAAAATGTGCTTTAGCTGTGGATTTGCAAATAATAGTAGCCAAATTACTGTGTGGTTGAATTGAAACCCTGTAATTTTCACATTATCTCGAAATCCTGTGTGGTGGATTAAATTGGCGCCGAGACAATGGTTTTAGTGTATTATTTGTGCCTGTTATTTCTGTTGATACGTAAATATACGCCACGCCCCCCCCCCCCAGCATTAGCTGAAATTTCCAATGAGATTTGCAAATTTCGCAATTTGTTGTGTGTGTGTTTATGAAATTTGCCCTAGCCATCTGGCATCATTTCGAATTTCACCACCCATGAAATGTATCTGAGTGATTTGAGTTGTAAACTGGTGGATGCATTTCAAAGTTGAATGTAAGATACTGATAAAAATTCCTGAACGTTATTTTTTCTCTTCTGAAAAAGTTAAGTGTCGGGCGTAAAGGTGACATCAAACAGCAATAAAAAATTGAATATGCATTGGGATGGGAGCAATTTTGTCGCATTATTTTGTGTTTATCGAGCAATACCGCAGCATTACATTTCCTATTCCAGTTCTAAATATTTGGCACTTTTTTACAAACGAAGTTGTTCTTTTTGCATTTTGCATTTTTCTCTTTCAGTTTAGTGCAATTTTTTCATCTAGGTATACTCCGCGAACCGCACGCTATGCATTTTTCTGAAGGAAACACTCCATCATGCTGTCATCGTTGAAAAAAATCGTTCTGGAAGGAAAAAAAGCAGGAAAACAACATTTCAGGAAAAACATTCGACACTTGTACATGACTCCGCCTTCTTCTTTTTGAAATATTTTTCTTTTTGTGAAAGTGAATACATAAGTATCCTGCTCACGCATTATCGACCAAGACATAAATATTTTTTGGCGCATACTTTGCTGCCCGCCGAGTATACACTGAAACAGTTTTGCACGCATTCCATTAGACAAATGGTTTTCATTTTTGAACGGGGTAGGTAAATGGGTATACTAAATACATATAGATAATTTGCATGTATTTTTATTGAACATTAGACAATATATGGCGTTGCGCTGATTCACACTTAGTACCTTCAAGTGTAATAACTTTTTTAAGGTTCTTTTTCATTCTACATTTGCAACTTGAAAAATACTATTACTTTTTTGCCTAAATAACTCTTGATGTTCAGTGAAGAGATTCGATTGTGGGAAATAGTCACAAATTTTATTGCTATTTTACGATATAATTTTCCACTGTTGCCGTTACGTGTTCTTGTTGTGCAAGATTTAATTACCAATAAGTTTTTATGGCGTTGGTACCAAGTATCAACAATTTTCTAGGTCCGGTATTGATAAATAGGTATACGTATTTACGTGTTTTTGTAAAAATACCTGGATATGTAAAAGTCGACGAAATTTTCACTCTACAACTTTGTTCCACTTATGTAACGATTACTTATGTCTTAAATTCAAAGTTTAACGGACGGATTCTATTTAGTTCACACTTGATTTGATTCAGTGTGACATTTTAATGAGAGAACAATTTACATATTTACGACCTTTGGCTCACCACCAATATTTCGTAAAGTGTTTGAATCGGCTGAGTTAAGGATGGCGTGTCGACTTTACATGTTTACAATTTTTCCCTTAAAAATTCCCCGTTCTCCCCGTAACTGTCCCCAACGAATTTTTGCAAGTTGAACG
Organism: Sphaerolaimus hirsutus; assembly: GCA_964036195.1. Classification (NCBI taxonomy): domain Eukaryota; kingdom Metazoa; phylum Nematoda; class Chromadorea; order Monhysterida; family Sphaerolaimidae; genus Sphaerolaimus; species Sphaerolaimus hirsutus. Next base: position 6,813,732 of record OZ038455.1, on the reverse strand, counting down.
AATATTTTGCCGATTTTCGTTCAAATCAACTTATTTTTTTAATTCCGCGGAAACTCTCGCTGATTTTTATAGCTATTTACCTACCATTTAGTTTTGCCCCGAGATCAACACACTTCAAAAATGTCCGAGAATAAAATCACTTTTTTCATTCACTTGAAAAAATTTACAACTTCACTTGAACTAATGTCATATCAAATATCAATGGCATAATACAATAACTCAGATACGTTCATTCACATTTCTGCTCATAGTATTTAGGTCTAGATAAATATTTGCGATGGAATGGCGCCATGGCGCTGGTGCTATTTGACGGCGCCACTGCCGCTTGTTTTTAGCGCCATTAGTGATAGCGCCATTTTTTGGAAAGCGCCATGGCGGCCTCGGCGTTGGGCGCCATTCTTCTTGGCGCTTTCCATCACTATCGCATGCACGCATATGCCTCATGACTAGTGATGGAAAAAGCGCCATGGCGCTTTTCCAAACCCAAGCGCCAAGCGCCAATGGCGCCAAGCGCCAGCGCCAGATATTTTGTTCCTGGCGCCAGGCAAAAATGGAGCCAAGCGCCAAAAGCGCCATGGCGCTTTTTATGGGTGTGGCGCCAAGCGCCAATGGCGCCACAGCAAAATAGCGCCAAGCGCCAAAAGCGCCATGACACTTTTTCCTTTGGCGTTAGCGCCAGGCGCCAGCGCCATGGCGCTTTTCCATCACTACTCATGACGTTTTTTGTTCCCGGTTGTAATGTGGAAAACTAAACTATTGATAAAAGCGTGCAAATGCATCAATGGCCGGTCCAAATTTATCGAACCTGCATCAGTGATTTGTTTCAGTTTCAGGGTATTACCGTAATCCTCATAATATAATGGCGCAGTCCTATCACATTTCTTTCAACCTTTTTTGAACTGTCATTTTATTTGTGGTACCTTATTTTGACAGTTTCGAAATGGCTACGCATAGTTGATACAGGTATTCGAAAGTCTCGTAAGTACAAAAATCGCTATGTCGCTCAATTGCAGCCATGTTCTTCTATTACAAGAAATACTGTATGTTTGCTCTATTTGGAGGGTTCCATTGGTAAAAGTGATGGGATAGTAACTATCCTAACTATTTGACAATGCGTTCTTTTGTGTGTTTTTGTTGTTGTTTTTTTCATTTTTGGCCGCGTATTGTTTTTTACAAAGATCGCCCGTTCACCTATACATTTATTTTTTTCTTCTGTTTATTATAGGCAAGATATGCGTTAGATGAAATGATATGCAAAATGTGTATGTTTTGACGAAATGTTTCACAAGTCATTAATACTTATAGATCTTTATAGTCCTTACACTAGTTTTCATATTTAACAATTATATACACATTTAATATCTATTTCACATGTCTTCTTAATTAAATACTTCGAATATACTGAAACTGAATGTTTGCATTTTTAATTTGCACATTTGCCCACTTTTGTTGTTAGGCAAAATTTTGCACTCATGTTTCCAGTAAAATCAAACGTTGCCAGAATGCATTTTGTCTATTTTGATTAAAACGTTGGCACATTAATGTGACACGTGTAAATTTGTAATGTATTTAGCGAGGTGTAAATTTTTACACTTTCACTACTCAAATAGAATATGTAAATACTAATTGCCCAAAACGCATTAGTAGAGAGTTGATTTGTACATTTGTACAACTCCCAAGTCAATTAATTTTATAGTTGTTTTTAGTGTGACAGGTTTGCAATGAAACAGAAGATTGCAAAATAATTGTTACAAACAAAACATTTTCCAAGTTTTGTGACCCTCCATTTCTTACAGAATTTAAATTTGTTCCATTTTAAGTTCAGACTGTTCCATATTCTACCAATTGTCACAAATAGTTCAAATAAACATGGATACCTTTGCCATAAGGGAAAATCCCCCAAACCAGTTTTACACTGCAAAATGCCACTATTTACATGTATTATATATGTATGTATTTTCACTGTTTACTCAGTCATCATTTGCTTGAAACATGCTGCAATACTGTTTATTTAGAACTTGCATTTAATACATACATTTAGAAAATAAATACATTTTTGGCAGTTCACAGCAGCTGGTTTGACAACATCGAAATGTCACTCAAATATTTCTGCTTAAACCTCCTCTCAATGTTATTTCAAATTTGTTTTTGTGGTCTTGATCGTTATTTTTATGCCAGAGACATTTTCTGGAAAGGTTTTGTTTGCCAGAGTTCTTGTTTTCTTTTTTTTTGTGCACTGCACATGTTGGTTTGAAACAAATTCCTTATTTTTTTATTATATTTGTTCAAATCACATTTCACTGTACTTTTGTACACATTCATGCTGTTTGTTTATTATCCCCACAACTTTTGTCAAATTTCTCTGATCTAATTTCATCCTGGTTCAAAAATAAGTAATTTCAATGCAAATAAGCAACTTTATGGAACATTTCTAAAAAAAACAACTTTGACTACTGCCGCTGCCCCTATACATTTCTAGCTGTGTCAAAAGTTCTATGTGCCTAATGTAGAAAAACAATATTCAAAAAACAACAATTCAGTGTTCACTGACAGTTGTCAGCTGCCAGCTAACAAAAGTAGGATGCAAATCAGCTGTTTTTGTTTGATTTCAAATGACATGACAATTGGTGGGCAAATTGTATGTTTAACTTTTGGCCTGGACGCATTTCGAAGGGTTTTCTGTTGAGAAGGAGTTTTCTTGGCAGTTCAAATGTATGGTTTTTTATTTTTGAGCAGGGGTGGAAAATTTGCAATGCATCCTGAAAAACTGTTAAAGAATCAGTTTTTTTCCGGTACGAATTTTGTATCATGAACTGATGTCAAGCGCATGCCAAATTACCCAAATACCCTAATTTTATCGGTTGATCATTTTTTCGAGAAATACATTTTATTTATATTTGTGTAACTACAAAAAATCGGACTGTCGGAAAATACGGTAATGAAATTGCCGTAAAGTATTCGCTTTCCGACACAAGTTGACAGAAAACATGCTATAGTGTGGGGGGAGGGCATCATTAAAGAGGTCGCATAAAATATTAATAAACTTGAAATGTTTGTCATATATTTATAGCTGCTTAGCTTGTGGTTTGTCCAAGGACGCACCCAGGGGTCGGGGGGGGGGGGGGTCCCCCCCCCTCCCCAGGGCAAATATAGAAAATGCCAGGATGAACCATTTTATATTGGGAATTTGTTGGCTGTTTGCCAAAAAAATTGCATGCAAGTGTGTATTTTTTCTTCGCCTCACAATATATCTCAATAACAGAGTGTATATAGTGGACATTGGTGCCAACGCCAATGCCAATTTAGCCATGGCGTGGCGCCTACAACTGTCGGAAGCACCATGACTCCATTCCGTTATTATTGTTAATAGGTGCCAATTTTTTGTGGGGGGGAGGGGAGTCAGGGTCCGTACACAATGTGCCCCCCCGACTCAAAAATCCTTGGCATACGTCCCTGGTTTTGTCTAGTTTCCATCGATTCTTTTTAATAACAACTATTTGCCAGTGTCGGTTGCCAGCCGGCTTCACATGTTATGACTTTTTTATGCTCGCTGACTTTTGGACAAGCTTATTGTTGTTGGCACATGTTATGCATAAAGCGACATGGGCGCGGCAGTTTCGTGTTAGATAGGCTGCGATTTATTTAGGGCTCGGAATATGAAACCGGGTATCCGGAAGCCCCCCCCCCCCATTGTCCCCAACATTTGGACTCGCATTTCCGGATATTGGTGGTGGACAGAATAGTATTTACAGTAGTTATGGAACGGCGCCATAAAAATGGCGCTTGCTCCAATGGCACCGATAGAGAAAATGGCGTCATTCCTTCACTAACCGGAATGCAACAATAAGTGCTCTGACTGAGCCCTGACTTAAATGTTCCAAACTTCCCATTCGAGCTGTGTAAATATTAGCGCTTTGATTTACATTTTATAAATAGATATTTATAAACACCTTCCCGATCAAGTCCGGCCCCCCATTTTTTATTTTACTTCTGACGTCCTATCTCCAGTTCTAGGACGCGCCAGAAGCTGAAACTCGGGGTAGATATTGGCGCAACCCCCCTCTACTTCGCTTGAATTGGAGGGGGCGTGGCGATCCCCTACAGGGTGGGTCACCCTAAGTGCAAACAATTTTCGTGGCTTTTTTAGTGTCCCACACAGGTCCGGCCCCCACTGATTTCTTGCGCTGCGGGTGCTGTACCTCCAGCTGTGGGAGGGATATAAATCTAAAATTTTGGGGATTTGTCGCCAACACCCATCCCCTACTATACACTGGCCAGGCAGTTTTTGGCAACTCACCACAGTGTGGGGTGCAGCATTCAAAATTTATCAAAACATTACTGTCCCACAGGTCCAGCAGCCAATTGAATTTAAAAAAAACACTTTTGAGTTGTTTTAACACCAAAGTGATTGATAATGTCAAATAAGCATTAAATATCCTCTATAAATATCTTATCCCACCAAAAACTGCCCACCACATGAACCAATCCCCTAATGTGGCTGACAAAAAATTACTTTTTACAACTTTTTTATTAGACACTTGAACTGCTGGTTTACAATAATTTTTAAGGGAGTGTTCAAGGTTTCAAGTTGTGTAAAAAACCTTAACTCCAAAATGCCTTCATAAGAAAATTTGCTTGGGGTGAATTTCAAATTGAAAAAATGACATCATTGCAGGAACAAAAATAAGTAAAATTTACAATTTTTAATTTACCCCTAGCAAATTTTCTTATGAAGGCTTTTTGGAGCTAAGGTTTTTTACACAACTTAAAACCCTTAACCCTCCTCTATAAAATATTGTAAACCAACAGTTCAAGTGTCTAATAAAAAAGTTGTAAAAAGTGATTTTTTGTCAGCCACATTAGGGGATTGGTTCATGTGGTGGGCAGTTTTTGGTGGGATAAGATATTTATAGAGGATATTTAATGCTTATTTGACATTATCAATCACTTTAGTGTTAAAACAACACAAAAGTGTTTATTTTTTAAAATTCAATTGGCTGCTGGACCTGTGTGGGACAGTAATGTTTTGATAAATTTTGAATGCTGCACCCCACACTGTGGTGAGTTGCCAAAAACCGCCTGGCCAGTGTATAGTAGGGGATGGGTGTTGGCGACACATCCCCAAAATTTTAGATTTATATCCCTCCCACAGCTGGAGGTACAGCCCCTGCAGTGCAAGAAATCAGTGGGGGCCGGACCTATGTGGGACACTAAAAAAGCCACGAAAATTTTTTGCACTTAGGGTGACCCACCCTGTAGGGGATCGCCACGACCCCTCCAATTCAAGCGAAGTAGAGGGGGGTGGCGCCAATATCTATCCCAAGTTTCAGCTTCTGGCGCGTCATAGAACTGGAGATAGGACGTCAGAAGTAAAATAAAAAATGGGGGGCCGGACTTGATCGGGAAGGTGTTTATTTGTAGTATTTTTTGAATCACTTTATTTGTAGTGTCATTTCACTGACCCTACAGCGACATTGTTTTTTTGGGAGCCACGCATCTGCTGTAGAAAATTTCAATTTGGTCAGTGTCCAATTAGAAGCCAACTATTGCACCTACACTTTGTAAATCCAAAATACTGCTTTATTACATTTTGAAGACAGTGTCGCACTTAAAAAGCGCACTTAATTCACAACTGACTTTCAATTTTTCTCCATACCGACCGACTTTTCGAAAGGCTCATTTCCTAACCCATTAGATAAGTACATTGGCCATTTTTGCATGCATTTTTGAACATCACAAAGGAATAAGAAAAATTGCCGCACTTCCGTTACTTCGCGTGTTCCAAATGCAGGGGCCAGACCCAATTAGAACGTAGGGTGCTTGTAGGGCGCTGGTAAGGCGCTGGATACCTAAATTAAAGTATAAACTTGTGCAGATTTTCAGCACTTACTCGCGTGCCGGGCGCCTTATTTCAACCTTACGTTCAAATTGAATTTGGAGCCAGGTCTTTTTAAAAGTCGTAAAATTGTAGGATTTCGATGGGAGTTGAACCGTGTTTTCTACACTGATCAAACAGAATGTGTTACCATATTTTGATGAATATAGTCAAATTGTGATTATCAATTGTAAATTTCGCAGCAAGTGCACACACATAGTGATAGCAATGTGATATAATTAGTGGTCTTTTATTCAGATGTGATATGGTAGATTTTATCGTAAAGTGTTCAGTCAGTGAACTATATATAAATAAATAGCTCCATGTTCCAAGCTATAGGAAAATGTAATAAAATATTTTTATGCCCTTTTGGTTCCTGTGTAGTTGGGATGGAACATTTTCGGGGTTTGATGGGAAATTTGTGGTTGCATAAATTTTTTTCTGCGGGTGCCGTGTGAAATTCAGGTCAGATTTTTTCAGCCGCGAATTTTTATTTAGCTCTAAACGTCAGATTTTTTCAGATTCACACTTTAGCTTTTTAATCGAGTTCTTGCGTTCACTTGGCTTATTCCTCACCTAGCAACGATGTGTATTGCGTAAGCTCATTTTATTTACCAATCGTCCTTGAATAGCCCCCGGGGTGTTTATTCTCAATTAGACAATTTTGATGTAAATTTCATTCTAAAAGTGTCATTTTAATCAAAATTTCCGCTTCATTTTTGAGCAACAACTTCCCATATTCGTATGTCGAAATGAATGTTTTTGTTGCATTTTCATGCCGGACTTTTAACTACCTACCACGCTCACTCCAGCCGGGGGACTTATTCAAGCGAGACTTTACGTTGTTTTTGTTGCTGAATGCCTTTTTTTATCGTTCCTTCAACACTGTGGACGTATTTATTTTAGCATGTCAGATTATTCGGAGGGGGGGGGGCTTATTTAAGAATTTAAAAGTAAAATAGGTATGGTAAGTTGAGTGAGCGAGTGTTGCGTGACTGATCATGATTAGTTTGAAGCAGTTTTCATTTGGAATTTGATGGCCTGATTTCAGTCCATTATTAAGTAGGATACTTTCTGCGCACTTTAAAGTTGCTTCATTAGAGGTTGGATTGAACATTATTATTAGGATATTAGAGTGTCTATATGTATTTCTTACGGAATATATAGCACATTGTCACGGGGTGAATTCAGCACTTTGTCAACTATCAGGGTCGGGGAAAGTTGCAAATTTCAAACCGAACTTTTTTGATTACTTCCTCCCCTGGTGAAGTTACAAAAAGTGTCAGAAATACAAAAGTGACAATGTTTGTGCAGGTCAACAGAACTTTCACCTTCTCACTGTTTGAATAATGCCATTTCTTGTTCTTCACACTTCTATTGTCACTTGTCCCGGAATTGACTTGGCATGATGCCAATAAAAGCACCACATTTTCGCGAAACACCGGCCACTATAATGAGGTGTGGCTCTGTGGCACCAGCGTATAACATGCAATTTGGTGCCATTCTTGAGGTTATACACGACGACAACTGGACTGGACCACCCCGATTTTAGCATTTTTAGTCGCTGCAGTCAGTTTTTTGGCCAAACTTTTTTCCACTCGAAAGTCCAAGCTTATTTCCGCTCATTGTGTTATTTCGCATGCGCACACGGGGAATGGCGGATTCCCCATAACCGCGCATTGCACATTTGTAATAAACCTCCCATAAGTGCCGCACATTCCACAAATTAATAAGTTGCACATGGGGACATAATATTCCCCATGGCGGGCAAAGATTCAACGCCAAAATGGGTATCCATTTGCCATAACACAAAGTATGCACAGCCCTCATGTGCAATCTTCTGTGTCCATGTGCAATTTGTGCAGATGTGAAGGGTCCAAATTCATAGTATTTACAATAATGCAAGTTAATGCAAAAACACAGCTGCCCTTCATTGCATAATAGTGTCAATTATACAGATTATCCAAATATTACTGGCCATTGGCACTATCTGTCACTGTTGTATTTGGGGTTGATTAAAATCTATGAATTTAAGCTGGCTGATTATTTAGCCAATATTGAAAATCGATTTGTTTTAATTGCTTGAATGAAACTGTCTCATTTTTAGTCAAAGCTCTCTGAAGGGAATTTAAATAGATCACTAGAATCTATTCCAAATGATAACCAGTAGTAGCCATTTTCAGCAAATATATGGCCCTAAACATACTTTTTAGTTGACAACTGAAAGGTCCAATGCTGATAAATCTGTTTTAAATACATTTCAGTTTTCCAGAATAAATAAGTTTATGAAGATTAAAAATCTAATATTGACTAATACTGTTCAGAGATAAAAATAATTCACTATGGTAAACTCAAATGTATTCAAAATAGATTTATCAGTTTTGGAAATTTCAGTTGTCAACTAGTGTGTGTCAACAGTATATACAATAATGCAAGTTAATGCAAAAACACAGTTGCCCTTAATTGTATAATAAATAGTGTCAAGTACACAGATTATCCACATATTTATGGCCATTGAAACTTTCTGTCACCATTGTATTTGGGGTTGATTAAAAATACAATTTTTAAGCTGGCTGATTTGTTTGCCATTATTGAAAATATATTTTTAATTGCTTGAGTCAAACTCAGTCTCATTTTTCAATGAATAAGTTGATGCAAATAGAAATCTAATATTGAGTAATACAGTTGACAGAGATCAAAAATCAGTCAGTATGGTAAACTCAAATGTGTTCAAAACAGATTTATCAGTTTGGGAAATTTCAGTTGTCAACTAGTGTGTGTAGGCACAATCACATACATTTACTTGCACTTGTTTGCACATTCAGCTCAATACTCACTAATCCCTGTGATTTCACAGCTGCATACTTTGCATTATGGGGAATTTACTGGTGCCATGTGCAATTTTTGCCACTTGAGACTCGCCATATATGTGCAATCTTTGTTCTGCCATGTGCAATTGACGGCACTCATGTGCAATGTTAGGTTTGTGCAATACAGGAGAAAAATTGTGCAACGTATTTGCATGTGGAATACGCCGTATGGGAAATGCGTAGGGTCTCGCGCACACTAGTTTTCACACGAAATTTCGAAAACTGACAAATCAGCTTAGAACGCATTTGAGTTTCATACAATGAGGTGGCCGTCAACTACAGTTGACGGAGATTAAAATGACTCATTGTGGAAAACTCAAACACGTTCAAAGCTCATTTATGAGTTATCGAAATTTCGTGTGAAAACTAGTGTGCGCAGGGCCAATTGGGCACTTCCGCAACTCATTTTTGAAGTACATTTAGTTTCGTATCCAAAATGTGTTTTCGTCATTTGGATACAGAAATGTATAGCGGAAAAGTTTTCGGGGATCCATAAAATCAGACCTCACATGTAGCAAAAAAATGAATATTAATCAAACTTAGGATTTACTTGCTGAAAGAGGACAAATCGCTTTGAAGATGACATTTTATAACGGCATCAATCAGGCAATTTTTATATTGTGATATTTTTAGATTAGAAAAACTGTCCACCAAGAAAACGGCATTTTTTGTGCCCGAAAGTTCTTTCTTGGCATCTTTGACTTATTTACAGTCTAAATAAATGATATCCCATCTATATTGCAAAAATCTACGTAACTTTTGCTTAACTTTGAGATGTGATGCAAACCATAAAAAGTAAAAAGCGGACAAAGAATAGAGAAAAAACGGTCCGTCAGTCAACAGGAAATTGACACCAATCCAATTCAAGTATCTTTTCGTTGCCCCTAGGCACCCCTGTTTTTGCACGAAGATATGTGATGGGTTACTCGAGTTCATTTGTCTTCAAAATTCGATCTGGTGCCATTCACAGGCATGTAAAATATCAAATATCATGTCACGCATGCCGAGTGTCAAAAGTCATGTAAAATGTCCTGTATTTAAAATGTCAAATGTCATGCAAAGTGTCGAAAGTCATGTAAAATGTCCTGTATTTAAGATGTCAAATGTCATGCAAAGTGTCGAAAGTCATGTAAAATGTCCTGTATTTAAAATGTCAAATGTCATGCAAAGTGTCGAAAGTCATGTAAAATGCCCTCAAACAATAACTCACTTGATTTCACATTTTACTGATTGTAGGAAGCAATAGCTTACTTGTGTAGGTAAAATAAATTTGAAATCTTTAGAAATTGTCGGTGGAAAATTTCACATCAATTCAGGATCAAAAAAGCGATGAGCATTCCTTAAAATATTTCAGATTTTTTTCAAATGATCACAATACTTTCAACTTATTTTTAGTGCAATCTTCACTCATAACTAACACACCTTCCAATACACGAATCAAGTAAGTCAACAAAATGTACAAGAATGAACAAGTGAACTTTCCGGGCTGCGCTCATCTTGTATTTACAAATTGATTATATAGCCTGCGAGCATGCTTGAGCTTACACGTTGAAAAATAGGCGCTGGTAAATGGCGCCTACACCAATATAAATGGCGCTAGGCGCCAAAATGAGACGCCCGTCAACTCATAATTCGGCTTTTGAGTTGACTGGAATGAGATGTCTGTCAACTGCAGTTGGCGGAGGTTTAAAAAAACTCTTTCTGTAAGTTAAGTGTATTCAAAGCTGAGTTATGAGCACCCAATCGTATACGTTACCTAGTAAATTAGTGCGTGCGGCAACGATAAATATGAAAAGCTATAGATACTCGAAATTGTTCCTAAATCCTAGTTTTTGATATTTTTAAAACAAGACACTTCAAAATGGCGTTAAGCGCCATTTTACAATTTTCACACCACTAATGCTAACGTGCGTCCATGTGGAGCTTTCTTCAGATTAACTCGGCTTGACTTGACTCGGTTTTTCGATAAATATTTTTGAGATGGCTTTTTCTATATATTTTTCCTTTTTGTATTTTTTTTGCAAATGATCGTAGATTTTATGGATTTCATACGTTTCAGTATTTCTGCCCATTTTCGTCGGAATTTTTCAGAGCAAAATTTTTTAATGAGAAACATGTGCTTTTTATACTTTTAGCGCGTATTAGCATCCAGATCAGAAGTCAGAACTCGCATAAATAACTCTCTTTTTCAAATAACTGTTCCACGGTGATTTAAGACCCCAGCTAATTTTGCCTCCGTGACATTTGTTTCATAGGGAATTTGCATTTTTCTATAATTTCAAAAAAATTACTCATTGGGCTAAAAGTATGTAGAAGGGTAATTTCTACTGGAAAAATAAATAACCTGTGTACTTGTAATTTACCTGTTGTCTCTAATAAATATAAAAATACCATAATTCTTCTAATAGAGTGGCTAATTGAGTCATGTCCATCGATCTACCATATCCCATCTGAATAAAATCCAAAAATTTGTAAAAAATATATCATCAGATTACATTATCCTCACTATGGGAGAATTTGGCGCACAAAAAAACGTCGGTGCTTTATTCATAAAAATACGGTAACATTCTTTATATAGCGCTCAGTAAGTAGAATCAGTAGACCTAGTAAAATAACTAATTAGTGACAAAACGAATGTGTAGTAAAGAATGCTATAAATAGAACAGTAGCTTATACTAGGCCAAGTTTGTTAGCTTACATGTGTTAGCTACATGTGAGTCTTATTATGACCAGATGATATATGCTCATTTGTCATTGGGGGTTGACTCTTGGTTTTTGTTAAGTATGAAGGGGGTTTTTAGGGCGGCTATTCGAGGGGGGGTTATTGTGTACTGTATTTATAATTGGGTAGTGGGTTGACGTCGATTTATTACAGAGTCAAATGTCTTAATATTGATAGCTTTATTCAGGTACAGTTTTATTCATTTAAGGGTAAAAACTAAAAATACAGTACAGAATGATAATTGAATCATGGGCTTTGAACCCGTTCGTGGCTGAAAAAAATAATATCGATGAAAAAAGGTTTAATATTTTTGAATCCTACTTTTGCAAAGGCTTTTCAATGTTTTTGGTGACAATAGATATGTGATATGTGCTTTCTATTGAATTCCCCGCAAATGACAGTCAATCTACGTGTATACTTGATAAATACGTAAATACAAGCGTTGTATTTACGTGTCCTGGTGTAAAAAATAGCGCCGGCGACAGATTTCTAAAAAATATCGAGTATCGACATCGAAAGGTATTTATATCGTCCCAATCCCACTCAAGAATAAATGCCTCGATTTACCCCCCCCCCCCCCCGCACAAAAATGTCGCATTTTTGAACCAGTGTGCATGTATGCAGTGCTACGTTGCTGCAGTCGTGTGCAATGCACAGCAAAAAATTCAATTTCACTCCTCTATGAATGTATTCTACGCGGACCGGTGGAAAAAGTATTCACTTTATGGTACACTGTTGTATTTTACTGAATAGTGATGTATTTGCGCCTTTTATTGCTATTTTACTTTTCGTTGGCGCCTTTTTTTGGCGCGTGGCGCCTATATACTAAAATTGCGCTCGGCAGGGAAATGCGAGTCGATTTGAAGACGGGATTTAGCATCACACATGTCATAAGCCTTCTGAAAATCTAGGGAGATTTACCGGGTTTCCTTGAATTATCCCCCCTATTCTATAGACGCTATTACACCTATGTTATTGTTGAATTTTTCTGCTTCCGACTATGTTACAAAAATAATGGAATTTTGTAAAATTTCTCGCGAAATAATACCCCCCCTCGAATAGGCCCCCTTGAATAAACCTCCCTCAAAAATTTTCCGGCGAAATAATAAACCCCCTGGGGTATTTCGATGAAATATGGTATATTTTTGATAGAATTTTTACATTTCGGCTTGCGCTTTACGCCATTTTTTCAAACGCCTATTTATCTGACAAGCCGAACTATTTTACATGTAAATTTGTTGGGCTGTGTTAGGTGGAAATGGAGCTCACAAAAATCGGAAATGTCAGGGCTCCTTAAACTTTGCACATACTTGACTTTTTCGCGCGCAGTCAATTTAACGTTCGAAATGGTGACTGTTTACTTTCGATGTGAGAATGTATCATTATTTCAGTTCAAGTTAGTGCGATATTGCGTTTACGAATGTGGTATACTCGGCTGACATGATACTCTGCCCTCGCACTCATTTATGTCTCACGTTGGCAGCGTGCCAATGGTGATAAAGCATGCGATGTTTGTGTAAAAGATGAATAAAATCATCATTGTTGTGAATTGGTTGACGTATAGCGTTATAACAGCGATGACTTTTTACAACTTTTTTTGAAAATCGCATGCATTAAAAAACCGTTGGCACGCTTCCAGCGGAACCACGCGTGCAGGGTGTAAAGTAGGGTGTCAACTTTCCGTTTTCCGTTTTCCGTTTACGCTTTCCTCAGGCAAATTTTTTTCCGTTTCCGTTTTCCGGCTGCTAAATTTTTTTTCCGTTTCCGTTTCCGTTTTTCCGGCTCATTTTCCGTTTTCCGGCTAAAATTTCAGTTTTTCCGCCTTTTTTCCGTTTTCCGGCTCAATTGTATGTTTTTCCAACTTTTTTTCATTTTCTGGCTCAATTATCTGTTTTCTGTTTCAGCCAAACTGGTAAACATGCATGCAGGTTCTAAATTATGTGAATTGTTTCTATTTCTAGCAAGATTTCTGCAAATTTTTTGATTTCTGGATAAATTTGTGCAATTTTTTTTCCGTTTCCGGCAAAATTTCAGCAAATTTTTTCCGTTTCCGGCATAATTTCAGCAAATTTTTCTGTTTCCGTTACCGTTTTCCGGGCTTTCATTTTTCCGTTTTCCGTTTTCCGGCAGGTGGAAATTTTTTTCCGTTTCTGTTTCCGTTTTCCGGCAAGTGCAAACTTTTTCCGTTTCCGTTTCCGTTTTCCACCAAAAAGTTTTTGTTGACACCCTAGAGTAAAGTAACTGGAGTATAATTTGGCATTTTTGAGACAGAAATTTTGGTTTGCGGAAGATTTTCCGTGTCCAAAAATTCACCTCGATTAGCATTGGAAAATCCTTGGTGATTTATATTTTTTAAATATCAGAATTAGTCAAAATGTTACATTTATCTATATTTTCTCCTGTTTGTCAGAGTAATTTGATCAAGTATACCGTATTACCTCGAATTACCCCCCCCCCCCCTTGAATCAACCTCCCCTCGAATTAACCCCCCCTCAAATTTTGCTGGCGAAATAATAAACCCCCATGGGGGTATTTCGAGGTAATACAGTATATTATTTATGGGATCAAAAATATTTTTTATATTTTCTCTGCGTTTTTCAGTGAGATCTAATTTTGTTTTCTTTTTGATACATTGTTTGAGATTACCTAAATTTTATCAAAATCATCCATTTTGCGATGCTAACCGCGGTGCATCAAGTAAAGTCTGGCATTTATAAATAGAAAATTAACTCATTACCATTTGCTTCATTAATCACCCTTTCAAAATTGCGTAATTAACATTTCATTCACTTTCATTCTGCAGACATCGCAAAAAATCGACTGCCAAAAGGACAAATTCCAGTGCAATGCATACTAGTCTATAAGGTGCTCAAATAATTCCTATTAATTCATTGCATTTCATTCACATTCGGCATCAAATTGAATTAATCAGTCTATCTATTCTAAATATAAAAAAATTACAACCCTAATCACTCAAAATGAACGCCGCAATAAAAATAGTTATGTCACTAATTTTGGCACTACGCCAAAGCGACGCCGCTGCTAATCTACTGGAGTTGTATGGGAAAGAGGCGAAATTTGTGGATAGCGGGGACGGAATACACCGGGCCAAAATGGGACAGAGTGTGACACTGCCTTGTAAAGTGGTGGATAATGGTGCGTTTTTAGATGAAAATATCCTGTATTTTTTATAAACCCCACCCCCACACTTGGTGGTGTTTTATGGCGGTTAATTTAGTGGTTATTATTGATGGGGTTCGGAATTGTTGATATTGATAGGATTGTCTTTTACTTTTTAATATTGTAGACTAAACTTTTACGTTTCAAATGTCAATGTATTGAGTTTTTTGAAGATAAAAGGAGTGGACACTGGGTAGGTGTTCAAAAATATACCGTATTTCATCGAATTACCCCGGGGGTTTATTTTTTGAGGGTGGGTTAAACGAGGAGTGGGGAGGTATTATGGGTTAATTATTTCGCCAGAATTTTTTTTGAACTCCCAGTACTTATTTGACAGAATTTTTTGTACTCCAATCCAAGTAGAATATTTCCCTACAAAAAATGTACACTTTCACATTTCACCTTTGACACTTTTCAGAGTACGAGGCAATAATGTGGGAACGGGAAGTACCGAACGAAAATACCACCAAATTACTTTTCGCTGAGGATGGCAGGCTCACTCCCGATGATAGGTGGGTATGGGAGATTTTTGAGATGACAAAAGTTTTTTTTTGAATGTCAATGGTTTGATAATGATATTTTGAAGATTTAGTAAATTTATCAGATGCATTTGAGTTTACAGGAATGGGTGATTTTTCGGTTCCGTACACCGTAGTTGAGAAAGACCTGATTCCAGTAAACTCAAACGACGTTTCTTTAATTTAGCGACAAAAAATTTAATAGCGATTTTTAATTTCCAAAACACATTTTCTGTGTATGCATACTTTAAAAAGGTACGCGTACAGGTGAGTTCAGGTACTTTTTCGAAAGTATTAGTGAATGTATTTACCCAGTACTCGAGTATATCTATTTTTCAAGTAAATATAAATACATTTTAACAACTGTGACAAAAATACAGGTTTCGACTGGCTGCCGACGGGATGGGCGGAGTCTGGGACATGATAATCGATTCTGTGGATTATTATGACTCGGGAAAATATGTGTGCATGATTGCGGGCAGTGATAAGAAGATTACGCATGAATTGATTGTGCAAGGTTTGTTTTCAGATTATGTTTTTGTGGATTTATTTTAGGTCCACTTAAGTGGTACTTTTTGATCGGGTAATTTTGATGCTCTATCGTTGGAATTTCTGAAAAGTTGCAGTGAAATCACCACAAGTTATTTTACTCGCCGCTGAGTACAGAAACTTTTTTTACTCGTACTCATGAGTACATGTGTGTAAAATACTTTTTCCCCAGGAAAATGTAAAAGTTAGGTAGTACTTTTTTCCTGAAAAATGTTAAAGCAAGTACCGTATTTCCTTGAAATACCCCCCGGGGGTTTATTGTTTCAGAGTGAAAATTTTGAGAGAAAAACGTGAAAAATGCAACAATGACCACCATTTTAAAGTTTTTACAGCCTTATATAAGGATGTAGATGGTATAAACGATGTTGTAACATAACACAGTAAGTGTTTTGAACGTCTGTTATGCATTTTCCGGACCACAAATCCATAGTGCCCATTTTGAGGGGGGGATTTCGAGGAAATACGGTATTTAGTTTTCTTCACAGAACGTGTAAAAAGTGTGTACTTTTTCATGCGCGTGCTCGCCTACATGTCTCACTTTTTCCTGGCGCCATAAACGGCACCCCCCCCCCCTATTTAGTGCCCCCCTCGGTGACGCTGGTGCCTGACAGTAATCCACTGATTGTGCGCCCCGGTGAACCGATCGATTTGACTTGTAGAGCCAGTGGCAACCCCCCTGCCGAATTGCAATGGAACAAAGTGGTACGTGACCAAATGGGAATTGTGAATCGCACACCTTGTCGAGTAATATATTCTTGGCGGACCGCAAAGTATGCGCCCAAAGTTACTTATGTTTTAGTCGATAACACGCAAAAAGGATACTTATGTATTTTACACACTTTCACAAAAAGAAAAATATTTAAAAATTAAAAAGTCGGAGTTGTACACAAGAAACAAATGTTCTTTTTCCCAGTACGTTTTTTTTGCTGGAAAATTTTTTTATCCTATTAACGATGATGTTATGGTGGAGTGTTCTCTTCAGAAAAATGCATAGCATGCATGCATGGTTACGGTTCGCCGAGTATACCAAAAAGAGTTTCACAAAAAAGAGAATATTTTAAAAAGAAAAAGACGGAGTAGAGTATACCAAAAAAACCCTACCTTCTCAATCCCCCAACAACCCAGGACGAAACCCCTCCATCTACAAGTGTCCAAGGGGGCAAGGCCACCAAAACATCCGCAAAAGGGGGTCGATTTTACATCGCCAAGGCTACTTCCGCGGATTCCGGCACGTACGAATGTACGGCCAGAAACGATTTGGGTGAAGATCGAAGGCAGATAAGGGTCAATGTGCATTGTGAGTTTGGTTTTGGTTGAGGTTTTTGGGTGGGGTTGGGTTTTTGGGTTTTTCAAATGTATGTTTGAGTGGTATTTTGCAATTTATTTATGCGCACGTGCGCATTTTCACATACAAATTAACAGTGGGTATTGATTTCATTGGTTGTATGTTTGTGGTAGCAAAAAAAATTTCTGCAAAATAGATAGTTGGCCTTTATGGGCGGTGTTCTCACTTGCCACCCTCCCCCCACTAATAGCGGGGGGGGGGGGGGTATTTTTGAAGCAAATACTTCATTTCTTTGTGACTCATTGTTTTATTTATGTATAAGTTAGAATGTATTTTCCAGCGCCAAATGCCAGCGTTGATGGTAAGGATTTTCTATGTTTCGTGCTTGGGTGTTCGTTTTCTATGTTCTTATGATAGTAGATGTGAATGTGCTACATATAATTAGTGTTGTGTTACCTTTCCGCATGTAATGTTGCCTAAATATTCATCATAGTGATGTTTTTCATTGGGTTATGTGTGGGTTTCGGATGGGTAGACTTCTTATCAAATTGCTAAAAAGCCCTTAAATTTTAGAAGTTAGCTAATAGACGAAATTGTGATGTGCATACACAAACATTTTTTGAAAATGTTGAAAAATATAATCATAATATTAGATGAAATTCGAATAGTACCACCATTGGCCAATACCGTATTACCTCCAAATACCCCCAGGGGGTTTATTATTTCGCCAGCAAAATTTGAGGGGGGGGGGATAATTCGAGGGGGGAGGGGGTTTATTCGAGGGGGGGGTCTATTATTTCGCCAGAAATTATCGGAAATTCCCCATACACAGTTGTAGAAAAATCGAACAATTACATAGATTTATATGTGTTTATAGGCATATATTACTGTATATACACAAAAACCCTTCCCTAACGTCACTTTATCATCAGTTTTAACGTGTGTTCTGCATTGTACAGATCACAAACTGCGGTATTTGTCATGTACGGGGGTCATGTCAATTTTAGGGGGGGTATTTCGAGGGGTGGGTTTATTATTTCCTCAGCCGAAATTTAGGGGGGTATTTCGAGGGGGGGGGGGTTAATTCACGGGGGGGGGGATAATTCGAGGTAATACGGTATATGGTAAAGTACAAACACATGTTGTCATTTTGCTGTGTCTCCACCGGTGTCTCTCAATTTTCCGAAACGTTTTCTTAAAAATATTATCACAATGCGGCACCATTGAGCATTCAATTCTGCGTTAAAATGGGTCGCAATCAAAGCGCGGTCAAAATAATGTAAATATGTACCTACAGACAGAAATAGTTATATTCACCCCTATTAAAGTTGTCCCTTCCCATTTATTAAACTGGCGCCATTGACCAGTGACCCCTTAAATCTGGAACTTTTCCCATTTCTACACCACAGGGTGGCGCGCCTTAGAATCCCTACATCCCTGCAAAATCCCTACGAAAAACCTACCCTAAACCCTACTTTTGCGCCCTACGCAGTCGCGCCCCAAGTGCACACGCCGCACAGAATGATCGCCGGCGCCATAGGGGAATCTGTCAATTTGACGTGCGTTTTTGTGGCCGAACCGGAACCGCAGGTCACTTGGATGCACAACAATTTTCCGTTGGAGGTCAGTTTTTTTTGTTTTTTTTAATGATTGGGGAGGTGGGTGTTTAAGGGAAGATTATTTGAGGATGGCCTGTTTTTCACCATGTTTCTATTCTGTTTTCTTTGCTATTCTAGATTTTCGCCTAATTGTTCAACCTTCCTTCAAATCAGTAACGTTTCCTTTTCAAATAATAAAAAACATTACAGCACTTCATGCATTTAGACGAAAAGATATCAAAATCACCGCACAATGGATAGCCGCCCCTTTTGAATTCAAAAATTTGATTTTACAAAAAGATTTGATTCTGGAAAGTAAACATACATAAATTTCTAAACCCAAAATATTATAAAATACATTTTCTGTAGTAACATTACTACCCCCTCCCCAATTTTCCGAACAAAATTCCCACTTTCAATTCCCCCCCCCCAGTTGTCAACTCCGGGCCGTTTGGCAATGTTCCAAGCAGTTCGCGATAATCACACGGAAGTTTTCCTGAGTATCAATGACGTGAACGAGGCGGATTTCGGCACTTACACGTGCAGAGTGGCTAATCATATGGGCGAGAAAAAAGTGGATGTCGCATTGACTGGTTCGTTTCATTGGTGGTTGCATTTCTGCCATTAGTTTTGATTTGCGATATTTGAGGGTGCCAAAGGGCAAGAGTTATGTGATAAGTGCCGGTTTAAAAGTGCCGCTTTATTTTTCAAAGTGAAAATTTTGAGGGGCTGTTTCCCGGGGCTATTATTTCCCCAGAACTTTTCGAGACGGATTGTGATTAAGATAAGATTTTACATACCCAAAACGGCATTAATCCAATCACCAAAAAACCCACCCCTCAAATAACCCCCCTAAAAAATTCCAGGCCTGCCCGGACCCCCCTTGATTTCAGTAGATGGCACCTATGGAAACAGAATTTCGCTTCGCTGGCATATACAATCTGCGAGCGATATCACTGAGTATGAAATCCGCTGGAAGCCTCATATGGGGAAGAGTGACACATTGGGTTTGGATCAGTGGAATACGGTATTTTACGAGCCTAGGAAGGGTCTGTTTCGGGGGGGGGGGGGTTTAATTTGATGTTGGTACCGTTTTTTAGGGTTCCAAATATTTCGGGAGATTGATGTATTTTAAAATACACGAAAATATTTATAAATTTGATATTTAGTCATATTTTCTCCAGGTTTGTTTCCGGGAAGATGTATCTAATTAGGTATATTTATTTTATGAGAAAAAAATGTAAAAAATCGCCCATTTATATTTATTAGTACTTTCTTAGCATTTTTTCAGCGAAATTTAATTATAACGCACTTTTGGGGATTTTTTATGAGATTACAGGGTGCGGCAATTTAGACGGACCCCATAAAGTTTTGAATAACTTGTCACTGGGTAGTCGGATTGACGTCAAATTTTAGGTCAACATTAACAACTAAATAGGAAAGAATCTCTGAAAATATGGCAGCGATAGCTCGACTCGTTCTCAAGTTATTCATTGAAACGTGTAATTGTCACTTTTCCACCACCTAGCTTTACGACCAATTACGCAAGCGCCCGCCGATTTCCTTGTGGGCATAGCGAATTGCTGGCGAGCGTGCACGCATTTAGGCATGCAGCTGCGAAAAGAAAATCAGAAAAAAAAACCCTGAAAAAAACAATCCGACCCCGACCCCGGTCCCGAGAAGTCAATCCCGTTTGAACGATATCACAAGGTGGTGGAAAAGTGACAATTACGCGTTCACATGAATAACTTGTGAACGAGTGGAGCTATCGCAGCCATATTTTCAGGGATCCTTTCCTATTTAGTTGTCAATGTTGACCTAACATTTGACGTTAATCCGACTACCCAGTGACAAGTTTTTCAAAACTTTATGGGGTCCGTCTAAATTGCCGCACCCTGTATATTTAACTATATTTTCTGCTAAGCACCCATTTTTTAGAACGCTAACCATGTTTTATCGTTATCTTTACTAATAGTGTGCACACTTGAGTAAGTAAAAAGAAAAAAACAAATTAGTGTGAATAATCACGAAAAGCATTGTGAATGGAACTTTGCGAAAAAAAACATTCACCACACCCAGAAATGCTTTTTTAATAAATAAAAAAAAATACCCCCCCCCCAATTCAGCGAGCACATTGCTATCGAAAACCCAGCGTCACACCTGGTCATCAAACTATATAATCGATCAAGTTGAAGCGAACACCCTGTACGACATTCAAATCCGCGCCAAAAACGACCACGGTTGGGGCAGTTTCAATGTGGATTATTTGAAGCACAGAACTGCCAAGGTGAAAAGGAGCAATTCCTTGCGGATGACCGAAAGTGAGTGTTTTTTAGGGGGGGGGGGATTTTGGAGGCTTTTTGACGTGTGGAGGTCACCCCGCCCTGTTTGAAAACTTGTTGATTTTTTAAATAATTTTCTGTTTTAAAATCATTCAAGTATTTACCTGTTGGAAATGCGAAATGCAACCAAATTTTACATTCAAAACTATTGGCCCTGCGCATACTAGTTTTCACATGAAATTTCGAAAACTCACTAATGTTAAAATTCATTAATGCTTTGAACGTGTTTAAGTTTTCAACAATGAGTCATTGTAATCTCCGTCACGATGGCCAAAAAAAATTCGAAAATTCGAAAACATTTTCGAATTTTTTCGGAATTTTAGAATTTTTATTTCACCCCTACCAAAAACACTTAAAAATCGATTTATTTTTCAAAAAATTCGAAAATTCGAAAATAGTTTTCGAATTTTTCAGGGAATTCAAGGCAACAAAACGCACTCTTAAGTTCAACATGCTAAATAAATCGACAATTGATATGCGAAAAAGCGAAACGTAACAAAAAAACATTGAAATGTCATCCGCGGCGGAAGAGGCGGACTTCGACACATCTGTTTTTATACCGTATTTTCTTGAAATACCCCCCCCCCCTCAAAATACCCCACTAAATATTTGCACTACGAATTTATAACCCCCCTTGAAATACCCCCCCCCCATATTTGATGTATAGAGAACGTAATGGCGGTTTGTTATCTGGGAAACGCAGAACACACGTTAAAAACAATGAACGTGTTGTGTTAGAACATGGTTTGTACCGTCTACGTACTTATATAAGTCTATAAAGTCTTATAAATGGCGGTTGTTGTTGCATTTTTGACATCTGTGTTACTTACAAACAACAACTTCATTCTCGGATTTCGAAAAATTTCTGGCAAAGTAATAAACCCCCCCGGGGGGGGGGGGATTAATTCTAGGAAATACGGTATTTGATGCCAATTTTTTTATTTGAAGCCAATATTCTATTTGATGCCGATATTTTATTTGGCACTGATTTTTAAATTGTTGTTTTTATTGCCTTTGCTGTGTTGGTGAATAAAATGTGTCAATGTGTGAATTAAATGAAGAAGCAAGACATTGGTCTGTATAATGCCTTCCACCGTTTTTAATGCTAAAATATGGTATAAAATAAGGTTATAAAAACTTAGGAGAACATGAAAACAGTACAAGTTATGTGTTTAAAGCTTCAGATTCAATATTTTTCCAAAAAAATTCAAAAACTAGTCAAAAAAATTCGAAAATTGCCAAAAAGATTCGAAAATTCGAAATTCGAAAATTCATTTCAGAAAAACCACTTAAAAATTTAAATACTTTTTTTCGACTGTTTGCCAGCGTTACAGAGAACTCAAATGCATCCTAAGCTGATTTGCGAGTTTTCGAAATTTCGTGTGTAAACAGGGGGCACTCCCAAACCTTGTAAAAAGCCCTACAAAATGTCAAATGTCATGCAAAGTGTCTTGTGCAGGGCATTTTCCATGACTTTTGACACTTTGCATAACATTTGACATTTTACAGGGCTTTTCACGGGGTCTGGGATTGGCACCAAGTGTGCGTGTGCCCAGGCACATTATCACACTTTGAATCAAACCTAATCATCACAAGTACAACTGGATTTTTTCTCCAAAAATTCATTGTTTTCCAAAAGTGTTCAAAAATCAAAAATTAATCCCACAAATAAAATTCATCGCAGACACCAGAAGCATCAGTTCCGCGAGCAGCGTCTACAAAAAACTGCAAAGTGCACCCGCGCTGCACTGTTTTGCGTTGCTCTGTTATTGTCTCTTTGCCTCGTTTCTGTGCAGATAATAATGTTCCCGCATATTTGTTTACTCGGCTGACCGCAAAGTATGCTCCCAAAATTAGTTATGTCTGGGTTGATAATACTAGAGCAGGATACTTATGTACCTAGGAATTTTCAAAAAAAAAAAATTTGAAAAGAAAAAGGCGGAGTCGCTTGAAATCGACGAATGTTTTTTCCTCAGACGTTTTTGCTGGAACAATTTTTATTTTATAAACGAAGACGTCATGATGGAGTGTTTCCTCCGGAAAAATGCATAGTGTGCGGTCCGCTGAGTATATTTAGTTCAATGTTCAGACTAGTATGAGATTGTCCACTTTTCTATGATTAGTATAATAAAAAGTGAGTATTGTTGGCTAGATGTTCGATTAAGGTACATACATACCTACATGCGTATGACATATATTTGATTTTTGATGGATGCTGCTATTTGCCGGCGGCTATTTTTGATGCAATTTTGTTGCGTCAAATAAGAGGAAGTATTTATGATGACAGTTTTTTTTCGCAATTCGTGATGCGGTACAGCTACGAGATGGCTTAGTGGTGGGAAAATAATTTTTACTGTTTACTAAAATGTATATGAAAAACGTTAGCTTTCGATACTTGTTATGTCTGTAAATTATATGCCTGAAATACTTATTTTGAATATATATTCATTATAAATACCTTATTTCCTCGAATTACCCCCAGGGGTTTATTTTTTCAGAGTGACAATTTTGAGAGAAAAACGTGAAAAATGCAACAATAACCACCATTTATAAGTTTTTACAGCCTTATATAAGGATGTAGATGGTATAAACGATGTTCTAACGTAACACAGTAAGTGTTTTGTACGTCTGTTATGCATTTCCCATACCACAAATTCATAATTCCCATTTTGAGGGGGGTATTTCGAGGGGGGGTATTTTGAGGGGGGGCTAAAAAAATCATGGCGTTCATTTTGAGTGGGGGATTTCGAGACGGGGGTATTTCGAGGAAATACGGTATATAATAACTTTATACATGTTTAATATTTATTGAGAGTTAAAAAATAAATAAATCACGTATGATTTTTTCAATGCTAGGCCTGACTCAATTAGAATGTAAGTGCCTGTAAGGCATCCGATAGGTGAGTAGGCGCATGAATTGTGTCAACATCATGCACTTGAGCATGTGTTGGGCGCCTTACGTGCGCCTTACTTTCTACCAGGTGTAATTGGATTAGGTTCCTGGTTTTCAATGGCTCTGCTCTGTTTTCTGCGATTAATATTGTCAGCTAATTTTCAGAAGTCTTCATGTATGTATGTATCTTATGGAATGTATGTATTTTGCCACATTTCACCATGCTTTACAAAATTGTCTAAATTTTTGATGTTGATTTGAAAATGAATTAAGTATTAGTTGAATTTGGATTAGATTTACAATGCTTAGAATAGGAATCTTATGGAACATGTATATGACATGTACCTAGGTATTTACACATATATTTAGGTAGGGAAAAAGTAAAAACATTTTCTAGGAACTATTGATGATGATCACCTGACGTATTTACTATTATAATATTTGATTCGCTTCAAATAATGTTTTGAGTAGCATTTTTATTTTCTGTTTATTTTTTCCTGTAATGTTTGAATTATGGCCACAGTCGGGTTCCAACATTTACCATTTTCACCATGATTCAATTATTTTAATTTCGAAGCCAGTTGTTCTTCTCGCTACTTTTAGTATTTTTGTGACTGATTCAGAATCCTCATGTCACCGTGTCTTTGGGTGAGTTTGGGCGGTTGGAAAAGTGCCAAAAAATTATATTTTTTAATCTTACTCAATTTCAAAAGTGTGTCATAAAATTTCAATTTAGATTCACTCACACTTCACTTCAAGTGGCTTAGCCAAAAGTGCATTTTTATGACATTTGATAAATTCTTTTCTGAATTTCACATTTCCAGCCACGTATCAATTCACCCATATATTATAAAGCTTTCAGGTATACTGAAAAACCCTAAGTGGGTATGCAAGAAGGGATATAAAAAGGGAAATAAATAAGAAATGCTTGCGTAGGGTCAGTGCATAATTTTTTTTGTATTTGCGTGCGTATGTGCAAGTTTACCTTCTAAGAACTTTCAGAAAACTTCAAATTGAATGTTTATTAAATAATGAAAGTGTATGTAAATATTTGTACTGACTGGCAGGAGTCTATACAATGAAAAGATGACTGTTACCGTATTTTAACGATCAAAGGCACGTGAATAATTGTGCACAAAATTTATCCATAGTGAGAGAAATGTAATCTGACAAATGAAATACGTTTTTATTCTGATGAATTATGGTAGAGTTAATCGTAAAATATGCAATCAGTTGATATTAGTATGCACTAACCCTGCACAAGCTTGAGCTACATCACAGATTACAATGTAAATCTGTCACATGAACTTTTGATGTCATGGCAACATACATTAGTCTATGTTCATTATTTTACACGTATATACCTATATGTTTGATATTTGAAATATGTTTCTCATTTTTGTACCGGATATTCATTAAGTTCTGAGCTTATCCGTCAAAATTGACAGCCATGTTTCTTTGCATTTGAACATAACCAGAAAATTCACGATATAAATTTCCGGAATTTCATGCAACATAGTGTATCAATTTTTTTTGGCCAGAAAGGATGCCAAAATTTGCTCTGAAATAAATGTGAATATCGTGCTATTGATAGATGATTATCTCTGCGAGATATGGATGCAAAAAATCAAGAATTATCATAAATTTCACATTTTATCACAAATTCTGTCTCAGAACTTTTTGAACAGCAACACATGTCATAAATGTTTGTTTTTTGGCTGTGATAGGTTCTTGTGAGGAAACCATTTTTTACCCCTTTTTTCATATTGCGGTAGTTTTTTTGCGTTGTTAATATTTACTTCGGTATCGAACCAACCATGCTTTATGAGCTTTTTCTACATTTTTTTGTCTTTGTTTTCACCGACGACTTTATATCATCTTGCCAGCGTACCATAAATTGTCTTTTCAATTGTCATAAATCATTATATGGTATACTCCTTGCACGAGTGGTTCATGCTGGAAGCTTGCCAACTGTATTTAACGCAGTCGATTTAAAAAAAAGTTGAACAAATCATGAATATCAAACAATGTCAAACATTGATGTATTCACAACAATGAAGTTTTGTAACATTTTACAAAAATCGCATGCGGTAATTATCATTGGCACGCTTCCAACGTGAGACATAGATGTGGGAGTGCAGAGTGTCAAGTCTGCTGAGTATACAGTGTACCTTTGTTTGTGAGCGTTTCAACATATAAAATCGTCATGCTTTTCACTGCTCTCACACATCATGGGAAAGTTCCTACAAATAATCTTACACATTACAGTGGTATGTAAATACTTGGAACAAATCTCATATTGTTCAATTAAACCGCTTGCAACTTAATTGACGTTTTTTACACCTTTTTGGGTAGCAAAAGCATGGTAACACTTGGAGGTATTTTGATTTTTCGTTGTTTTTTTTGTGTGAACACTTTTTACACATTATCGTGTGTTTGGTAAATATCATTTATATTCATTATCGCTATAATATAAATACTTACCTATATGCTGGTTTTACTCTTAATAAACGACACGCCCTTTTCATTTCTCTCTCACTGTCAGCTAGTTGTCCGATATTAGCGAAATTATCCTATGTAGTGATCTAAAAAGCGCCAAAAGTTTGGCGCGGAGCGCCAAACGCGTTTTGGCGTGGCGCTTTTCCGACATCTGGCGCCAGAAGAGCAAAATGGCGCTTTGCACGAATGTCAAGTAAAAATGGCGCCAGGGGGCAGTCCCAAGTAGGGTGCCAAATTTCCGTTTCCGTTTTCCGTTTCCGCCTTTCCGCAGGTAAATTTTTTACCTTTTGGTTTTCCGTAAAGAAAATTTTTTTGACACCCTAGTCCCAAGTAGGGTGTCAAATTTCCGTTTCCGTTTTCCGTTTCCGCCTTTCCGCAGGAAAATTTTTTACCTTTCCGTTTTCCGTTTTCCGGCAGCCGACAAATTTTTACCTTTCCGTTTTCCGTTTTCCGGCAGCCGAAAAAATTTTACCTTTCCGTTTTCCGTTTTCCGGCAGCTGAAAATTTTTTACCTTTCCGTTTCCGTTTTTCCGGCCCATTTTTCCGTTTTCCGGCTGAAAAATTTTTACCTTTCCGTTTCCGTTTTACCAGGCCATTTTTCCATTTTCTGGCTCGATTTTCAGTTTTCTGGCATTTTCCCATTGTTTTTCCAATCTGTATTTATCTTCAATTGGCTCATCCCATTGTGTTGTTTTTGTCTCTTGGAGCAGCATTGACAACTGGGATTTCAGGGTCAATGAAACAGGTGCTGTGAACCCAATTGGGTCATATGCTGACACCAATAATTTATTCAAGTTTGGTCTGGTTGGTGTTGTGATGCTGTCAATTTGCAATTTTGGTGTTGATATTGCCAGCATGTCCCTTTGGTGATTTTATTTCATGCCCATTACTGCGACAATTTTATTCACCTTTGGACTCCTGTTGTTTTCTGCTATTTCATTCATGACGGATCTGGAGTTTGACAGCCATAAATGTTTTTTATTATCATTGCCAACTGGTTTTGTTCCCCTTCATTTTAGTCATATTCATTCATGTTGTTTATTGTCACATTTAAATGGTATTTTATGACTGCTCCCAAAATTGCTGGGCTGCAGACAAGTCCAAACAGTACGCGTTTAAAACAAAGTACTATTAAGTTATTTTCAGTTACTGGTTTTGAGGCATCTTT
The DNA here is from genome assembly GCA_964036195.1 of Sphaerolaimus hirsutus. Taxonomy (NCBI): domain Eukaryota; kingdom Metazoa; phylum Nematoda; class Chromadorea; order Monhysterida; family Sphaerolaimidae; genus Sphaerolaimus; species Sphaerolaimus hirsutus. The sequence goes on along the minus strand of OZ038455.1, from coordinate 6,786,233 downwards.
CAGCCAGAAAAATTTTGTGTAGTCTCTAGCTTGGTCATGCAATCCTATTTGCAAAAATGCCTTTTCAACATCGGCAATTAATGCTAAATTGCCTGCCCTGAACCTCAGGAGTAGGCCCAGTGCTAATGGTGTTGTAATTGGTCCTCTAAAAAGGCACTCGTTGAAACTGGGCTTAACTGCCGACCCATCGTACACGATTATGCATGATGTCGATTTGCCCGGCGTGATTACTGGCTGGTGTGGCAGGTAATGAATCCCCTTGTTGTCTGTTTTGTTGTCACAGATCTCAATTATTCCCTTTTTTAGTTGGTCGTCCAAAACTTTCCGGTATTGTTTGAATAAGTTTGGATCTTTGTTGAATCTTCTTATCAGTGATTTAAACCACACCAAGGCTTCTGCTTTTCCCATGGGCAGGTCACTGATACTCTCTTTATACGGCCAGTCAATATAGTATTGTTTGTTGTTGTCATTGAATTTTATGCTATTTATTATCATCTCCTCTGCAATGTTGTCATCAATTGCATAGGGGTCATCAGTGCTTCCCACTGCTTCTAAGCTGTGAAATTGTCATAGTGTTTCCTTTCCTATGGCCACTATGGCTACTTTTTGATGATTTTTTGTTGGTTCAGTTAAGCTTGAACTACAAGTGAAGTTACAGGCATGATCCATAGTTGCAGAATGTACAGCTACCACAATCAAAGCCAAACAGGCAAACCTGCATGCAGCATTACTGTGCTAATTTCACTTTATTTTTTTCCGTTTCCGTGAAAATTTGGCTTTCCGTTTTCCGTTTTCCGGCATTTCATTTTTCCGTTTTCCGTTTTCCGGCCAAAAATTTTTTTTTTACCTTTCCGTTTTCCGTTTTCCGCTGAGTGAAATTTTTTTACCTTTCCGTTTTCTGTTTTCCGGCAGAAATTTTTTTTTTACCTTTCCGTTTTCCGTTTTCCGTAAAGTGAAAAAATTTTACCTTTCCGTTTTCCGTTTTCCGTTTTCCGTAAAAAAAATTTTTTGACACCCTAGTATTGGGTAACTCGAGAGCACTCCAATATTGAGACCTTATTGAATTTCCTGCACCTGTTTGTAAGAGAGCAAATTAGAGCGGAACATAAAGGCTGCCCAAAGGATTTGAAGTGCCCAGATGCTGCACAAAGTACAAACGCACACTGCGCGCACGGGATTGAAGCGATTTAATGTGTAAATTTTTTGAAACTTTTTTCGAGCTGGAACACTACCTGGAACTTGACCCGGAATCAACATTGATAATTCCGGGTAGTCATTTTGAACACTAGTTTACTGAATTAGTGTTCAATTTTTTTTACTTTTTTACAAATAAGGTTTTGAAAAAATACTTTTTTCAATTTGCCTGCTGACAGCATCTGGCAGCATTTGGCAGCAAATTTCAGAATTAGATAGTTCTAGTAATTGTGAGTTATGTCTCAAAAAATTTATCTAAAATAATCATTATTTAAGTAGTTATTTATTTTACGTAACACCCATAATTTTTGGGACGTAACACACAATTACTAGAACTTTCTAATTCTGAAACTTCAATTCTGTAACCTCTGTCTATTTTGATGTAATAAATTTTACGATGTAATTTTATGTCAGCCATTAATTTTAGCCTTCTCCTATAACTTTTTTAAAGCACTATTCCATGCCCAACTTCACTTGAAGTTACAAATGTTCGACAAAAGGCAATATATGTCACGAGTCAACATAAAAAAAGATATTTTTGATGGAAAT